>VXBZ01010666.1:160139-207186 GCA_013399135.1 Heliornis fulica
CATTATCTGCAATATAGTTGTCACAGGTAGATCCAGCAAGGCATAGAAAACTCATTTTACTGACACAGATGTAAGCATGTGCTTGCGCACACACACTGCCAGAGGAATATCCCTAAGTACAGGTGGAGGAGTAGGAACTGTGTTTCCTTCTGGGTTTTCTTTTTTTGTTTGGTTGGTTGTTTCAGGGTTTTGTTTTGGTTTGTGGGGTTTTTTTTGTTTATTTTATTTTATTTTATTTTGTTGTTATTTATTTCATTTCATATGTAAAGGCAGTCCACTGACGTATACAGAACAGCAGAAATAAGATTGCAAAGAGACTAAATATACTTCACATGCTTTGTTTCTTTGCATTTCAGTGTTTTTTACAATATTTTATGCAGCAGCTGTAGGGTCCAGGAGTCCTATTGTCATGGAAAAATAAAGGCCTCGTTTAACTACTGGTGGAGCTGTGGTGTGTGTTTGTTAGTCTAAGACATCTGCTCTTTGTGTCAGCTACTAAAGCCAGACACCACTGAGTGTCCCTTGTCCCCTGCCACGATGTGTGTGGAGGCAGCGGGTTGGACCTCTAACACAGCCATCCAACAAAGAGAAAAGAGGAAAGAAAATATTTGTCTGCAGTGAGGACTAAGCGATAGAAAAAGAGACACTTTTAGCTGTGGCTGAGAGGTTATGTGATTAGCATGTGACGGCTGCTGGTCCCTTAACCACCGCGTGAATAAGGATGACTGACTGTCAAGGAAGCTCTGAACTATGTAATCTGACAAAAACGGTGCTGAGAGGATGCTGATTTTAGTTACTGAGCCTGCATTATGCACAGTTCACTTATCAACAGGAGATATTCAAAATATGCAGTGGATCAAGCAACAGCTACCCGGGGTGGTTTGTTTTCCTATTTATTTATTTATTTATTTTTCCGGGGATGAGAAGGATATGGAGAGTAAGAAAAGAAATATCAAAATTTGTAGATTATAATTATATTTAAGACTTGATATGTTCGTTTGTCTGTAAAAGTTTAAAGAAATAAAAATAAAGAAAAACTTTCAGTGTGTTTGTATAATAAGGGAATTTTGCAGTTTTGACACGCGAATATATTTTATAAAGCTTGTAGCTGTCAGTTTATCAAAATAGAAATTGAATTGACTGGTTTTGATGAAAGTTGACTTTAAATTTACAACTATTTTTTTGCTTTTAGTGGGAAAGTAAAATTTTTTTCACTTTGGATGAATGTTGGACTTGCCACACAACTTTATCTAGAACTTATATTTCTCAGCAAGCTGTATGATGAAAGTTGATGGAGGGGTACAATATTCCAGTGAAATATCCTCACTTGCATCACATAAAATGTCATCACTGGAGGGAGGGTCTGTCCCCTTCCTCTTATTGTTCATGAAGCCCAGATAACTAAGTTAGACTTCACCTAATGTATAGATGACAGAATTATGTAATATCAATCTCACTTTCAGGGTGATAAATTCTATATTTCACTGGGATTTTTATTTCCATAGTTAAGTAGAACTTCATTTGGACATGTGTTTCACCAAAAATGTGATGTGATGCCTGTCTCTTAGCACAACACTATTTCATTTGCTTTTCAAATACTGATTTATTTTTGCCTGAAATCATTCAGTGGCTTCCTAGCAGAATCATGTAACATTTTTAGACATTTAAACATGATGAGTACTCTGGAAGGATTGATTGCTTTCATTCTACAGCTGTAATTTTACTGCCTTATACCTAAGGACCAAGATTACCAGGACCATGTACTATAAGAAAAAAATCTCTACTGCTACATTCAGTGTTCTACTGATCCTTAACTCTTTCCATGAGTTAAACACACTCACTGAATTTGGTCTTCATTTGCTTTTTATTCCAACAACATATATTGATTTTCCTTACTCTAAACATAAGCATACCTACATAATGTTGTTCAAAAGATTTTTACAGCTCTGTAAGGAAACAGTCACATAGCAACCATAATATCCTCAAACATGAGAGTATAATCTATAAACAACCTTCTCCAGTGACTCAGTTCCAACATTAAGATAAGATACTCCTCACTGAACAAACAGAATGCATATTTCCTTGACACTCTGGGAATAATAGGATTAACACCATTATAATGCATTTTCACAAAGTAATGGGAAGTAAAGAGCTGAGAAATAAAATTACCTAAAAGTAAGAAAAAAAAGACAGGTCAGGAAGTGTTTAGTCCATTCTTTATTCAAAAATTTTCAGAATATGCTAAGATTGTCAAAACCCCTGGACCTCAAATATTTTCTTGCATTCATTTTCAGAGAAGGCAAAGAAAAACTCAGCAGATTTTGGCATATTGCAAAATTCGTGTATGATATTTTAAAGATTGTTAGCGGATTGTGAAAAAAAAAACAAAAAAAAAAAATCCCCAAAACAAAACAGAACCTGCAAACCTGGTTCAGACACAAATTCTGAACCTTAAAAAAAGACATGTGACTACTTTTGGATTTGAATGATGTTTGTCTTAAACCAGAATCAGGTTTAACTCAGAAAATGGGCATAATGCCTCATTAGTTTTAACATGTTTCACTGCAAAGGACTTGCTTGTTTATATTTTCACTTTAAAGCAAAAGTCAATCTATATGCATTCCAATATAAGATACTTGGATGTTCAATATAATTGCACAATTTACTAATAAGACATTATAAAGAACTGTGATGAGAAATTTATATGCAGGTAATCTGGGGGAATTTAAGTAATATGACTTCATTTTAGCTCTGAAGAATAAAACCAATCTCTGTCCTCTAGTACCGAGAAGCAAGTTTTGATACTTAAAAATGAGTAGTTCACTTTCATTGAAATATCTATGTGATGAATTATATCTGCTTAGTTTTGGCTTACCACAAGAATTGAAAATAAATAAAAAGTCTGTAGCAAGTCACTGTGGAGTGGTTTATTGTGCAACACAGCATAGCTGTAATTTAACATGGGCTAGTAAACTGATTTGCATAACACAAATTTTATCCTATTTTATAATGAATTGGCTGTGTAGAGTGCATTGACCCACAATCAGCTAGAATACCAGAATTCAGGAAAAGTGGTGACATAGTACATTTCCTTGTATCAGCTCAGTGGAATTGCAAATTGCCAAGAGCATGTTTTTCTGAAAGCACCTGGGAACACCATCACTAGTGGAAATGATCCTTTAACAACATTCTGTTTTTGCTGATATTTTATTGTTGTCTTTCTATGTTAATTTTTTCCCTTCTAATTTCTATATGGATTTTTAGATCACAAAATAAACAGGGCAAGTACATAAATATTACTTGAGGTTGATGAGGCACTGATGCCAAGGTTAATGAAGTTATATTTCATACATATCCAATATTAATATGCTTAATAATTAATCAATATGCTTAATTAATATGGATATTTCAGTTTTTCTGCACTATATACGGACAAGTGAATGTATGATTGAACTGCAAGACAGCAAACAAAATACAGTTACTATTGCCTATATTGAACAAACCCTTTAACTCTCTGACAACAGTTCCTGACATTTATAGCACAGCTCCTGAGGGTCTTAATGACCATCATGTCAAGCTGAATCTACTATTGATATACTTCACTAGTAAGGAGTAGGTATTATGGTTTTTATCCTGAGTGTGAAAGGTCCATATTTCATAAAGATTCTGAGTCTAATTGAGTTATTAAAAGGTTTCCCATAAGGAAAGAAATAGAATAATTCGTTTTTCCTTTCCTTCCTTGCCTCCCCACAACAGTTTCTGTCTGTTGAAACTTTCTTTTCTGAAAAGAAAGTAACAAAAAAGCAAAGCACAATCTGCATTTAAATTAAAATACAGAATTAGATAGTGCTAGCAAAAACTGTCTGTTGTTTTACAATATCGTGTACATGGCAAAAATTAGAACTAAGTGTCAACCTCATGTGAAATTGCCAATCTACTTACAAGGACTTCCATATTTTCCTAATTGTATTAGGGAAGTTTTAAAATTATTATTAATATTACAGAATCACAGAATTGTAGGGGTTGGAAGGGACCCTGAGAGATGATCAAGTCCAACCCCCCTGCCAAAGCAGGTTCCCTAGAGCAGGTCTCACAGGTAGGCATCCAGATGGGTCTTGAATATCTCCAGAGGAGACTCCACAACGCCCCAGGGCAGCCTGTGCTAGTGCTCTGTCACACTCAAATTCTTTCTCACATCGGTGTGGAACCTCCTGTGGTCCAACCTGTGACCATTGCCCCATTGAAAAGAGGTTGGCCTTCTCCCTTTGTCTCCAACACTTCAAATATTTATAAACATTGATCACATGTTTATACCTACTTCTAACAATCAAGACGCAGAATACCATTTGCAAAACAAGCAATCGTTGGAGAGAGAAAGGTTTCCAGAAGAGACAGATCACTTTTAGAGATTCAGCTTGGTGGACCCAGACGTGGGACATTTCAGAGTCATGAGGTAGTTTTGGATGGAAGTGGTCCCTGCACTGTATTTTTTCCACCCCCCTGCTCAAAGCAGACTCAAATGTTTTTCCTGTGTCTTTGTACTCTCAAGATTGGGAAGTCTGTTTCCAAGAAGCTAAATCATCAGACAATGAGCACTAAATTTCCTTGATACTCAGCCTTGATCCAATTCTTCTGAACAATCACCCAAAATAGGTGCATCCCAAATTATTTGTTCCTTTTATAGATCTTGTCTGGGATAGGTTTTTCCTATGTGTATATATACAGGGTAGGATTGATAAGACCTACTACTGTGCCAGGCATTCTTTGCTATTTCTCTAATCAATGAATTGAAATTCAGCATTTCTTGGGCATGATTCATCTGAGTGTATAGTAGATTTCTAATACAGATGAGATGAATAGTGCCCCAGGGTGTCTTTTGCTGCTGAATCCATTGCTAATAAAGGGATCTTGTGGAGATTAGCTTAGATGTAGACATGTACACTGTACACATCTGAAATCAGGTGAGATAAATTCTATTTACAGACTTTTCTTCAAGTGGTAGCAAAAGAATTACCTGTCAAATTCAAGCTTACCTTGTTATGGAGGATGGGTTGTATGTTACAGATTATAGGTGAACTCAGTGTCCTTCAGAAAGGGTACCATAATTTTTCTAAATTGACATTATATCAATAAATCCTTTTTTTTTTATTCATTTCCCTGTTTAATTTTTAGGAAATAAATGCTTCTATTAGTTCATTTTTCTATAAGGAATAGCTGAGGAGACATATAGCATGTGACTGGAATCATTTTCACAATATTGAGTACGTAATATGTCAGTAATTCACGGTCTGTTGATAGAATGAATTTAAACAAATGAATTCGCCTCTTGTATCTTTTCCAGTTTTCATTGCATACTGCATAAATGAGAACTGAAATAGATGAGAAAAAATCTTTTGAGCAGTCCATGCTAGTGAGTAAATATAAGCATTTTGTGTACAGAATAACAAACGTAATATGTTTCAAAAGAAGGAGACAAGCTGGTATTGCTAAGTCAATGTATCTATATTTATATTTATTTTTTTCTCCTTGTGACAAAACCAGAGGTTTGGGCAAGATAAGGTCTGAGTGAATAATGGCAAACATGCTGTCTTCAAATGCAGAAATACCTACAAATTTTGGTTGAATTAGAAGAGCGGAGTTAAGGCTTTTGTATGTCACTTTTAACAGTAAATGAAATAAATGAAATTATGAGAAACTCACTGAAAAGAAATGGAGAACCTAGTTTCTTAGAGGAACAGGAGATCACAAAATTTTTGGTGCACAATGACAGTTGGCACCATTTGATACAACATGTGCAGTGCTCAATGGCACTTTGTTGAAAAGCTGTACAGTTTGCATTGTCATGGGGCTACTACAGTCCCTGAGAAGCCCTTCTTCATTCCTTAAAAACATCCCCCACCCCTTTCATGTAAGACTTCACTATTAGCTATTTTGGCACGTGTTCCACACCATAGGCTGGGATCTGTGAAGTTTAGTGGGCAGGAGTTAATGTTTATCTGAAAAGCTGTATGAATCACATGAGGCTTTTAACAATTTATTTCTATAACTGTGTGATTGCCACAGAGATTGCCATAGTGCCATTTACCTAGGAGGAAAAATAATGTACTTGCAGTACATTATTAGTTGTATATAGTGCCTTTTCTTCCAAGCTTAGATATTATGAAATTAAGGACCTATTTTTCCCATCAAATGCATTTAGATTTGTGGCAAGTCTGTCAATAAGCCTTCCTCATTTTACCTGATGGCTGTTCAAATACTACACCTGGTGATCTGGTGAACTACCGGAAAAATACTCAAGCACATCTTCAGTTTGAATTAAATTGTGATGGTGTCGTGTTTTCACCCCAGCTGGCAACTAAGCACCACACAGTCAGTCAGTCAGTCAGTCAGTCAGTCAGTCAGTCAGTCAGTCACTCACTCACTCACTCACTCACTCACTCACTCACTCACTCACTCACTCACCCATTCACGCCCCTCCTGGTGGGATGGAGATCAGAAGCAGAAGATCAAAGGTGAGAAAGCCTGTGGGCTGAGATAAAGACCAATTAATAGGTAAACCAAAAGCCACATGTCCAAGCAACAAGGCAAGGAGTTCATTCACTATTTCTCATGGGCAGGCAGGTGTTCAGCTATCTCCAAGATAAAACATGGCTCCATCATACATATTGGTTACTAGGGAAGACAAATGCCATCATCCCAAATGTCCACCCCTATGGATGTTCTTCCCCCAGCATTATATGGTATATTTGATATGGAATATCCCTCTGGTCAGTTGGGATCAGCTGTCCCAGCTGTGTCCCCTCCCAACTCCTGTGCCCCCCTAGCCTCCTCGCTGGTGGGGTGGGGTGAGAAGCAGAGAAGCAGAGCCTTGGCTCTGTCCAAGTGTTGCTGAGCAGTGACTACACCATTCCTGTGTTACCAACACTGTTTTCAACACAAATCCAAAGCACAGCCCCACACCAGCTGCTGTGAAAAAAAACAACTTTATTGCAGTGTTTGTTTTGTTTTGCTTTGTTTTGTTTAGTTTTGTTTTCAGTACTGACTATCTCATGCCACTCTTCTGATACACAGAGCAACTCTTGTACCAACCTCAGGAAGCAGAACCTAACTTTCAGTTGTTTATGTTGTTGTTAGTATTTGGCAGTTCAGGTACTATAACATGTCAAAAACTGATTCATTCTGTTGGTATAGGAAGAATTGAAGCAAGTAGTGAATCTCTCAGGATCTTCACTATGATTCACATCTCTATTTCCTTCATAGTTAAGGGCAATGGTTGGTGACAGTTTTGTCAGCTCGTCACATAATGTCATTGGAGTTTCTACATGGCTGTCTGACAGTAAATTTTCCCTTCCATTTGTTAGAAGGTACCAGCCAACAGAAACCTGAAGAGAGATAATTTTCTTGTGTAAGTTTGTAGTGAAAAATGTGTAAAAGGAAATGTTCTTTTGCATGTTCTTTTATTTATTTTATACCATAATACATTTTTAAGCTGTTGACTACATAGCAACATTGAAATGAAATTTTTTAACTAGAATCTGAAGAGAGAAGTGCAACTAACCTGTGAACACAAAATTCCTATTGCAGTGCTTTTAAAGCTTCACAGATGAAGCTGAAAATATTTCATTTAAAATTCCACACTCTCTCATGCTGTGATGTTTTTCTTGTTCCTTATGGGCAGGTCATTCTACATATTTCCCACAGAATTCCCACAGAGGACCTTTGACACTTTCATGAAGTTACAAAAACATTTGGATGAGCCAGTCTACAAAAAATGGTTAAACATACTAAAACCTTACTGAGTAAAATACTATGAAAAAGCCACCAAAGGAAAGTTGATTACTTTTCTAAGACTATCTTTTCAATTTCCCCATTGTTAGTCTCTCTGCAGTGCCCTGATGCTCACAAATGACATCTCTGAATAGCTTTTTGAAAAGTAAAAGTTGCTATGTTAATGTATTACACATGAGAGCCAATAATAATATGTGGGACACTACTGCATCTTTTTCGAGGTGATTGGGTGGCTTGGTAACAACACATTGAGAGACCTAAGCTCAACAGTAAGGTGAAGAAACTTCTGAAAGTATGGCAGATATGTGCCATGTTATTCAGCTTCAAGAAATTAAAGAACAACCAAGCATGCTATTTGAATATACCTTAAATGGGCAGGTAACAAGAATAAATGGTAACAGGAAAAGTTTAAGATCTTCAACATCAAGATGCACAAAACTTTAAAAATGGAGATTTAAGCAAATATGAATATTTTAAGCATATCATAATGGTAGGAAATTATCGTGCTGCTTTTGCAGAGCTTTTAAATCTGTAAAATTTTAAAATTTTACATACAGCAACAAATGTGATACATTAGCCTGAATTGAGGTACAACAATCCAGTTTTTAACCTTTGACAAAAAATGCTTATTTTTTTTACCCACTATCCTTCTGTAGAAGATATGTTAGGATATAGTGTTACTGTATATAATAATTGATATCTCAGGCTTGTTATTTCTAATTTGGCTTCAGCAGATCATAATTTGTTTTCAATTTGGGTTCTTCTTGTGTCTCAAAGTGAAAATATGCATTATTGCTAGTAGTTTTATATTTAGACACCTCAAATAATTTGATTAAAATTCTAGAAATCTTGAAAGCTCTAACTTTAGAAAGGAGGAAAGGAATTTTTTCCAAGATATCAATTTCAGCCTTTGCATTTTTTTTCACTCATTTCCTCAGTTTGTAAGCTAATCTCTTCTTCCAGGCAAAGGAAAGAATGAAAGAAATACTTGAGGATTTTTAAATTTATTTTCCATTTAATTGGGGAAAAAAAAATCAGGATGAAA
Source organism: Heliornis fulica (assembly GCA_013399135.1). Classification (NCBI taxonomy): domain Eukaryota; kingdom Metazoa; phylum Chordata; class Aves; order Gruiformes; family Heliornithidae; genus Heliornis; species Heliornis fulica. The sequence continues at coordinate 168,973 of VXBZ01010666.1, forward strand.
ACAATCTGCTATTTAGAAGAGAAAAAGTCCTATCATTTATTCCTGCTTTGCAGAAAAGACATGTATATCTTTGCAGAGCTTTTCATATCTATTACTAAACCTCTGGTTTCTTGAAGTTATGTGCAGATAGGATGGCATTTGCTCTTATTCCAACAGATTCGCCTTATTTTAGTGAGGTGCTTTCATTTTTTGAGATATTTGACACTGTAGGCAGTGCCTTGATTTGGAGTACCCTATACCATGATTTATTATTAATCTTTGCCTGATTTGTGTAATATAAGGAATGTGATGGAATGAGATTACAAGACATTGCTGTCGCAGTAGTTTGAACCATTACGGTTAGATAATCAGACTCTTGAATATGTCTAAGAAATTGCTGGGAACTAATTTCTGTTAGAATATTGCTATTACTTTATTGCACTTGGATTGATTAAGGATTTTTCTTTTTAATTTCTGCAGGTATAACTAAGTCATGAAATTTTTTGATGTATTAGTTTTCTGAGGTCACTGAGAGAAGATAGCAATATAAAAGAGGAAGTTTTTAATTTTTCAGTATTTTCTTGTCAATAGATTTAATTTTAATTCTGTTTTGCCTGCCTGACAACACATCTCTGTATATGTATTTAAAAGATAGGTAGACGAGGTGTTCAGGGATATGGTTTAGGAGAGGACAGGTGTTGTTGGACTCAATGATCTTAAAGGTCTTTTCCAACCTCCTGATTCTGTGAGTCTGTGATATTTTTTTGTCTAACCAAAATGGGTGTTATTGACTTATTTACAGGTCAGGAGATAAAACTCCTATTTGTTTGAGACAGTCAAGTGAGAACTAAACATATGCATCTCATGATACAAACTAAACTAAGCAACATGATTTTAGAATAAGGTATTGACTTGTTGCTCTGGCTAAGTATGGTGTGAAACAATTCCTTTTAACACCCAGTAAAAGGATTTTGTGATTTAAGCATCTACCTTAAGGAACTTGGTGAACAATATTGAAACTGCCAGTGGTAAACTTGCCACGAGCAAATAAATCATATAGGATGACAGTTAGATCTGTGATGAAGAAATCATGCTTAATGGCAAAGCAATATTTTAACTAAGGCTGATAATCATAATAAAAATTAGAGAGACTATCTGTCTAAATTGATCTTAGATTGGGATTTGACTACCGAAAACTTATCTAAATAACAATCAGTTTGCCAGTCTGCCTACATGCTGCCTACCAATGTTATCAGTATAACAATCATCCAATTAATTTGTCGATTCTTTATCTTGCTTCCAAGTTACATGAAAACAAACTTGATCCCTAGTGTTAAGATGTGACCATTTTTAGATGGATGGGCATCTGAAATCAACCAATCTTGAATAAGAAAGGCATGACTGATAGTAGCAGTCATGCAAAACTTTCGTAAAATAGTAAAAGACCTTGAGGAATACATATATATAGTGTATATATATATTATATTTATATATAATATATAAAATAGTATGACTCAGGAACCTGGAAGCTCAGTATCCTAAGTACTGTTTGAGCTGAGTGGACCAGCATTTCTCTCTGGTCAAGAGTGTTACAGCATTTCGAATAGTGAGAGATGCCAAGAGTGGCTTGGGCAAAAAATTTAAGTGTAAGAGACAAGGGCAAAACTGAGGTTGATACTCTAATGGCAGTCTCATGTATAAGGTCTTCCATATAATAGTACCAAGAAGAGGGATAGATTATCTCACTACCATCTAGGTTCTGTGAAACTTTATACTACTTTGAGGCTAAGCTTATTTTCCTCAAACTGAGTAGCACGTAAAATGCAGACTTTTTAGCTTCTTGGATGGCTATTTTAATCAGTAGAATGCAGGAAATAGATGTCCTATAGTCCATTTAAAATGGACAGACTAAATCCGGAGCTAAAGTAACTCCATTTCCTCTGTTTAGGAACCCATTTAGCCTAAATTCGCACTGGAAGAGGTAGATAGAAGGGAAGGGTGGACACACATTTAGAGTGATGATGTTTGTATTCCCAGGTAACAATTATGTATGATGGAGCCCTGCTTTCCTGGGGATGGCTGAACACCTGCCTGCCCATGGGATGTGGTATACAAATTCTTCTTTCTTTGTTTCTTTGTGTGACTTTTACTTTTCCTATTGAACTGTCTTTATTTCAGCCCATGAGTTTCCTCTCTTTTGATCTTCTGATGTCTCCCCCATCCTCCTGTTGGAAGAGTAGGTTACTGTAGGTTACTTAGCTGCAGGCTGGGGTTAAACCACAACAATTGATTATGAAGATCTTAAGTTAGATGGAATGATTCTTAGGTCTAGCCTAAAATTTCAGTCACATACTGTGAAATTAGGCACCTTGACAAGATGGTTTAGTGTGATCCTTAATTTGTGTGACAAGCTGACTGCTTAAATATTTCACCCAAACTACTGTGATTCTGAGATGTGAATATGTGTAAGGAGAAGTAATTGTGAAGCAAGAATGTGTGCGCTTGTACCATTTGCTCTGTCCATCATGTGTTGACACTGTATTTTTGTACATCAGATTAATTTTCCTCTTTTTCAAAGGAAGATGAGGTGCCATCTGTTTTTCAGGTTCATGATCAGGATCTCTTATTTCAGAATTTTAAAGGCCTGATTTCTACATTCCCTTCAGCCACTAGACAAGGGGCAGAGTTTTATATTTTAGGCCCATTAAACTCTTACTAGACTTTCTGACTAGGCACAGCATTATGAGGTGGACAGATATCAATTGTCTGGCCAGTATTTGAATGCCATACAAGAGTGGTCTGACAATGAGAATCTATATTATCAATCGAAGCTGATATTTTCCTGTTGAGGAATTCTTGTGGTGCATTTCACATTAAGGAGAATAAAATGCACAAGCATCCTTTAAGTTTCTGTTTAACTCTTAGCTGAAATGTGGAATCTCAACTATTTAGATGAAATTCACACTTTAGAAGTTATTTATTGCTATGTTTCATGGCAGTTGGCCTCTGATATGTAAGTATTTTGCAACTTTTTGAATCACTCACTATATAAAATAAATAGAATATATTTATTGTAAAATAATTTTAATTAATTAAAACTTTATACATAATTTGCCCTCATTGTTTACTATATGATGTCTTCATTCTTCTCTGTTAATAAATTACACCTTTAAGGAGAAGAAAGGAAATCTGGGCCTTGTTGGGTCATTCAGACACAGAAGAGTGCTGGCTGCCTTTTTTTTTTCTTTTGTTTTGTGCTGTGCAATTTTAGGAATCATCATGTTTTATTGTGCCACCCAGAAACCCAGAGGAAGCTTGATTTTCAAAATACTGTGACAAACTCTTAAGCAAAAGCCTTCTACAATTAAAGCAACTAATAACACAGCATCTGAAGTAGCCAGCAGTTTCCTTACATTGTTTAAGGACTGGTTCCCATCATAAGTAGAATTTACTATTTTGTTATGATTTTTTTGGGGGTGAAATTTTGTGTTCTATTTTTTCCTCATCCATCTCTGACTTTATGTAAAGCATAAAGAAGCAATTGTAAGGCTAAAATAGGCAGCTAACATTTTTCCTGGCCACTGAATATATATGAATTCTGATTTATTATTATGACATTTAAGCATACCAACATTCATCTATGCATGCACATACCAGAGCTTAATGAAAAAAAGTCCAAGATTATTTTTGTAGGATTAAAGGATATAACTTTTATTTAAAATGAAACATTTTGCTTGCTTTCTATGATATTGAAAAATAAGGACATTTGATGGATTTATAGTCAGGGTTTTTTTCTTTTTTGTTTGAAAAACTTAGCTTTCTTCTTTATTATTCTACCTTAGGGTCTGTTTTTCATCAATAAACTAGAAATCTTTGATCAAAGGAAATTGCTAAAGAGCCGTGGAAAATATTTTGATAAAAAATAAAATTGACCAGAGACTTCCTAAGACATGCATATTCAAATATTTCTTTTGCAAGAGGCATTACCTTATATCTACTATTCCTATACTATGCATATTGATTAGAGAGCTATTGTGTTTCACCCTGATTAGTATTGCACTAATCTGGTAAAGCAGAGAATGAATAATGAGAATCCAATAAAATTATGGAAAGTCTGTTTATATAGAGTATGCCAATTGACAGAAATTATCCTTTGCAATGTAGTGAATGCCTCATTAGTAACTCTTTAGAAGATTATGGATCTCTTAGTGCTTACTTTGCACATATTTTGCTGCTGAGCCTTTTAATAGTCCAGTGACTTGATCACTAATTATTCCTTATCACTTATCATCTGCATTCCAAGACCTGTCTTCCTTCATAGTAAACTCAGGAAGGCTTTTTAGGTAGATTTTCTGTCAGTGTATACTTAATAACAGCCATTTACTTTTTCTTTTGTCTTTTTAATAATTGACAGAAAAGCTTTGCCATTTTCTCTTTTGCCGTCTTCAAGTGTCAGAGCCAGGTTTGAATGGTCTTTCCTCCGGGATTTAATAAAATAAGTGCATCTATCTACTTACCTTTTCCTGTGTCTTCTTTGATGGGTTTATCTCCCTGTCTTCATTTTCTCTCTCATAATTCTATACTTCTCTACAATAAGTGCCTTGATATTACCTCATGAGACCTCCTTCATAAGGACCCACAAAATGGTACATTGCAAGCTTTTCGTACAACAGGAGGCCTTTAGTACAACCCAAGTAAAATATGAGTCCGGTAATTCTCCATGAAATTAAGTGTTTTTACTAATGCATAGGTAATGAATGCACAATAAAAATGTGGCATATGTATAATAATATTGCCCAGTCATCAGAAAATAGGAGAAAGGAATAATAAAAAAGAAGAAAAGAATACTAACATTTTATGGAATCTGGGGCAAGGACGACTCATTCTTGACAGAGGACAGTGAGGTTACCAAACTCTAAACAAAGTAGATATTTAAGTCTGTGGAACCCAATGGGAGCCAAATATGAGGGATGATGCTGTTGTGAGGCTGGTCTTGTTTTATCTTTGAAAGGTATTAGTGATCCAGGGTGGGTCCTGAAAACTGGAAGAAAGCAAATGTCACTCTGTTTTCAGGGTGGATAGGATGGAAGCTCTGCGGGATTATAGGTTCTTAGCCTCATATCAATCCCTTTGTAGATAATGGAGCAATTAATCCTGGAAAACATTTCCAAACACATGAAGGACAAGAAGGTGATTGGGAGTTGTCAGCATATATTTATAAAGGGGAAGTCATGCTTGACCAACCTGATAACCTTTTATAATTACGTGACTAACAAGTCAGGAATGACATTTCCTCTCTTCCAGTTTTCAGAAACCTCACTGGATATCATGAAAGTCAATAAAGGTATATGAGAATTCCTGGCCCTAGTGAGGAGTAACCCCATGCACCAGTAAACACAGGGAGCCTCCTAGCTCAACCTTGGGGTGCTGGTGGACAACAACTTGAACATGAGTCAGTAGTGTGCCCTTATGTGTTCTGCATCCAAACAAGAGGAATTCACTCTATAACATCTGGAGGCCTGCATGGATGAACAAAGAGTTCCTGGGCAAACTCAAATACAAAAAAGGAAGCCTACAGAGGGTAGATGCACAGGCTGGTGGCCTGGGAAGAATACAGAGAAATGCCTGAGCAACCAGGGATCAGGTTAGGAAAGCTGACCCATTTAAATTTAGCCAGGGATGTCAAGGACAAGAAAAGCTCCTATAGGTAAGCCAATGATAAAAGGACAGTGAAAGGAAAGGCATGGAGTAAATACTCAGAACGGTCACAAAGACGTTCATGGGGCTGGAGCACCCTGTCTTCTATGAAGACTGAGAGAGTTAGGTTTGTTCAGCCTGGAGAAAAGAAGGCTCTGGGAAGAACTTATTGTAACAGTACCTAAAAACAGCCTATAGGAAAGATGAATAGGGACTCTTTATAAGGGAGTGTATTTATAGGACCAGGGACAATGGTTTTAAACAAAAAATAAGGGTAGATTTACACTAGATATTAGTAATAAAATCCTTATTGTATGTGGTGAGACAGTGGAACAGGTCTACCCAGAGAAACTGTGGCTGCCCCCTCCCTGGCAGTGTTCAAGGCCAGGTTGGATGGGACTTTGGGCAACCTGGGCTAGTAGAGGGTGTTCATGCCCATGACAGAGAGGTTGTAAATAGATGATCTTTGAGATCTCTTCCAACGCAAACTAGTCTGTGATTCTATGATTCTATAATCCTGGGCTGCTTGGGGTGGATACCAGTAAGTCAGGAGAGGTCATCCTTTCCTTCTGCTCAGAAGTGGTGAGACACATCCAGAATGACGGTCCCTGCCCTCTCTTTAGAAACTGATACACTGTAACATATTTTGCTATTTTAAAAAATAAAAAAATGGGATTTTTTGTCACTGCTAGATAGTATCTCACTTTTTTCTTCTAGTCTTCCTATTTTTCCTAATTTCTTTCTTTCTTTCTTTCTTTCTTTCTTTCTTTCTTTCTTTCTTTCTTTCTTTCTTTCTTTCTTTCTTTCTTTCTTTCTTTCTTTCTTTCTTTCTTTCTTTCTTTCCTCATCTATCTATCTATCTATCTATCTATCTATCTATCTATCTATCTATCTTAGAATTTTACTCAATTAATCACATAAAATTCCACTTGCCTTTGAAATTTATACCTTTCAGCTATGTATAGACTTTTCAACACATTGTGTGAAGTTGTATAATACTAAGGATGACTCTTTTTGTTTTTGTTGATTTTTTTTGTTTGTTTTGTTTTGGTTTGGTTTGGTTTTTACATTCTCTATTTCATACCCACTAATTGTTGCTTCCCTAGAACTGTTTAATTATGTAAGTAACTGATTTTGGCCAGGTATCAGGTGTACACAGAGGTAAATGCTTCAATTGTTTTATCAAATTAATTATAGGTAAAACTCTACTTGTAGGATTATGGAGATAAATGCAAAGGTCTGCTAAGCTGTTGAACTTATAAAGGTATCTCATGCATCTGACAATATAGATAAAGATCTCCAGAAACCTTAAACTTTTTGTATGGGTCAAGTGATAAGTAACAGATGGTGCAAGAAAAACTGTACATTTGTTCTCCTAATTTCAAGTTTAAAGTATGTCAAGTGTGAATAAAGCATAGAATATCATGGACTGAACTATCTACAGTGACATCTGAATATGTGCAGACTCTGCACTCAAAAGTGCAGACTTCTAATAATTATGCCTAGAATTAAGCTTTATTTGTTAAGTTTCTCTATCTCTATTCACAAATAGGCAAGCCATCTTTGGACTATGCTGGCATAAAAGCAGGGCAAGAATAAAAAAATACTTTAATTATAAGCAGTTGCCTTGAGAGACAGACTACCAAGGAGGCACAGTGGGAGCTGAACTGCAAAGGCTACAGATAAATCTCAGAGTGGATCTATGAACACTCGAGAAGCTACTGGACCTAAATCTGGCTCTAAACATCTGTTACTGATTGCAGTTTGATATCTAAGCCCATTTATAGGCAAGTTGTTTAACAAGTTAAATAAAAATATAGATTAATGTCATGATACCAAGTAGGACTGAAACCCCGGACTTCACCAGTGACAACTTTGGTTTTCTTTTGTTTTATTTTATTTATTTTTTTTTCTTTGAGTTCTAGCCAAAATCTGGTAGATCCTGGGAAACAGGAGAGGTGCCTGAGGACTGGGGGAAAGCAAATGTCAATGCTGTCTTCAAAAAGGGCAAGAAGGAGGACCCAGGTAACTACAAACTAGTCAGCCCCACTTCCATCCCTGGAAAGGTGATGGAACGACTTGTCCTTGGTGCTGTGTCCAGGCACATCAAGGATAAGAGGGCTGTTAGGAGTAGTCAGCATGTATTTACGAAGGGGAGGTCATGTTTGACTGACTTAATAGCCTTCTACGACGATATAAGCAGGTTGATGGATGATGGTAGGGCAGGGGATGTGGTTTTCCCTGACCTCAGTAAGGCATTTGACACCGTCTCCCACAGCATCCTAGTGGGCAAGCTGAGGAAGTGTGGCCTAGAGGGTAGAGTAGTGAGATGGATTGAGAGATGGTTGAAGGGAAGAAACCAGCATATTGTGATCAATGGGACTGAGTCTGACTGGAGGTCTGTAACTACTGGAGTCCCTCAGGGGTCAGTACTGGGACCAGTATTGTTCAGTGTATTCATTGATGTCCTGGACGAGGGAATAGAGTGCACAGTCATCAAGTTTGCTGATGACACAAAGCTGGGCGGATCGGCTGACACACCAGAAAGTTGTGCTGCCATTCAACAGTATTTAGACAGGTTGAAGAGCTGGGAAGGGAGAAATTTAATGAAATTTAATAAGGATAAGTGTAGGGTATTGCATCTGGGGAGGAACAACCCCAGGTACCAGTATAGGTAGGGGACTGGCCTGTTGGAGAGCAGTGTAGGTGAGAGGGAGCTGGGGATCCTGCTGGACAGCAGGATGTCCATGAGCCAGCACCTTGTGCCCTTGTGGCCAAGAAGGACAATGGCATCCTGGGGTGGCTAGTAGGTCAAGAGAGGTCCTTCTCCCCCTCTATTGTGCTCTGGTGAGACTTCACCTGGAGTATTGTGTCCAGCTCTGGGTCCCTCAGTTGAGAAAGGACATAGAACTCCTTGAGAGAGTCCAGTGCAGGGCCACCAAGATGTTGGAGTGGAACGTCTTCCTTATGAGGAAAGGCTGAGGGAGCTAGGTCTCTTCAGCTTGGTGAAGAGGAGACTGAGGGGTGATCTCATTCATGTTTATAAATATGTAATTGATGACTGTCAGGAGAATGCCAGTGATAGGGCAAGAGGCAATGGTTCCAAGCTGGAACACAGGAAGTTCCACATGAATGTAAGAAAAAACACTTTTCTTAGGGTGACAGAGCACTGGAACAGGCTGCCCAGAGAAGTTGTGGAGTCTCCTTCTCTGGAGACATTCGAGACCAACCTGGATGCATTCCTGTGTGATTTAATCTAGGTGATCCTGCTCAGGCAGGGGGGTTGGACTAGATGATCTTTTGAGGTCCCTTCCAACTCCTAACGTTCTGTGATTATGTGATTCTGTGACATTCAGGGACTGAGAGTTGAATGTCCATCCCATCCTGTTTACTAAGTGTTATCTTTGAAATCTCTGCTCTGCAATAATGGTCAGAAAAATACTTTCAAAGCAATCCAAGTGCATTTAAATATGAATATACGACAAACACATTTAAGGATTTTTCTCCGTGTAGGGACTGGACACCCAACTTAGGAGATAAACTTTATCCTTGCTGAATTCACAAATTCCTGAATCCTTTTCAGGTACTTTGCTGCTTTAATTATTTTGTCCATCTCATTTTAGAAACAAGGGTTGAAATCTCTGAAGTGAATGTTCTATACCCTTCTCAGCCTTAAGAGTACCTCAGTACCTGTTTCAGGAACACTTTGCTAAGTAGAAAATAATGAGATGCCTGGAACAGGTGTGATACTCTGAAGTTGAATATCACTGTGAATTTAATAAAGGAGGTCAGAGTGCAAAAAAGAGTGCAAGCAAAAGCATGTCTTTGAAAGGAATTGGTCTAGGAATGGGTAGGTTAGGGCTTCCAGTCTTCCCTATCTTTTTTTGCCTCTTAATGCCTGAGGTGGGATGTGATTGAGTTCCACTGGAGGAGGCTGAAAACTGGAGGTGTCCGGCCCCTTCTCAGATGTATTCCAGTGAATACAATCAGACAGTTGTTTCCCTGATGCTTTCCCAGACTAATGAATTTTGCATTCCCGGCTATGCAGCAAGCAGCTCAGCCTCAGGAGAAGGAACAGCAAGTGCCTCATCCAGACTATTCATGGTATGTCAGTTAGGTCACTCTCGAGGGTGATAGGAGAGATGGATTCAGCCCCCTGTAAGACAATCAGGGCTGGGAATGCAAACCTCTCATTTCCTTAGTGAGCGCTCAAACCACTAGACTATTAAGCATAAGACAGTGTCACCTTTACCAGATATCTTTCTCAAAAGGGGGCTAAAACACTCTAGATCCTGAGTGGATGGAAGCACCTAATGTTTTCTATTAATTTTCTATACTCTCAGTGGAATGACACTTAAAATAGGAGTGGATTGCCCTCTGTGTATCTTCCGAGACACTCTCTCCACTATGGAAGGCAGACTAACTCATCAGTCCCCTTCCAGGGCCAAACATGTTTTTGAGCATAAATATCTAAATTAAGCACCTAAATTAAGTGTATGATTTTATATCCAGGGAAATTAAATCTCTGCAGATATGCCTACTATGCAAGGAGAATAGCGTTTGAACTTATTTTGCTAAAAAAATCTTTGGAGAGTCCTGTGCTGAGACATGTGGGCACAGCAGCATCATTTTTGACCCTGACCAATACTGAGTTGTTCAAATATATTTTGCTTAAGTCTTGCTAGATCGGGGCATCCCTACACCATACCCCATTGCGTGAGAAACCTGAGAATAGCATTTACCAGCCTGATACCAGGAACTAAGCACCTAAATCCATACTCAACGTACGCAAAAAGTAATGAGTTATTCAGAGGCAAAGGGCAGGCAGAGCTCCTGTCAACTTAATGAATATTTGGCGTACAAATGACCTCTGAAAATCAGGCCATTTATTTTAGCACCTAAAAATAGATTCAGATGTTTAATTTTACATATTCAGGTTGGAAAATTTTGGCTAGAGAGTAAATTAATTGCCTAAGGTCACACAGCAAGTCAATGTATAATGAGAAAGTAATAATGAGTGAGAAAAAAAGGTATTTTTATTCTCTGTGGATTTATTGAATCCCAAAACTCTTTTCATAAAATGAAATTCTTTTTTAATATATGTGTATTTTTTTAATTGTGGCTTAACATTCACATTTAAAAGGTAGTTTTTAAAGTGAATACATTTTTTTCTCCATGTTTAACCCTGATTGGCAGTATCTTCATGTTGCTATGAAAACAAAAGGTTCAGTCAAATCTTCAACAGCAGATATTTTGTTGCATAGGTAGTTAATGAATGAGATATTTGATTACAAAGGGATAAGTAACCTCTCTGTAGCCTGCAATTAACGTTTAACTTGATATGGCCAATAAGCCAAATGAAGGGAGAGTAAACTGAATAAAAAGTTTTTTTCTCTCATTAGGGGTTCATCACACACAAATGCCAGCAAAGCACACTGTTGTGATTGGTGATTTTGTTTGTGGATTTATATAAAGCTAAGCTTTCATCTAGTCAAAAAGAAAGAAAAGAACCTACTTGCCCTCCGAAGAAAAACAGTATTTTAAACTATTCAGATTTCAAGAGTGTGAAGATAATTTATAACAGTCAAGTGCACTATTAGGCAATAATGATATCTCAGGAAGTTAGTCACTCAGTTCCTGTTAAAATCCTGTGGGACTGGAGTGCCTAATTCCCTCACATGCTTTCTAGTTTTAATGAGTTCTTGCTTAGACACAGTCACAGAGAATGGCAGCTATATCCTTTTTGCACAAATATATGCTAAACCCATAGCACTGTACTCTAATTCAAAATACAGAATATATCTGCCAAAATCAGCTATGCAACCCAAAGTCAGCTTCACTATGCCTTTTTCCCAGCCCACAGAACTTCTCAAAACTGTTTATAATAAACATAGAAACAAAGTAAGAGTAGTCCCTACATTAAGGTTTGAGGCTTTGGGAAATACAGGTTGAATTTTTCTCCCTGCTGCCAGCTTCCTGCATTACCTTGGTCATATAATTTATATCATGGCATTAAAGGCCACATGATTTCTGTAGCGAGAAAGAGAAATCTGAGTTTACAAAATTAACCTTTTCTTGGTTTTAATGTTGTTTTTTCCTGCTGTGAATATAATTCTAAGACAAAAATGAAACTGAAACAAAGTCTAAACCACTGCTTTCATGAAAACCTAGCTGACAGTATTAGGCAAATGCAGGATAATATATGCTATAATTTTTTTTAAATCTGTAAATATAATTATTTTCTAGCCCATTTTCCTGATCCTTTTCTCTAAATTTATTCACTGAGTCACCCTTTTCAAAATTTCTTCTTCTTTGCTGCAGGACTGTCCATGGGGTGGGTCTAATATTAAGAAGTCATTGAATCACTTTCATACACTAGGCCTTCGATACAAAGTCTATGCAAACAGTCAATACCACTCATTGAAATGTTGGGTATAGTGAAAAGAGAAGTACAAGAACATCTTATTATCTTTCAGGTTCACTGTGTCTGGGCTTCTCAACAGGCCATGATTTTTCCAAAGGGATGGCTAAGACTGTAAATCAGTGAACAATCATGAAAACATTGACCACTGGCACTACTTCATTCTGGCAAAGTGAACCATACATAACCTGCATCTCTTTTCAGGAAGAGATCTTGGCAACCTGGAGGTGATTGGGAGTTACTTTGTTGATAGACGATGTTTGCTTTGTCCATAGGCTGAATTTTCTCATTGTAACAGAATGTTCATCACTGTTTCTACTGCACTTCTGTCTGTGAAAGAAATGTCTTGTCTCAGGGCTTGTAAAAATGAATATGTGCCCAAATTAGGTATCACCTCTCTGCTGTTCTTTGTTATAAATCATACCTGTCCTGGTTATCACTCCAAGGCACAAGTGTTTGTCTAAACCCCATCAGCCTGTTTGCCTAAAAGAACCCCAATAGTAATGTTTTCAGGGAGTTTAATGTAATGGATATTTTGCTATAGTTAATGGACAAGGTTTAAAATTAAAATCTGTGGCCTTACAGTAGAGAAGAAGGACTGGCATTGGGTAGTAATGCTCAGTTTGTGGAGCTGCTGTGTGGTTTCTTTGGACCTGCCGAAGGTATCCTGTGGTTTCTGAATTGAGGAAACCATTGACTCATAATGATTCAGCCAGAGTTAGTATGGCGTACAAACCACTAGCATTATATTTATGAATGTTGTTGCTTACTCACAGTTTAAATGTGAGCTATCATTTGTTGAAAAGAACACAGAAATCCTGTGCTTTTCTATTTTTCTCTTTCACTCTCTTCTATTTCTTTTTGTGCTTAAGTCTCATCTTTTGAAACTCAACTTTAACTTTGTGTTGTGTCTGTCAGCGAGGGACTAAGAACAAGGTTGGAAGTAAACCATTTAAAGAAATGAATGTCCAGTTCTGGCACTTGCTGATAATACTGTCTCAAATCCTTTGTGGTATCAAAAAGAGAATTAAGGGCAAACGCCTTTGCCACAGTCGACAGCAATATTGAATTAGTTTATGTTTTTTTGTGGCACAAATTATTGTGTCCCACAGGAAGACACAGACATGAAAATTTTGCATAAAACACATAGAAAAAAAATTCCAAAGAATACATTTTTCAATATTCTTCAATACATGATCAGAATTTATTTATAATAATAGTTGGTGTTAGGAGAATTTGTTATTACAATATCTTAAAATATATTTTAATAATATATTCTGCTATATAAATTAAAATAGTATAAACAAGCATACAGAGGAACCTATCAGAGTGATCTTTATGTCATTGTCAGCGAGAAATTCTTCTTTTATTGCTCTTCAATTTATTTATTTTTTAATAAAATGTGTGTGGTTTCACAAACAAATAAAAAGAGTGGCTTTCTCTACTTGCTACCACTGCAAACTAAATCTGAAATATGAAAGTGAAGCTACAAGCCTTTTTATTATGGTTCATACCTTATCCCTGACAGTAAATATTCTGAAGGGCAAATGCTGTCTTAAATTACAGTATTGGCTTTCTTCTGTTTTATGAATTCTACTTTGGGTTTCTAGTGTAAGTCTATGCCTTCAATGGGGCTACACAGATGTATGTATCTAGGAGCATAATTTGTACACTCAGGCTGAAGAGTGAACATGCCACAGGAATTTAATGCTGTGGATTGATGTGTTAAAAAAAATAAAAATCCCTTTCTCAGAGCTCTCTGCTTCTGTAGGACTGTCACCGGTAAAAAGTAAAAGCTAGTCTATGTCAGTAAATGGATATCATATTGAATAAACACTGGAAGAGTCAGTGTGCTGAATAAAATAGGGGCATTTTTAGCTGGAGACATTAGAGTTGCAGTTTAGGCTTTCAACTCTACATGGGCCAACAGCAGTAATTAGTTCTGTTCCATTACATTCTTGTGCTGGTTTGCTGACGATAATACCTGAGCGCACAATATAAGTATTGCATAGTGGAATGAAACAAACATCGTGCTGGTGTGGTTTATTTCCTTTTGCCATTAACTGCAAAGCTTAAGAGTATGGCATGCAGTGAACATCCTGTTGTCCTTTTTTAACCATATTACTGTTAGCAGAACACACTGACACGTCAAGTCAAGATGTAGTTTCAATTAGCCAAGAGAGGGTGAAGAAACATAATTTGTGAGGACATGGGAGAGATTTGTACTTGCCCTCAGTTTCTGTGAGTGTTCACAGTTTCAAGACAGCTTTCAAAAATCTTCCCCTTCAGATGAATTTCACCCTCCTCCAGTGTGTGCCAGAAACACAGGGTTCTCAGCTATTGTCTCCATACCAGACCCTAGTTAATCTTCTAGCCAGACTGGTTCCAGGTCATTGAATGCCTGAGAGAGATATGGTCTGTGACACTGACCATGATTGAAACCAGAGGCAGCTTTGGGCAGTGAGGCATCGGGGCTAAATGCAAGCAAACATAGTTTGCCCACATTCATCATCCATAGTATAGACTACCCACTTCCTCCTGCTTTGCTTGAAAATAAAATTAAAAAAAAAAAAAATTAAAAAAAAAAGGTGAGATTACCCTGTTTCACCAGACTTTAGTCTTGTTTTACTGGGCAAAAGCCAGAGGCCTCAGTGGAAAACAAATGACAACTTCATTGATAAAATTACAAATGAGAAAATTACTGCTCTCTACACCCTGCAGCTTCTTTTTCTTCTTTCTTCTTTTTTTCAAGTGCAATCAGCAGCAGCACTAAAGGCTAGAAACACTGTGTTTTGCAAAGATCCCTGCATGCTGGCTGCCTCTCCAGCAAAGTGGAGCATGCTGCAGGCATTCCAGGCTGGCTGGTACATGCTCTAGAATTTACCAAGTTCACATCATGGAGTGGAAATTGCTTTGCTGTGTTTGGGATAAGGAAGGGAGCTAAAATATTTCAAGATACATAGGATTTATTATTATTGCATCCTGGCAGCACACCAATATCCCTTGTCAAGTCACTTTGAATTGAATTAAAAGTTTATTGTTTACATAGTATTTCAACATTTAAAAATGTTGTATGTTCTACATTTGGGGCATTATCAGTATTCCCATCGCTACATGCTGTAAAATATTCCCCTCTCATTCATGAAAGTATTTTCCTTACTTTTTTAAATGTCTCCATAAGTTCTTCCTTTTTTGTTCCAATATTACCTCCCAGAGCTTCTGTATTAATCTATATACAGAAACAAAGTCTCTTCACTGTAATTGTAGGCATCAGAAAAATAATATGGCATTTATATGAAATAATAACGCCCATAAATATAATGATTCTTCTATTATATGTACGTAACTGGAGGCATCATTTCTGTTTGCATTTTTGTATCCAGAATTTGCTAAAAAAACTTGCTTACAAAGGCTGAAACAATATCATGCCTTTTCCTCATCTGTCTGTATATGTGTATCCTATTATAATCTTGCTGAGCTTTAAAGCAATCTGACTACAAGATTATTTCTTATTAATTTATTAAATGGCAAAAATATGTTTAAAACATGCCAATAAAACAGCGGTTACCTGTTACCTCAAGGAGCTTAAAATTTGTTAAATAAGTAAAAAGTAAGATTGTAGGTCCTTAAAAAAATTAAATTTCATGATGATATAGAAAGGACAATTACTTGCCATGATGCAAGATTTACCACATGCACAAAAGAACTGTTTCCCATAAATATTTTAGAATGTGGGACATAAGTGCATGAGCATTTGTAAGTATTATAGAAGTACAAAACAAGTCAGAAGGAAGATGATTAAAGCACTTGTGGGAGAGAAAATATGGAGGACCATGGCTGAAGTGAAATGGAATCAGGTTAATCTAAATTAACCATCATACACTTGATGATTGTAAATTATGGAGGAAGTTGATTGCAACTAGAGCTCATTTGAAAGAGAAATATGCCATTCACTTGCTTTGTAATCCCACCTACTTTATTGCATATAAAATCTATAGTTCACAGATGATGTATGTACTGTGTTACTGTAACATATACATTAAACTAAACACTGAGAGGCTTTAAAAAAACCGGAACCCCACATGTAAAGAAAAATTAGTGCAGAGTTTAAATGGCTTATGTTTCAACTGAGTACATTTTTCTTTTTTCTCTTAATTTACTTAATGTCAGCCCCATTATTTTGAATCCTATTGTCACAAAGCAAGGAGGTGAATTTGGATATCCAGAGATTCAGATGAAAGAGTTCATGCCTGTCTTTTCAGGCAACTCAAACCCATCTATAATAGTACCGTATCGGTTTCTCTAGGACCTTTGCTATCAACTTATCCAAATCAGGATGGCTCAGATATGTCTTTGCAAAGACAGTCAGCACTTAACAGAGAACTTTGTGATCCCCTAAGTGTCAGTGATTCAAATATTTGTCCAGCTGGCTCTCATGTGGGAGATATGCAACAACACACATTCCTGTGTGAATGCCCATATTTTCTAGTTCAACCCACATGGAAAACCCAGTGGTTTCTCTCAATATATTTAGCCCTTGTCTTCATGCTGTCCTGGAGCTGATGCAGAAACCTTTATCTCCATTTAAATGTTTTGAGGAATGAAAATAATAAACATTTCTTAAAAGTGTATAGATACACGTTCATCTTTCCTGCACCAGCAAGCATATTCAGATTTGCTGCTGTGCAGTAGAGAAGCATGTTGCTGTCATAGAATGCTAAAATGTATTTGACAGGCTGCATGTCAGTTAAGCACATAATTTTATATGCTTTCTGTATTCAATTTCAATATTGTATCTTTCTGTTATCAAAGGGTAAAAATCCTTTAGTATCAGCTTTTATATCACATGAAGAAATTAAATAAAGCAAAAAAAAATAATGATTCAGGTACAGCGCAACATGTTCACACTAAAGGCATTAAAGGATACAATATTTTATATTATTTAAAATTTGTAATATCTGATAACAACTATTTCCTCCACTGGAAGTATGGAGAGCAATGACAACAGTCATTACACTATAGACAAAGTCTTTCAATGCAGTTTATATATCATAATGTGCTTTTTAGGGAGCCCTAAAGGTATTACATTGAAAACCTATAATGCGTTAGGACACTTTCAGTTTTATGCATTTAACGTTTCTCCTTGGTCTGTTCTGATATAGAAAACAGGAAGCAAAACCTTACATTTTTTGAGCAGTTCTAGAATGTGATTCTATTGTTAAAGGTGCAATTTTATTACTTTATCGTAATACAGGATAAATATCTTCAATGAAAGCCAGTAAAGTAATGAAGATACATTCAGCCATTGTGTGTGTGTTTTGGTAGAAGCACACCCAGTGTTCGGGGAAATATGATTCTGTCTTGTTTAGAGATGTCATGTTTCTGGTTTCCTGGATCCTTGTATGTTTTATCCCAGCAAACAGAGATAAAAATAAAAGGAAGAGACAAAAAAAAAAAGAGCAAACTGAAGTCACTCACTATGGAGAAGAATAACAGAGAAAATCAGAACTAACAAAGAAAGTTTGCTTCATACTGAATTTGTGCCATTTTAAGTTTTAGTTTTTTAACCCATAGTATTGGTCTCTTCAAAGGAGTGAAATACTTTATCTTCTTGACAGAATAAATTGAGTGGAAAATTACATAAACCCCTCAGCAGATGTTCTTTCCCACATTGTTTGGGAATTTATCCCCATTACACAGTGCTTCTAAGGCCCATGCCAAGCTGAATGGGGACATTAGAAAACTTGAAGATATGTTTAGGTGAGCATTATGCAAATATTCTCTTACCACCTCCTTCATATTTTTCACTGCCAGTCAACTTCACCGTGGTCTTCTAATATGTTCTATCAAGAATAACTCTGTGTAGGTGCTAGACATATCTCCATTGCAAATCCAATAAATGAGTACCTGTTTTTTTTCACTGAAGCAAAAGCCAAAGTCCAGACCTCTATAAATTCAGTTTGCTATAATGAATGGGTCTTGGAGTCAAAACTGTCAGGCAACAAACAACGGGAAAAAATAAACCAATTCCAGTTCCTACTGCCTGCAACATATCTATAGCTGTATAGCATACTAAACTCTTCAAATCAGATGGCATCTTCAAAATTATAATGCACACGAGTGAGTTAAGCATCTGTATAACAATAAGATTTGTCATCCATCATTCAGTGAACAGCATAAGGCAACTTACTGTCATGTAGTGCCAAGTGACATCTATCTAGATTGTTTTCCTGTCCACCTGACTCTAAACTCTGCTGCAGTCTTTGATCCATTCCTTTTTTCAATATATTTTCTTAATTTCTTTTAATTCTTATTTTTTAATGTTCTGGTAAAGCATCCATGAAACTTTTGAATTAAAACAATGACACGTGTTATAACCAATGCAAAATTAAAATCTATTCAATAGATAACCATTATCCCTGTTTATTCATTAGCAAATATAGCCAATTTCACCAATGAAAGTCCTGGCAGAATAGCGAGGAAGATATACAGCTCAAGCCCAAGAAGATACATCCACAGCTGAGAAGTGTGTAAAAAGATGCACAGGAATCTGGGGATATATCAACAATTCTGTGCTCCGGGGCAATTCCACAAAGAAATTACAGACTACCTGCAGAGAAAAATGTCTCAGCTGTTCTCCCTGTACTTCCTTACCCCTAAAAATACATTGTGAATTGGGACAGTGGAAAAAAGAGACTGAAGAATTACAACAAGAGATGAAGGTAGTGGAAGTTTTCTCCACTGGGATTAATTAGTTTTCTTTGGCCTAGGAAAAGTGGCATAAAGCAGATTCATTGGATGTGAGAATTGGACAGAGCCTGATGTTTTTAAATAGAAGCAGTAATTTACACAGGAGGATAGTCAGGAGAAACATGAAATCCTTCTACATCAGATAAATGCTGTTTTTGATGTTTCCAGTAACAGACCTAAAGGAGATAATTTTGGAAATGAAATGTCATTGAACTGAATAGTGGCTACGCTTAAAAGATTCCTGGACTACTTCCTCAATGAGGTGAGATTACCAGAAACATTGGTGCAAAAAACCAATAACACCACTACACAAAAAGGACAATTTCAATAGAACAAGTATCAATCCATAGAAGAAATACATTTCTATTTCATTAATTATGAATAAGAATTTGATTTTGATTTGATATTATTAGAGAGAAACACAGAAGATGCATACTATGTTAAAAGGGATAGCAAGATCAAATATATCAGTAAATAACCTCAGAGATCTCAGACCTCACTGTGGTTATTGGTCTAAATTTTGCCAGCATAAGTCTATGGGTCATTATTCTCTGG
Organism: Heliornis fulica; assembly: GCA_013399135.1. Classification (NCBI taxonomy): domain Eukaryota; kingdom Metazoa; phylum Chordata; class Aves; order Gruiformes; family Heliornithidae; genus Heliornis; species Heliornis fulica. The sequence continues at coordinate 188,375 of VXBZ01010666.1, forward strand.
TGGAGCCCAGATAAAAGGAGCTGTATTAATAAAGGTCTGTCATAGAAAGGGGGTTAGTCTGATGTGTGGCTGAGTCCTAAGGTTCGGAAAGGGCCCCAGCTCACTCAGCCTTTCCTCATAGGTGAGATGCTCCAGGCCCTTAATCATCTTTGTGGCCTCCCCTGGACTCTGAAAAAAAAGATCCCTGTCTTTTTTGTACCAGGTAAAATATAAGAGTTATACATTTTTGCTTCCTTCTCCCTCAGCTGCTCAATCCCTAATGACTCCCAATTCTCCTCTGTTACTCAGACTCAACAAGTGGCCAATTGCCGCCCTGGAAAAGGTTGCTGGGCTTTACACAATCACTTAACAGTCACAGATCAGCTAAAATGTATCATCCTTATGAGGGGATCTATATCTTGTTAGAAGTAGGTATAAACATCTGATCAATGTTTATAAACATCTGAAGTGTGGGAGACAAAGGGAGATGGCCAGCCTCTTCTCAGTGGCCTGTGGGGACAGGACATAGGGGAATGGTCACAAGTTGGACCACAGGAGGTTTCACACCGATGTAAGGAAAAACTTCTTCACAGTGAGGGCGAAGGAGCACTAGAACAGGCTTCCCAGGGGGGTTGTGGAGCCTCCTTCTCTGGAGATATTAAGACCCATCTGGATGCCTACCTATGTGACCTCCTCAAGGGAACCTGCTTTGGCAGAGGGTTGAACTTGATCATCTCTCAAGGTCTCTTCCAACCCCTACAATTCTGTGAATCTGTGAGTCTAGACAAAGCATGGGAGGAGCATTGATAATGTGGAAATAATCATAGTGGATAGTTTTCCAAACATATACGTCCCATTTTAAATACATTTAGATCTCCACAGAGATGAAAAGTACCATTGCCAATATTCTTTGCAAATGGGTTACAGGTCATATAAAGAAGTTTTGTGAAGTTTACTCACTCTACTCAGTATATGTTCTCTAACTGTTCTGTAATAAGCAATCTTTTTTTTTTTCCCACTTTAATATTCAGCATCCCTGAGGCTAGAAGATTATATGCAAACAATGTTAATAGCATAATTTCTCTCTATATTTCCCACATAGCCTGTCAATAAATCAGGTTTAAATAAATCCCAGTCCTGTAAGATAAGACAATGTTTGTGATGTCTTCAGTTGCATTTTGGATATTTATTACAAAACGCGTGCAGCATTGGAAATTAGTTTTGGTAGATAAAAAAAACCCAAAAATTCTATCCCCTATATCCTGAAAAAAAATAAGAGTTCAACCAACTTTAATATGGAGTTGATAGATATAATAATTCAAACTCAGAAGTATAATTTTTCAGGTATGGTCCAAGTGATGCACATCCTTGCATGACTTGACTTCCGTTTTACATACCATGAATACTACATTAACAATCTACACATTATTTGCAAGGCTTTCCCCTTCCTCTCTACCTTATCTGCCTCTGTACCGTAGCACCTTTAAAAACATCCCTTGACAGTTAATTGTTTGAACCCACTCTAGGCCTGTCTACAGTAAAAAGCAATAGCATCCGGTGGAACATTTGTTTTATCAACAGACCTTTAGCTAACACTCAGAATGAAATCCTCCACTGACTCTCAGTTGCAATTGTGAGACTTTTTTTTTTTTTTTCCAGGCACTAGTAGAAGAATAGAAAAAATTCTGGTCAGTACACCAGTTTTTGTGTCTAGTAGTCCCACAGCTACTACAACAACATGTATAACTTTGGAGCTCATGCTGAGGTCAGTAACAGCCACTTCGTTTAATCCCTCACCTGATAGCCACATCTTTAAGTGTCATAGCCCTGTCTACCCAGACAGTAACCTTGGATTGTTTTTCTGAAACCTTCAAAGAGGAACCTACTTTTATAATCTGCATTCAGCTGTGGGAGCGGTTTCTCCAAAATTACAAACTTGCACTCACCATTAATTTATTTTATGGTCTTCAGTAAAGCATTTGATTTTCCTGTCTTAGATAGCTGTCTCTTTGGAAGATATTTTTTAGTAGCTGGCCGATTTGTTGCAGTAAGAGATATGTTTTATTTTGCCAGTTGACTTTGATGGCCAAGGTGCTGGAAGCATAACTGCAATCCAGTTGGTGTCTCCTGCACAGCAACATCTTTCACCACTACTTTTAGATTCAAAATTTATGTCACAGAACTGCTGCTATAGCCCTACTAGTGCTGTGGACAGATGTAAGAAGATATTCTGAATAGATAATGTTGGTAAATATTGTTGGCTAGCACTGTGTACTAGCTCTTTCAGGATGTGGTTCGTGATATCCTGAAGTAGGTGTCTGAAACAGGGAAGATAAATTATAACTCCACTGAGTCTGCAGGGAGTCCAGACTGATTAGTTTAAATGTTGATGTCTCTTGTAGCTTCATAGAGATAACAGAGAGTAGTCACACTAAAGGAATGCCTGTGCAGGAGTAGTTGTGCCATCTCAAATGTAATCCAAGCATGCAGAATTATCTTCTGTTTATACATTTTTATCTACATCATGGATGTTAGCATAGTCATTTTACCTGGAAACCTCATTTTCACACCCCACTTCTTATAACTATCTTAATAAACACTACAGTGGGGTTTGGCCTGGTTTCCTTGTGGGATGCAATCAAAATGGATATTATGAAAATAAAAAGCAGCACTTCTTATGCGGTTTCAAAAATATCATAGTCTTAACATCCGGGTAGACAAAGCTATATCAGTAAGCCAAAAAAAAAAAAAAAAAAAAGACAAGTTCCTTAAGTTTAAAAAGTTATCAGTTACATGTTGAACTATAATTAAATATAAGAACTACAACATTTAAAAATAAGCTGAAGGAAGAAAATCGTTTCATAGCTATCTACCAGTCACATCATTCTAGGATACAGTGAGTTGACATACAAACACTCATATTGTCCATCGATAGGCATGCCACTTTGCCCAAAACTGTCAAAATGTGCTTCAGGTATCTAGCTCTTTCTACTTCCAACTTTTTATAAGATTCTTCATCTCCTGTCAACAGGAGGTAAACCCAAGTTAAAGATATGACTTCCACATTCATATTTCATTAGTTGTAGAGGCTGGGTAGATTTATTCTACAGTTAAGGAGTATACAGAACTAGAGATGTTTCCTACTGATTTCAGTTTTGTCCACGTCTAAATGTTTCAAAGTCAGTTACTGAGCCCTGGCTTTCCTAGCAGGCTAAAAACCTGGGTAAAATAATTTCCTAGGAAGGCTATTCCATTTCAATTTTGCTGGTAAAGTCAAGGGAACTGGGGTATTGACTCAGATCAGTTGTTCCTCTAATCCAGGAACAGGTCTAACCATGAGGAATGCCAGCTTCTTCAAAGAAAAGTTTCAAGAAACAATGTAGTGAGCCCCTATTTAATTATCTGTCTGATGAATGGCTCCTTTTCCCTCCTCTTTAAGTCTCTGTTTACGCCTGAAGCACAAAATATTTCAGTGTTTTCTAAAAGAGTGGCTTCAGTTTTAACACTTTTCACTACACAGATGTATGTTTTTGTTACCTATACACATACCTAAATCCTTTCAAGAATCCACCTGTGACAGTGAGTTCCATAGATATTTTTTTCTTTCAAAATACACATTTTGATCCATTCTAACTTTTCTACCTGCAGTCTCATTGATTACCATTTGTTCTGGGGTTCTGAGAAAGGGCAGACAGAATTTTACAAAACAGTTTTCAGCATGTCAAAAAGCTACAACAAATTTTATTTAACTCAGTTCCATTTAAACTACATGTTTCATATTTATGTACATTTCCTATACACTCTCAATTTTAATCAGCTCCAGGAGAACTCCCAGTAGTTATTATCAGTTTGGAAGATTTTCCTAATAAGAAATAATAGAAATACTGAATTTGAAAGAAAACCCATATTATCTTTTACCAAATTCTGGATGTCTTAGGTAAAGAAATAGGTAGAAATGTAAAGAAAAAAAAAAGAGTTAATAAAGGACTGATAATATTAAAAGCAACTCTAAGAGCTCTAACCTTTCTGCCCCAAATTTCAGGTTCTGTCCTCTTGAAAAAGGTGGAGAAAGGAAGAAGGCAACTATGATTTTCTTCCTTAATCCAGATAGTCAACAGGGGAAATATCTTCTGGAACTGGTGATGGGAAGTGATGTGGTCCTTGTATAGAAATTACAGAGAAAGCAGTAGAGTCTCCTTTCCCTTAGGATCTAGGACTATGAGTCTAGATGGATTGGTAGACTGTAACGGCTTTTCCTTCTACCTCAAACAAAATGTGTTGGCTTAGATGTGTCTGGATTAGCAAAATAGATGGACAGGATAGTTTAAAGTTCTTGGAAGCAGAAAGGTTTCTGTTCCTTCACAAACATAGATGTACTGGCTTTGTGTGGCAAGGTTTTGGTAGGAGCGCAGCTACAAGGATGACTTCTGTGAGAAACTGCTGTCCAATAGGGCCAATGTCAGCTAGCTGATAGACTGGTTATCTGTGATAGTGGTACTGCCTCAGGGATGTAAAATGTATTATTTCAATATGTTCTTTTCCTTAAAAACTTTTTTGAAGTAACCAACATGAGATTCGATTTTCTGCATGTTTTTGCAACATGTGGCTGTGGGATTTTCCACCTACAGGAGCATGTATTCTAGTACATGGGGACTTAAAGCTTGTGATAAAAACGTTGTACTGTACTGAAGCAAGCACATTTTTCAAAAGACTCCATTGCAAAAGAGAGCACAGTGACTTGTACTGCACTTTCCATAAGCCCTTACATAAATAGGTCATTAATTAGAAATTAAACTTTTTTGAGAGGATAGAAACTGAATAAGAGACTACTGAATGTAATGAAATAACTTGATTTAGTTTTGCACGAGAGGAAACATTTGGTTTTTTTTTTTTTAATTTTTCTTTATTCCTTCAGAAATGTTGGTATTTCAGAACATCCTTTCCAGAGGAAGTTCTTCATAAAAATTCTGTGGTTCTGTTTGATTCTATAGAATCTGTATATTTTCCTTTGCTTTAGGCTTCACTAAAATGATTCAACTTTGATAAAGCTTTTCTGAGGAAAGAAATTTAATTTAAACAATTTCTTTTTTTCCAACTGGCTCAAAGCTCAGGACTATGAAAAGAGTCATAACCTTGGCAGTGAATGCTTCTAAATGTATACATCCATAATGCAGAGCCCTGACAACACAACTATATACCGCAGTCAGGGTTAAACCATGGGCTGAAACAGCTGTGACAGCAGAAATCTCTACTTTTCCTAGAGTACCTATGCACAGACCAGCAGCACAGTATGAGGTATGGTTATATTCTACTTACGCAAGGACAGATTTGGCTGATACAGATGCATCCTTACAAGAGCCTTTTGCCAGTTGTAGAACTGAAGTAAAGCATTGCTACTGTAGAGGTAAGCTCAGACTTTATGAGGTACATTTAAATAAAAAAAAATAGTACATAAAAAATGACTGTGCTAAGAAATCACTCTCGAGCAGCTGTGAATGGTGATTCTGCAGGAATCAGGTTGATCTGTAAAGGAAGGTACAAAGGACTGGGAGCAGACAGAGAAGGCACTGCCTCCTGAGTCAAGCACAGATTATGTGTCTTAAAGACATGGAGATGCAGCAAACTGGTGTTTGGTAGATGGTTTGTGCTCTCACTGTGATTTCAGCAGCTGCTTTTAGCAAAATGGAGCCAGCACTTGCAGCTCAACCACGTATGAAAACTGAAGTTACTTAGGAAAGCTCTGACTGCTTCAAAGCTTACTGGGTTAGGGTGCTTTCCCGCCGAGTTGTAGGTTATTGCAGTACAGAAGGACCACCACAGACAAACCAATATAATCCTCTGTCCTGAACTGCCCTCACTCTGAATGGTCCTACTTGGCAGAAGGTCACCGAGACAGAGGATGAATCACAGTCAGATTCAGGGATATTATGTGATCTGAGAAAACTTTACAGTTTCTAATTTTAGTACATACTCCAGTGAGTATCTCTGGGACTCCAGACAATACAAGCAAGAGTCAAGAGAGGTTTGCTTCTGTACTCCTATACATTTATCCTGGTTTGTAAAGCTACCCCATATCAGTTGGAATTTTTTTAAATAATTTTTGCTTCAGAGCTATGTGATCTATAATATCCCATCCTCTGGTGTGGGATGCATCCGTAGTGGTTTGTCCTCCTCTCCTCAGTGCAGTGGAGCTGCACTTACCCTAGACCTGACTGACTGCAAATGTCTTAAAGCTATCTCTGTTTCTCATATGTATACTTTGTTGATGGGTGCTGAGTGTCATCCAGACATGGAGCTCCTCATATTTTGAAAGGGTGCTGAAGAAATAACAACATCGGAATTGTCACTACTGTGTATAGCTGTCATATCTGTGAAACAGCTGGACATTCTGGCATGCTAGTTCTCCTTTTCTGGACAGACAGACGGGGTACCAGAAGGTAAGGGGAACTGTCAGATGCAGGGAAGCAGGACTAATCAGTAACAACTAAGCATTAGGCCCTGTGTCCTTCATAGAGTGGCACAGAGTGAGCAAAGCAATGTCCTGTCCTGGGGGGCTGGAGGCATCAAAGGTCTTTATGAAGAATATGTTTTCTTATGTAGTAGTTAAAAAAGCACACCTTGCTTTCTATCGTTCCTGACTTTGACTCACTTGGCAGTGGTGAAGGAGCAAAAGGTAGAGGTGTTAATATCTTTGTTTCCTTTTACCTGGACTGATTAGGAGGGGAGCTTCCTATTTGTTTTGTAACTGCCATTGCTTTACTCAGGAGCAATATAAACACCTAAGTGGAATGTCACGACTGAAGGAGAATTAAGCATACTAATCTGCTCTCCATTCTAGCCATTAATATACTATATATCCTGTCTTCACTTCACTTTCATATTCATTACTTCTTTAATGAAAAAAAAAGATATTTTAATGGTAAAAAAAATCTAAATGATTAATGGTACATCAGTTAATGACATTTTAAAAGTATTTCAGGCTGGAAATGTGACACTACAATCATTAAAAATCAGATTCAATTTCCAAAGGTCCTAATCTTAAACTTTATACTGCTGGCAGAAACATAAAATGATATCCCATAAGCTCGGGTGCTTCTGTATGATGGAAAAGCTCAGGAGTTTTGTGAGTGCTGCCAGAAAATAATGCGTTCTCAGAAATTCTGGAAGTTGAACAGGAAGATAATTGATGAGGATATGACAGAGAAAACGAACAAATTGTTTGGTATAGAGGAATTCTCAATCCAGAGAAATCTTTTTTCTCTGAGACATTATTTGGGGTCCAAGAGTAGGATAATGGCTCCAAATGGATAAAAACAACAGTAAATCCCGTTCTCATGCATTATGCATGAGTTCTCGCTCTTGGAGTTTACACCACCATCTGGTGTTTAATTATTCCCGCTTTACACCACACGGTGGTGTGAATCTAATGAAATGAACATGTACATTATAATAATTTGGTGCATAGATTCTGGTTTGCTAAGTATTAGGTGCCAGGCATCCTTTTTCTAAAGCTGAGAGTTGAGATTCTTTCTAGAAAATAACTGTTTCTGTAGACTCTCACTGGCAAATACAACAACAATTAATTGTTCCATTCTCTAAAGATACATTATTACTATATGGCTGGTTGGTTTTCTCTAACATCTGTACAACATTAATTATACAGTAGTGTCAGAATTCCCATTCTCATACACTGTCAGTATTGTTAGAAGGGACCTTTTCTGTAATCTTTGTAGAGTTTTATATATATATATATATATATATATATACACATATGTATGTACATATATTAAATACATATATGAATTTTAGTGTCAAGGGACTGTCTTCTTGGCTCCCTTGCAGACAAAAGGGCTGTCACTGTATGCACAAAGATTTGTTACATAACCAGGCTATTATTTTTTCACATTATCACCTGTAGGCCATTAGATTTCAATCTGTCATCAGTGTATCTGAAACCAATATCCTCTGTTATTAAATTAGTATAGGATAGTAGTTTCTACCTGGCAATAAGCCCTACTGTGAAGAGTCAGACTCCTCAGCAAGTGCAGTGTTCCCAATGTGCCCAGAAAGGATGCTGAAAACAGTCTGTGTCTCCTATTAACAAATTACACTGTCCACATATTTTTTTTTGTGAAGAAAAGGTTTTATAAGTTAAGATACTATGTGTGCAGAGAAAGCAGAATTTTCTGTTATAATCACAAAGGAATCCTTGGAAGGGTTTAATACTATGCTCAACAGTCACACTTTTCTAGCAAAAGATGGCGATTATCTCGTAAGATAAGGCTGTTAAAGGATATTCAGATAGCCACTGCATCCAGCAGTGTAATCCTTCCTCTCGTGTTAAAAATTTTAGCCTACATTTCTATATTTTTTATATATTCAAGCACAGCATTTTGTGAAATTATGAGAGAACTCATAAGGTTAGTTATGATGTTGAGTATGAAAAACATGTCTAAAAGCAGCAATTGTTTATATTTTGAGAGATAGATGAGAAAATAAGAATAAGCGGGACAGTCAGAGACTCTGAGAGCCTAGAACGAAACCGTTTTTCTTGTGGTCGTTTGGGTTTGGGAAATTTCTCTATTAGTTTTGCCTACGCTTTTTCTTGAGCCGTGTTTCAATAAACATGGGAAAAAAAAAAAGGAAGAGAAAAAGAAGAATTAGGAACCATACTTTTCAGGTAGTTTTCAAAGAAACCTCAGTTTCAGATTACCCTGATAATGCAAGACAACCTTCCTTCCTTCCTTCCTTCCTTCCTTCCTTCCTTCCTGACATTGTAGAAATAGTATCAATTATTAAAAAACAACCTTTTAAAAAAATCATATAGTTATCCATATCATGAAAGAAATGCTTTCACTAGATCAGCTTTCAAATTGTTATAAACACAGTTGAAGTAAAGCTTCTAATCAGTGATGTCACCAAATCTGAATAGAAGCAAAATATTACTTGGAGTATAATAACTAAGCAAGTATTACATCATCTTCATTTTGTTGAAAAAAAATCATATGCCATTATATTTATGATTTTTAAAATATCAATAATTTTAATATTACAAAAACTAAACAAATTCAGACATAATCAAATCTATATAGTACTGGTGGGTGATAAAAAGTGACATTTATAAAAACAATTTTCCAATACAGGCTTTCACTTTTTAATTGTGGGAGTATGATAGCAAGGACTTGTATAGAACAGTGACTGTATTTACAATAAGTCTCAGGGTTTTTCTGTGGGTGTGTCGGGTTCGGTTTGGGGTTTTTGTGGGGTTTTTGTTGTTGTTGTTGGGTTTGGTTTTTTTTTTAACAAGAAAAATAAGTAGGAAGTAATCAAAATGTCTAAAAAAATATCCACCTATTGCTTTTGATACAGAGTGCATTGTTTTCCTGCTTCAGTGCAGTAGAGAATTATTCCATATTCTCGGTCCTGGACAGAGTGGGTATGTGATGAGGTTTGTAGCAGCACCCCTGGGCTAACAGAGAACCACAAGAATTGCGGGTCATGTTTTTAGTACTTGAAGAAATTAGGAAAAGGACTGCATGGGGTTAAACTTAGTATTATCTCATCAGCATTCAGCACCACTGCTATGCCATGAAGGGGAAAAAATAACAGAAACATGAGAAGAGGAATAGATAAAAGGCAAGTACTGAGAGGAAAAACATGTTGTTTCTTAATTGAGCTGGAAAGAAAGAAGAGGAGGAGGGGGAAGATGTTGCTTGCAGCTCTCTTTTGATGAGAAACCTTTTTGTGCCCATGACTATTTAGGTTAAAAATGTAGTGTTGCTTCTAACAGACAGTCACATTATAATTCTTATGTGGTAAATCAATGGTGAAAATTCATGAAGAAAATAAGAGGAGGAAGGTTGAAACAAATATAATTCAGCAGTGTGAACATTTGTAGGGTGTACAGGGTCAATTCATCTGAATTAAGGCATCATCTTAACTCCTTTGAAGTCACTGAAGCTATGCAAGTTTGCATCAGCTGAGATTTTTGCTCCCGTCTTCTTACTCCCAATGTCTCAGCTCCTTTCTCCCCTCCATATCCCAAGTGTCTCTGACTCTGTAGTTTTATGCTGTATGGTAGTTTATACCGTTCATAAAATGACAAAGGGGAGGTGGAACACCACCAACTTGCAAGGGTATTAGATTCATTAGATTCTTAGAATCATTAAGACATTGTCTCATAGTTGAATTTTTTTTTTTAACCATTTGAATTTCACATATCATTGACGTTTCAGGATTTAATTGATTATAAATATTTTTATTTACTTCTCAGACACCTATATCCCTACCTGCTATCTGGACTAGAATTAATCTCAAAAGAGTGAATTCTTAAATGGAATATTTAATATATTCCATTTAGAGACCCAAAATAAACACGGCAAGAGCAGCCACTGTAATGGCATTTTGGCACTTCTGTTCACAGGTGGCAGGGGAAAAGTACAGAAATTCCAAAAATAAACAAAACAAAACAAAACAACAAAGCCTAACAAACAAACAGGTAAACTAGAACTTGGGATAATGGTTCAGTGTGTGGCAGAGGTTTGATGCTGCTCTTAATGTATCCAATCCCGATGCAGTGATTTCTAGTTATACAATAAGCGTCACCTCTCGCATAGAGCTGCCTGTCAGCCCGTTCTACAGAGGAAACGGCCATATGGAGCACTCTGCAGATGGCTGGGCTGTGGCATGTGTACAGATGTGCAGGACGAGCACCCAGGTGTTTGAGTCTGCCTGTGACAGCCAGCAAGCAGGCAGCTCCGTGAGGGTGGGGAGGATACTCACCAAGAATGAAAGAAACTGGGAAGATGGGATTTGACAGAAATAACCATAATGATAAATAACACTAATAAATAATGTTAACAAGTTTTGGGGTTTGGTTTTGGGTTTTTGGTTTTTTTTTTCCAGATTATAGTTTTACACTTCATCATAAGGAAAAAAGTCTGGTCTCAAGTGTTTATAAGAAGTTATAAATATGAATGTAACACAAGCGTAGCAACACAGAAGGTAGTTCAAAATCACGTTAAAAGAGCAATGAGGATGGATTTGTTTTCTCTGCCACACAAACTAAATGAGTATGCCTGAAGCAGACAGGTAGCATTGCAGTCTACCCCCAGATTTGCTCAGCTTTCATTCCCAGAGACGCTGCTACGTGATTCCAGAAGCTCAGCTGACACCTCCCAGAGTTGCAGTCCCACATGCAATCTACTGCATAGACTACAGGGAATGCGAAGTCACCTCACCGCCTGCATCGGAGCTTCTTCTGACTTGTGCTGGTGAAACTGCTATAGAAACCCCAGCATCCTTCTGTTACAGCTAAAGCTGGCAAAGATATGTTTTATGCTACCATCAGCTGAATCCTGCTCACAGCTGCATCCAGATTCAGATTTATCCATGCACACAAATAACAGTGCTATGAATCTGTGAGCACAAAGGAAAAACACATTGAAAAACCCATTATAAAGTCCCAGAGAGTGTTTTATATTATATGAAAAAATACTTAGTGTAACTATTTACATTGCTTACAAAGCTTTAGAGGTGCTTTAAAGGATGCTTTGAAATAATGCATGCATAGGATGAAGGTTTTCTTTAAAATAAAGAAATTGAATGTATATATTTTGTACAATGTGAAATGAGTGTCCGTTCCACCACTTCAGAGTCTCAGTGTTCAAGGATTTATTTTTATCGATTCAGATTTTTTGTTTACTATTTCATTGAAATACTAGAAATCATAAATTCCTAGTATATTTGGATATTGGTAAATATATCGGATTGATAATTTGCCTTGGGCTGAAAATTTTAGCAGAAAATTTTAAGCAAAATATATTTGAAAACCACAGTCTTGTGAAAATCAATGTCATAGGAAACAGGCAATTTGATTAAATGTAAAAGAAGTGCATTAATGAGAACAATCTCAGCATCTTTAATTCCAAAAATCCCTTTGGAATTTTTGGCTGCTGACTGTATATATCATGAAGTAACATGGAAATTTCAAAATGTCAGCATAAGCATTTTGAGCTTTTAAGAGGAGTGGACTCTACCTTCTCCTGAAGTTATCGTCATAAACCTCGCAAACTTTTGAGTGAATTAGCGCAATGCCCAGTGTGTCAGTTTACAACAGTGAGAGACAGTGCTGAGAAATTAAGTAGAAGTGTATCATACATTCTTGAGTTTTGGTCATTACTCTTTAACAAAACAGGAAGTATTCAACCTGTTAGTCCTGAGAAGAATGGAGTGCCACAGAAAGTCAAATATTGGGCTCATCTGACCTAAGGTTAGTGAATAAAAAGTAGGCTTCTCCCATTCCATAGAGACATAGAAATGAGAAAAATTACTTTGTGCATTTTCCTATCCCTCTCTGTTGGTTATAAAAGGAGCCCAGAGGGCTTGCTTAGGCTAGGCTAGCTTTTACAGAGCAGCACTAAGAGGGACAAATCGCATCTGCAGGGTGAGATTTCTATGACTTAAGTATTCACCTAGGCTTTCCAGAAATCTGTGTTTCTAAATTACTTATGTTTGGAGTTTATTTTAATTCTTATCAAATGAATAGACAGGTACATTAGCAAAATCCAAGTAAGCTGATTATGTCCTTTAGTTTGCTGTGTGTGTTTTAAGCACAGCTTACATTTTCTTTGTCTGCTTTTTTGTTAGCACATACTTGGAAAAGTAATGCAGAAGATGTATGCATCCTGATGGGGATACCGAGTTCAAAAAAGATAACAGAAGAAGAAACATAGGAGAACCTTCATTAAAACCGCTCAGGGAGAGAGACAATAACCCCAATGAATTTGCATTGCCACATAAAAGAAATTAAATAATTCCTTCTATAACTATTAATCAGTGATTTTTTTATAGTCTAAAGGATTACAGTAGTTCTTGTATTTATACTAGCAAAAAAACCTGCACACTGCATTCAGACTCATACCTGTCATCTCTATTTGATTATTAAAAGTAATTTGCCTAAAAACCAGGATGCAATACCATGTTCTACTGATTGTATTGAATCAGAGTAGGGGAACTCTCCAGACAAAGCGATGATGCACGATAGAAAGGTTTCATACCGAACGGACAAAGCACACCTTTGCTCATGGCACCACCAGGTTTCACAGCCCTCCATCTAACAACAGTGAGATGCCTAAATCTCTGCTTTGTTAATAAAAGCAATATCTCCAGAACTGTTTTACCTGAGTGGATTCACAGTGTAGGCAGTCTGTTAAGAAAGGCAAAGCTGCCATATCTTTAAAGTGGCAAGTCAATGGTTAGTAAGAGGTGAGCAAGCTAAGCTTTGACTCCTCCTTGGGCTGAACCCATACCTGCCTGGGGCTGCCGCTGATAAGGTGTTTCAGGATAGGAGTTTCTCAGCCTTTTCTGTCTCACTTTCCAGGAAATAACTGGATATCTACAGGGCCAGAAATAGAGAATCAATAGAAGAAATAAACTCAGCAGCCTGATGCACTTGCCTGGAACTTGGGATCACTGCTTTCTCAAAGGAGCGTGTAAAAATAATCCAGACAAAGTGGGACAGCTTCACCATGTAGAAATGGAAGTATGTCCCCCTCTTTAACCAGGTAGTTTTAATTTATATAGTAGATGATGTTTTATATAACTTTGGGAAAAAAGGAAAGGGTGAATCGAGTGGGAATTGAATATTCCTTGCCATGTTGTGAGTGCTCTAAGAGGGATAAAGAAGGCAGAGCAAGAAAAATATCTATTGAAGAAAAAAAAAAAGAAAAAAAAGAAAAGAAAAAGGAAAACTTAACTCTAAATTGATTTCATTCAAAAGTGTCAAACTTAATGTTAATGCTTAATTGAAAAGCTGTGACTTTCCAGTTAGGCACCTGAATATTAAAGAATTAAAAGTGTCTGCTTGGCACACTGCACTTACCTTAGTGACACATGCAGTGGAACAATACCAAAGCTGGGGCAAGGAGGGGCCTCAAAATCCCACCCAACAGTAGAGAAAATGACAAGACCAGCAATTACAATGACTCAGGCTGCTGCAGAGCTATAGTTAGATATTTCTAACTTTGCATCCACACTTAGGTACCTTGATTTCCCCAGGCATATGAAAGGTATATACCTGCATCCACACTGTACAGTTTGGAGTTTTTAACCTTATTATACAGCCTGAAGACCAGCATCCAAATCTCTCTTTTCTGAATCTCATGAGGCAGAATCCAAACTGATATCAGGAAATGTGTTCCTGAGGGGCCACTCACTAAGAAATTAATCCTAAGCATTTTCAAAGCTTTTGACTATTTTTTAAAGACTATAGGGTACAAAATTACTTCTCTATCATATCTGCTTTTACTTTTGTTATTTTCACACTGAGACTATGACCTAGTAAACATTTAATTTTGAGCATGTGAGTAGTTCTGTGGAGTTCAAGAAGAGCAACAGAAGTCACTGGAGACATTTGACCCCAATTTAAACCTTAATCCCATGAAGATTTTTGAATATGAAATCAGTATGACTATTCACACAGTTAAAGGTAGGAATGTGAACTCTTTAAAGGGTTGGGACCTAACTAGAATTGGTCCTTTTAATTTCATTTGGTGCAGGAATTCCATGTTTCTGGTAATTTTGTTGTTTTTCTTATACCCTGTGTATTATTGTTTTGACATTTGGGAAAGAAGATTATCTTAGGGGTCTCGGCAGCATCAAATGTGTTTGGATGAAGTTTCCAATGTCTGCCAATAATATCTTGTAAAAAACCAGAATTTCCACAGTTCTGAAAAACATAACTATGTGCTAATAAAATAAGGCATTCAATTGCACCACTGAACCTTCACAGAACTCAGACTTCTAATGGAGAATAGACTCCTGCTGGCTTCTGTTGTGAAGTATTATCTCCACATGTATCATTAATTTCCTTTTCATAATTTTAGGCCTCATTAATCCATCCTTAGTTCCTTGTATTTAAAAATAGAAGTTATTAAAGCAGATTGCTCTGAATTGCATAGTAAATAAATTATATAGGTTATATTGCTCTTAAATTTATGTTATAAAAATGTATTATTATTCACACATAATATGCACATAAGACACAAAATCTTATATTTGTCTTAACAAAACAGAAAATTATGTTAAATGAAAACCCACTCTGCCTACACCTAATAATGCTTATTTACAGAGACTTTGCTAATAGGCAAGAAACAGATAGCTTGTCAACTTATTTTTAATATCCATCCTTAGTATGCATCTTTGTAGTTATTTGAAAATCCAAGTCCAGGAATTCAAGGTGACATACATTCTGATTAAACCCCATCAAAATCACTAAAAGAAATGCAATACTTAGGTACTTTTGGAAATAGTATAATTCCTAAGGCATTTAAATCAGGTGGTTTCATTCTTAGGTTAAAGGCCCCTGGGTGTTTAATTTTAATTACCCAGATATGGGAACTGCATTCACACTGGGCAGTGCAAATAGGCACCAAAATACTGTCAAAAGTATTTAAAGAAGCTTGACAAACATGAAGTGTAGGACTATAATTAACATCCTCTGCATGTTTATTGGGACTTATTATTATTTTTTCCTATAGATGGCTGTTCTAGACTAGTATTAGAACTTTTTTCTGGGCCCTAGGCTACTCACCAAGGGGGAATTGAATGTTGGCAGGGTGTACAAGCCACCAAGCACATGGAGTTTTAGCACACTGTTTGTTTGCCATCAAGTGGTTAAGAGTCACAGGGCAAGAGTTAAAAAAAGACTGTTTTTTTTTCTGGTAAAATAGGAACTAGGTGGCTTAGAGGAATGAGAATTAAATTGTTGTTCCTACCCTGGCTCTTGTGTTCTGCTTTGTCCTTGAGGGTTGCCCTATGTACTAACTTTCAGTATAAAGGGTGGACAGCAGTTTGGCAAGGGCAGCTGTGAGCAGGATGGATCTTAAAAGATAAAGTTCATGTTTCCTTTTTGTTCTTGAGTTCTGACTACTGAATTAAGCACAAGAGGTAAGAAGAGTCAAAACCTAATTTCAGGTTGACATAAATATTGACAGTATGTAGAATCTTCTAGTAGGAGCACTCTTTTCAGCAGCAGTATCTGAAATGAAACATACAGTATATCCCTCCCCAAGCCTCCAGGGGCATCTTCTCCCACTACTAAAGTGCAGGGAATTTAGGTAACCATGTAGCCTCCCCTTGCAAGAGTCAGTTCCATACAGTTTTGGAAAGGAAGTACTTATCCACCTCTGTAAGCTGGATTCCTCTTCAGCTTATATTGAACCATCAGTAGAGGGGAATAGTGTTTCGTGTTTGCACTTTTTCTATCCTCGTGGTCTAACTACCTGTAGATACTTCGATACCTGAACGTTTTGTTGCACTATCCTCGTGAACTGGCATAGTCCAAAAATCAGTTTTATTCCAGTGAATGGAATGTGTAATCAGCTCTGTGAGCGATAACCACATAATGAGTTTAACTATGTCCTAATTTTGGAGCACTGTGATAAATAAAGTTAATGCCATGTTTTAGTTTCTCCTGCATTGTGTCATTTCTTCATGGGTTATTTCTGTCATTCTCAACCTCAGAGTAATTTCAAGCAATAACTGCTAGAGAATTGTTTCCTCCTTTCTCCCAAACTTCCTTTCCAAATGCATTCTGCTTTTAAATGTAAGACAGACTGTAAGTTCAATATCTTGCAGCCCTGCAGGGTTAGAAACAGAAGCTTTATCCCATTAGAAACAGATGGTTCCTACCTTCCCAATGGGACATACACAGCTCTAACTAGAGTCCCTGGAAAGTCCTGAAACAGTATGTTGTGACAGACTTCACACCTGCAGTCTTGCCTGTTACCAACCTACCTTATAAACCTACCTTTTAAATACTGGAAGGTGAACTAAAATTACAGTAGCAAAACAGCACCAGCTTCAGACACAAAAATCTTTGTTTTAGGAAAATGACGTAAAATGAAAACCAGAAATGTACTAACATAACAGGCTTCCAATGTTGCTGTTAAATTGATGTGCTAAGTATAATTCAACAAGAAGTTCCATATACTGCTGCTGTGGGTTAAGGATTCCCTCTGGCAGAATGACAAAAGGCTGAGATCTGGAATTTTAATTTACATTAACCAGTGATAACCTTTATCTTACTGGTAAGTCAGTAAATGCTTACGAACATAGGACTTATACTTTGAAATAATCAAATTTTTTATTTTGATGAACTTATATTTTCAAGTATATATACCTCATAATACTTTTAATGAAAAGTTACACTTTAAAAAAATAGGGCAAATTTTTTTTTGGTCTTCTGTCTTCCCACAGATGCATTGTTGTTCTTATGGCAGAAATCTTATTTTCCTTTTGTGCCTACATTTATTCATTACCTGACTAGTAGGGGTTTTTTTAATCTTATGTCAATATTATCACTTAAACTGTTTGTGGAGCACTGGAACAGGTTGCCCAGAGGGGTTGTGGATGCCCCATCCCTGGAGACATTCAAGGCCAGGTTGGATGAGGCCCTGAGCAACCTGATCTAGTTGAGGGTGTCCCTGCTTCTTACAGGGTGGTAGGACTAGATGACCTCTGGGAGTCCCTTTCAACTCTAGCCATTCTATGATTCTGTGATTTTTTTCTTTTCCTGGTGTTATGTCCTTGTATATAATTTCAGTTCTCCTTTGCCTTCTCTATGTCTAAACTACCGAAAAGACATTGTGTTTCTTTTTTTAAGAAGGCCTTCTCGTGATTTTAGGTACCTTTTTCCAACCTATTCCAACTTTTGCAGGTAGTCAGAATTATATAGGATGTTTCTGATAGCATTTTACTTTGGCCTTGTACAATGTCTTTGAACCCTGAAAATGCTTCAAATGATACTTTGTAGGATCACATTTGTCTTTTTCATGGTCATATTATCTTGATGGTATATAGTTACTTATGATGTGTAGAGAATCAGTCATCCAAAATGATGAATTCTTGATTTACTGGGGGGAATAAAAAAAAAAATAATCAATTCCTACATGAATAACTATATATAGTTCATACTATTGAATTTAATTCTATTCCTACTTTTCCACTACTCCGAGTCTTCCAGTTCTTTCTGCATGTTATTCCAATTTTCCTAACAAGTTACATATTTCATTTAACTCAGTATCATACTTCTTTCAAGGTTATTACAGATAATATTAATGAAACCACTCAAGAGACCAATTGCCAAGGAACTGCTGTGGCAGCCTCCCTCTACCTGAGTTCCTTCATGTTCTTCGCTCGCATTGTCACCCCTCCTTTAGTCCCTTCCCCACTTCCTAATTCCCAGATTAATCCTTTTTTTCTCCTTTTCTTAACTAACAATTCCTGTGTGGTATCAGATTGATTAGATCTGTTCTCTTTTCCTGTCTAGAAAATCAATTATTTTTCAATGAATTCTATCAGGTTAGACTGGCAATATCTTATTCTTTCTTTCAAAATATCTTTCAGAAGAAGCCTTGCATATTATTATTTATCAGACTAATAGGTTGTCATTCTGCCCTCCTTTTCATACTTTATCTTCTGTTCTCCACTAATATGTAACAACCCAGGAAATAAAAAAAATAAATTACAAATTCTCTCTGTGAAGTCTGAAATTCTATGTTCCATTTTGCTCCAAGTTCTGGAATAAAAATGATTTGTTTCCTCTGATTTGAACACTGTAAGATGTTTATATTTTGCATCTACCTCAGTTGCAGTCATTTCCATTTCTGAACCTCTATTCACACACTCATCACCTTACTTTTGTCTTCATGTTCAGCATCATAACTTTCATAGAAAATCAAGGAAAATAATAATTTAAACAGGTATCTTATTCACATTGCATATTGCTCCTGCTTCTTCTATTCTTAATCTTTTTTTTTTTTTTTTTATTT
>VXBZ01010666.1:207279-220803 GCA_013399135.1 Heliornis fulica
TTACTACTCCCCCCCCCCCCCCTTTGGCCCTATACATTCTTCTTTGTGTTAGTATTTGATGTCTTTTCATTCCAGTATTTCTTTGATTCACTTACTTACCCTGTTAACTCAGGAGGACTGAAAGATTCATCCTCCTGCTCCTTTGAGTTGTGGCATTCAGATGATTTCCCCCCTTTGTTTTAAATAAAATCCAGATTCTCTTTCCATTCTAATTCCTGAATGCTACAGAGTAGTTGTTTTGACAACATTTGTTGTTTATCAGCAGTTGACCTTCCAAAACAGAGAACTTTAATAACAAATCAACTCATTTATCTTTATTTATAATGTGAATTTAACAACAGATAAGCAACAGACTATCACTCTGTGTGTGTGTCTGTGTGTGTGTGTGTCTGTGTGTGTGTGTGTGTACATGTGCATGCAGGTGTAACTTATCGTCTATATTATAATTACTTACTGAAAATCATCTAAAGAATCAGTGCTTCATGGTGATTT
This sequence comes from Heliornis fulica, assembly GCA_013399135.1. Classification (NCBI taxonomy): domain Eukaryota; kingdom Metazoa; phylum Chordata; class Aves; order Gruiformes; family Heliornithidae; genus Heliornis; species Heliornis fulica. Next base: position 207,772 of record VXBZ01010666.1, read on the forward strand.
GGTGACTACCTGGTGAAGTAGGCACTGCTGTTTTAATAAAGAAGAGAAGGAGAGGAATCAAAAAAATGGAATAATGAAACATTTTAATAGGAAAAATAGCTGGTATTTAGTTCTAGCAGCAGACTACCTTGACAGAATCTATAGTAGGACTTAATTCCTCCTTACTGACACATTTTCTGAAAATATTAAGAGAAAATATAAAAGAGGTCCATACAATAATTCATAGCATTTTGAAGACCTTCATCAAATTTTCTTGAAATTCTGTTCTTTAAATACGGAACAAACCTGCCCCTGGTTATCTTGTGAGATTATTGTCATAAGGTGGTCTGTTTGCAGATGTTGTGTAGTTTCTCTACTCAATGGCAGGAGCAGAAAATTGAGAATCAGTACATCTCTACCAGAATATTGATTGTACAATATCTGTCTTTGTTCTTTCTGGAATTAGCTGATGGTCTATTGCCCAATAGCAAACAGTTACCTGAGCAGAAGCTAATGTTTCAAAAGCTATAAAAAGAGCAGCAGCACAGCAAACAGATTTAAATCAGCTCAATTCCAACAACAATTCTTTCATCTTGAAACAATTTAAACTCTACCAAGGGTAAGTAAACAGAAAGAATACATTTTCTTTCACCTTCAACTGTCAGTAGTTGCATTCACATTCCTTGTGTTCAGATACGAGGAAGCTTTTCATATCTTTCCTGGTACAAGACTCTCTTAAGCTGTTAGCACGATTATTTTTCTTTAGTTTGCATTGTTCTTATTGTATTTACATGATATTCAGTTGTGAAACTTTTCTAAACCAGAGTTCCACTCATAGATACAAAGCAGCTACAGTAGCAATGAAGATATTTTTTTCTACAAACTTTGTTGATTGTACAGAAATATAAAAGCAACTTAACAATGGACTCTATTTCCATTATCTACATCACCAGTCTAATCCTCTACAATATAGTTAGGGTCTTTAGATGGTACCATATATAAAACTAAAACCATTTAGATACATATACAGGGAGTAATAACTAAACCAACTAAAAAGTTGGTTTTTTAAACCATGCGGATTCTGTATCTTTCTCTCACTTTAAGTCTCTTTTCTCAACTAAGAAAAGGCACAGGCATACTGAAGAACTATCTTGATTGTTAAAGTGTACTAAATTTAAGGTCCTTTAGGAAAATACCAAAAGTTCTGGCTGGCAAAATTGTTCTTCAGAAGTGAAACTATCTTATTAACCAGATGATTTCTGTTTGAAGTAGATTTGGAAATGCTCATAGAATCTAGTCCAGGCTTTAAGACTGTACTCTCCATCTGAGGCAAAGTAACATCTGGTCTTACAGCACTCTGTGGTCTGAGAAAAAATGACGGAAAGAACTAATATAACTTAATATTCAGTGATCTTCATATTGTTCTCACCCTTAAAAGTTGCTTATTTTGATTCACATGATTGATGGATCCAGGCTCCAGCTGTTTAAAAGCAGTGAATGGTAATAGGGATGCCTTACAAATAAGTACAACCTAGATAGCATCAATTCCAGTTACACTCAAAGATACACAAGAAGAGATACTTGGCTGTCCAGGCACATTCTTCATAAGAACATTTAAACTTGTGTACTCAGTGAAATATCTTCAGGATTGAGAAGCAACTTATTCTGTTTTCATATGCTGCATTCTGCTAAAAATCACCCTTGAGGGAAAATGCAAAGTAAAGAGTTGTTCTGTAGCCGCTATTGCAAAATATAGGCAGACAGACATTCCGTTCCATAGTTTATGTTTTGTGACAATTTAGTAACTCATGCTGCCATTTCTCTTATGGCTCCCAAAGTACTTTGATCTCTTATTCAGGTGCTGTAGATCCCTCCACATTACAAAGAAAACTGATTGTCATGCACCAAGCATATCCATATTTGTTCCATCCTCTCAGCCTTTCACATTTGACATGTTAGCGAATTGGCAGTTATGGACAGATGGTCCAAATTAGAATGTCATGATGTTACTTTAAATTTTCTCCAATTGCAGGTTATCTTTCTAATAAATCCAGGGGTTAAGAAAACACAGAGACAATATTTCCCTTCCTTTGACCCATTCACCTTTAGTATTGAAATAAGCCCAAGAAACAAAGGTAGCAAATCCACATATTTTGCTAACTCACTGATTTCATTGACCAAATATCTATTCCTTAATTTATCCCTTAATCCAAATGTTTCTCCTTTATTTTTATCCCTTAATCTGGAAGTTGAGAAGGATGAAATCTAATGTCTATTATCATTCAGCAAAATTATTAGATGTAAACCAGTCATCTAAAACACCTAAATGAGAAATAGTGAACTAAGGACTGAAAAGGGTAATGTACAATTGCATCAATGACTACTGACTGAAAATCTAAAGCAAGGGAATACTTAGGAGGAGTAAGGCTCTTAAAAGTGGAAGTTTTAAATCATTTGAAGTCAGTGATCACAGGTTACCAAACACAAGTATTAAAAATTAGGCTAGACTTTTTGAAACTTATTGCAGAAACTAGGTGTGGATTCTCGGTACATTCTTATTAAGCAAGGATTATGTTTCTTATTACTTTAAGATAAATCTCATTAATTTGTTATTCCTTGTTCCTTTGTTTCTTTTTAACATTGTTGGGAAGTAATGAATGTATTATCAGATTAAAAATAAATAAAGGTTAAAAACAGAAAAAAAAATATTTTGATGTCATTATTCATAAGGAAAAAGTTACTCTCTAAATTAAAAAAAAAAACAACAAAAAAACTCAACATTCTGTTTCTTTTTCTCACTTAAAATACTAACTATATTTATGAGAATTAAATATTTTTCAGAGAATAATTTGGTGTTCCCTGGTTAATCAGACATACATATCTGTTTCAATAACAACAGATTGGAACAGGACACTATTTCAGTTCCACTTCTTATCATTTCCTGTCCGATTAGGCTTATTTCTTGAGCCATTTATTTTTAACCTTAGACACTCAAATCCATTGGGGATAACTTACAAGGAACCCACAAATGGTGATAAACCCACCCAAAGTTCATTCAAGTTCTATTTGAAACTTTAAAAATATCTTATTCAAAGAAATTTTTAATACAAAGGATATTTAATAAAAATAATTAAAAAGAAAAATAAAGTTCTAAATCTTTTACTCATTTAGTAAGCTGCATGAATTTTCTTGGCTTTGTTTTTTCATCAACTGGGGATCTGAGAATGTCAAATCAGGATATTCAGTGTTTGTGAGCTTCTATATTTTTAAGACAAAGTTTATATAAGTAAATACATAATTAAAGTATTGTTAAAGCATGTCTACGGAGAGGTTATCTTGCAAGCTTCTCTCCTTTGCAGTCTTTCATTTGGTATTAATTTATTGAAAATGTCCATTTAAGCATTCATGATGCTTTATCTGTTCTGGAAACAAATGTAATTATAGGGTTTCAGTCTTCACACACTTCTTCCAGACCTATAGTGCTATATTAACTTAATTATCTGTAATGGAATTACTCTTGATTTACACTGCTTTACCTGAGCTGCAAGTCTAGCCCATGAAATACTTGACCTGGCCCCTACATGCATATACACTGAATCTTCAGGCGTCTACACACAGTAAACAAATGCATAAGTGCTATATAGTCATGCAATATTTCCACTTCTATACTGTAAAAAACAGATACTCTCCCACTGTTTACTGTGAAGTTTTGCATAGACCTCTCTTGGCCTATGTAGTTATACAATACATCCTTGAGTTGTAAAAATCAGTTCAGACAAACTCTTACTGACACCTATTTTAAAGGAAGAATTCATGACAATTTCAGTGGGAGGAATCCCTTCCCTGGAAAACGTTTGTTTTTATTTTTTAAATCTCTGAATAGAAAAAAAAGAAGATACTTTAAAACAAAGTCTACTCTACTAGCTTAATATTTGTTATATTTTAGATTCCTTTTCAGAAAGAGTGAAAGAAGCGTGGGCATTTGTACCAATGAGAGGACCCTTTGCCATCAAGACTTGATCACAACGTCCTTGAAAGACCCTTTTTACCAATACGAGCATTTGAAAAGGACAAACAAGGAAATAAACCTCAAAGGGCATGACAATAGGACATGGAGAGGAAATGGGTGGGTTAATGCATCTGAGAAGCAAAGCTTCTTTAAAGGCATTGAAGAAGTTTAAGGTTCTATTTAGTGACAAAAGGAGTTATGGAACAGGGCATAATTTTCCCACAGTATGTTTGTCTTTTGATGTTTCTGAAGCACAAATCTTAGGAAAAAAAAAATATAGTTTGTAATTTGATAGGTTGAATGTTTGTCTAGTGAAGTGGGTCTATAGAGGGGAAAGTTAGGATGTCTCCGATATGCTGAAGTATGTAAAATCAATTCACATGAACATTCATTGAGGAAAGTATTAAAAAACCCTGAAGCTACTAGAAAGCCTGAAAATTTTTGAGTACTATTTGAAATCACACATATTTTCCTTCTCCATTTAGTATGTGTGAACTCTCTTTGTACATTGTAGAGACCTAGTCTTGATGCTGTGTTAGGATAACACCTGCCATTATCATTGTGTTTTACAGGTGAAAGGGAATCTTCAAGTAAACTGCAGCACTGCTAAGTGCCTATAATTCTAACCTGGGTATGGTGACCCAAATCTTGGCCTCTGTACTCAGAGTGGGTATTGTCTACAAAAATTAAATACCCTAGGACTTAGTGGTCCTCTTAGAGGAAATCTCCACTCTGAGGAATCTTCTGGATACTTTGAAACTGTGTTTTTTTGGTTAAAGCCCCATAGAATGAATTGCTGTTTGTGGGAGGCAAAGAAAGGAGTGAGGGAAAATTCTTTGCTTATAAACTACAAATGAAGTATTCTTAGTCTATGTGTGCTAAGTAGGTTGTTCATACGGAGAACTGTTTTTCTTGGGTCAATGCTCTTTAACTATTGCAGTTAAACAAAACTGTTTTATCCTCCTGAGATGTGAATTTCCCCTGACGGCTCAAGTAGACAGACCCATTTATAATAATGTAAAACTACTGCTCACCAATATCCTTCATACAGCTTATGGCATATATTTATTCCCATATGTATACCTTAAAATGAATACAAATTTATCTTCATAGTTTCCTTCTAAATATCTAGACTAGTCTACCCGCCTATTGCACTATATGTCAGCACAATGGAGGGACAGGACTTGTGCTTAGAAATCTTAGCTTTAGAACATATTGAAAAGCAGCTGAAATTCAAAATCTTTTGGTTCGATCATTTTAAAGCTTATGGAAGACTAAATCTGTGCTCAGCTTTCCAGCAGTATTATACTTTTATTTTATACCACATGTTCAGTGTAGTATAGAACAAAGTATAGACAAAGTGTAGACAAAAAATAGACAAAGTATAGAACATTCTGTGATTCTGTGAACTGGTCATCCAAAAAGATCATTACAATTAGCCTTACAATAATTTTGCTTAAAAGCTCTTCTTTCAGCAGGCGTGAAAAGGTTGCCCTATGCCAAGCTCTGTAGTTACATTATTCTGTACTTTTGCCAATCAATGTCTTCTGGTGTTACTATACCTGCAATGCTGCCTGTTGGATGGAGGTGGCATAAAGTGGTAGTTCTAGCAACTCTGAAGCTGAGGATTATATCACTTCTATCCTTCCTTACATTGAGCCTAGCCAAGTTATGGATAGATGCTCAAAAATGCATGTACAAGATAGTGGAAAATAATTTCCTCAGACAAAGACATAATTTTGTCCAGAATTAGCTATCATAGTTTGGTTTCGTGCCCTAGTCCATAATTGTGATTCAATACAGAAACACTGCCATTGCTCTAAACCTGAAGCATACGTGCTTAATGCTTTAGGAAGGGAGGATAAAAGTCAAAGCCAAAGCATGTAAAAAGAGGGCATAGTTCACTTGAAACAACATCCTATTACTTTCTTTTTTCTTTAGTTTACATTTTTAAAAAATTCCCAAAACATTTAATTGCAAATACATGGTAAAAGACAGGGAGAGTACAAAATAAGTTTAAAACAAGAGGAAAAAAATTGTTAAGGGAGTAGAATAAAGAAGGCTAATGAAAAGACTGAGTGACATATGCTGGAGGTTGGCTAAAATACTGATCACAACATAGCAGAAAAAATGCAGCTCATTCCAGAGGAAATATTGTCGGGATCTGCTGATAGCACTGCTCAGGCTTCTCTGCTAGCTTCACTCTTTGGGGGATTTGTTAAGAAAACAATGAAGAGGAAAACTCTAAATGTCATCATGTGTTTTGCAGGTCATATTAAAACCTTAAATTGTGTGAATTTATCCCTAAGCTTTCTTTCACTGACAAAATATCATCGTCTGATTTAGTACTTCGTAGCAGAGGCTTTAACCTACCTGTTCCTTGTGATAGTTGGATCAGTACAAGGAAAATCAGAATGGAAAGTGCCAAGCAGCTGCACAGCTACACCTCATTTATATCCCCTGAGGGAAGTCCAAACCCGCTTGCATTTGCACAGTGAAAAAAAAGGACACAGAAGGGAACCTGCCCTACAGGTGCTAATGCTTACCATATTGCCTCTACTTCATCAGACTGTGCTCATTACAACCTAGAGGCTAGTTCAGCCTCTCTGGAATATTGTATGAAGTCCTGCAGGCTGAAAGCATGCCAGCCCTTTTACCTTCTGATTTTGCATGAGTACAATCACATTAGGAGAAACACATATGGGAGAATCAAATCCCATAAATGAAATAGAAAATCCCTTTGGATGATTAGTTCAGACCAATGTTAAAAGAATATTTTGTGTGCATGTCAGGTTCTTTGCCAGTCTCAAAGTAGTCATTTGGATTCACTTCATTATAGGCACTGCAGTACCTTAGAAGAGAAAGAGAGAAATAGAGCGTGAGACAGAGTAATAATAGCCCTTGAATGATGAAGTCTTTCTCCTAGCACAACTTCAAATAACTCGGACAACTATCTTTTAATCAAATATACAAGCATCAGTGTAACTGAATTCGGCATAGCTAGCATCCAGGAGGACAAAAAGAAAAAAGCACAGAAGAGTGCAGAGGAGAAGGAGACACTAGATAAAATGAAGGGAGCACTACGTCATGGACTTAGACTTAAATAGAAACATGAATACCAACTAGACAGCAGAATAAACATACACTGTAAAGATGGTCTGATCTTTTCCTTTTTAAGTCAATAGGACTTTCTCCACTGGCTTTAGCTGGAGAGAAAACAGACTGCTATTCCCCAGAACTGCTTGTTTCTACCAGTCTTGTTCTCATTCTCTACTTTGCCATGTCGACTCTATGGCCGGTGTTGTCCACCTTCATCCTGGGGGTTTCTGTTAATTCATGTTCCTTGTTATAATTTTTCCTCTTTTGGTAATGCTTTTTCATTTGTTCTTTTTCTGACACTGATATTTTAAATAACTAAAATAATTGTTGTGATTCTATTTCAGGAGAAGGTGACCAGATCATCTCAATGAGGATCAAAGAACAAAGCAGGTTTATAAAAAGTATGATGAAAAAATTAAATCAAAATATAATAAATATAGGTAGCAAAGTCAAGGAATTTTTTTAAATGGTTGATATTTTTTAATTAAGAACACACTTCATTAAGTATTTTAATACCTGTTTATTCCAGCATTGATTAACATGTCATGAATGCTTTCAGGAAAATGAAAATGAGCCCAATTTGAACTTTATTAAATAAAAACAATTCAAAACCTTCTGTCAGTGACATTTCATTTTCCTTTCCAATGTCTTTAGTGAACAATACAATCGACTTGGATAGAACTGTTCCCATTCTTGAATCTAGATGTGTACTTAAAAAGCTTATTTAATGAAGGTCATGTGTTTTCTTTTGTACCTGCACCTCAGCAGTAGGATTCATCTACTATTATCTATCTCAAAGTTATATGTCTAGTTCAACCTAGTAATCTAGTCTTCTTGTGTGGTCAATGGAAAAAGATAGTTATCTTAAGAAGGTAATTCCTTCCATCCAAAGATAAGGGGTGAGATGAATGACCCTCAGAAGGCACTATGTTTGCTTTGACTGTAAAGGAAAAAGAAACAGCCATTATGACTAGATTCTTAAAGGCTAGACAGCCGTGGTCTGGAGTAATGAGACCCTTGCAAGATATTAATGATTGGTTAATTTTGACACTGTTCTGAATTTTGTTGACTGCTCTTTCTATAGTCAGGGGGTGCTGGTGTGGGATGCTTCCACTCTATAAAATCAAAGTAGATACTGAGCTGTATGTAAGAGCTTTTATATTTTTCATTCTTTGGTATTGATTACCCTGCATTGATAATTCCAGAGGACTTTTTCTCCTTCTCTCATCCTTCTTATCAACAACTATGCTAGTTCTGTGTTAGAGTAATTCAACTGGACTTATGAATTAACTTAATTCTAAATTCCTGTTTTGTTCCTTACATGCCTTGTGTAACAGGAAAGGATTTATGTTTCTGCTAAACACTGACTAGATCAGAATTGGTTTTCCTTTTATAATTATTTTTTTAAATAAACCAATGAGAAATATTTTAAAAATCATAGTGAATATATGTATGTATATTTCCTCCTTGTCATATTTTCCACTTTCTATCCTACATGTAGTGAGTCAATTTGCTTGTTAGATATTTTCATATTTTGCCAATAGGTGGCACCAGAAATTTCTTTATTTTTTGTATAAAAAGGACAGTGACAAGAGATTTATCTTTTTATCAGTACAGGAGAGCACTAAAAGAAAATAAGATCTTACAGGACCTGGAGAGAAGCAAAATAGCAATGCTGGCATGGCCTGCAGCTCTTTCTTACAGCTATTTGATCTTTGAGATGTAAAGGTAATATTGCCTAATGAACTCCTAATTTTCTTTTTATACTGTATGCCATCATTTGCTGCAGAAATTCAGGCAGCATAGGTACCTTGGCTGTATTTCCTGCTGGCATAGATTGGCAACATTTGAAATGGAGTTTCTCTGCCTACCGAGTGCTAGATCTGGTAATTAACATTATCTTCTTTTGTATCATGAGGCATGTCTTGACAATATGCAAATTCATTATTATTTTGGCCAATTTACTCTGGAGTTCTATAATAATTATTTTCAGCTTAAGGTTTTTAAACTGGCTTCATAAACTGAGCATGAAAATATTCATGGGATATCGATGACAGGATTTTTCATGGCACCCTTGGAGGAGATATCCAAACACTCTTTTTTACACTAACTTTAATTTGTGCAGTGAAGAAATGTGGAAATTGGAATGGTTAGGTAAGGTTCTTTAGACTTCTTGGCATGCCTCTTGAATGCCTGAACATAGACAAAACATTCCTGTACACAGGAATCCAATTCCTTTATCCACACAGATTTCATAGCCATTGCCTCAGAAGCTCAATATGTATGTAACTATTTCATTTTACTATGCAATCAATACAGATGATTTTTACAGAACTTGAATTTTCAGTCTTCTCTGGGTTTGGACTATGAAATGTGTATCCCATTTTGTGTCTCTTCTCTTACAAAGAGTTGTAAGAATACATATTGTGTGCATACATCCACACTTGACATTCAAGTGTTTAGTAGCACTAAAGCACACACTTTAAAATAAGCATGTAGTTATTTTCCTAAAAAAGAATTGCTCCATACCTCTGTGTCTTCTCTGTGGTTAACTACTTTTTAGTTTCTCTTATTTTAAAAATGAGAATATTTAAAGCATTTAAATTATACAGAATACAATATCAAGAAATACTTTCTCTAGTGCTCTGGTCAGTGCAATCAGATTTCTTTAGTCTGATTTGTTAGGCCATTTGAAGAAAAGTTTTATCATTAGTGAGAAGGAATCAAAGGATTTGCAGCTTCTTGAATAGACAAATGCTACTTAGGGATTTTGGGAAAAATTCTTTCCATCCACAATCTTTCTTCCACCATCATCCATGCTACGGCTGAGGAGCTGAGGTAGGTAAGATTCAGTTTGGTTAGCTGAACCACACTGACAGGTGCAGAATCACACAATATAAGACTTAAAGGGACTCGAGAGCGACCTTCATCCAGATATAGGTGGACCTCTCATTTACACTGAGGAAAGAGAGAAAACAAAAGGAATTTCACAGTCCATATAGCCACGGTTTTATTAAATGACAAGGGGATAGCTATGCAGCTACCATCTGCTCTGTCCACCTCTTCCTGCAGACAAATTCCCCATCCATTTCAGCCCTGTAGCTGTTGAAACAAGCCCTTCTGGTAAATTGAGATCTGGTCCAGTTTCACTTCAGCTTTAAAGCAAGGTCATCAGCAAATATCATAAATTAAACCATGTACATTCATATCTAACAATGAAGATCAGGAAAAGGTTTCTTAGAAAAATAAGGAAACAGTCTCACACATACTTACCTTGGTTTTATATATTTTTACTTCCTTGCATTGGAACTATTTCAATAACTAAAAGCAAGCGGAGCAGCATACATATCTCTTATTTTTAACTTTATTTATTCCTGTGAAATAGACGGTTCTAACTCAAGCCAAATATAAAGAGGAGTGATTAATGTTCTGTAGGCAATTCATAAATTTGCACTCAAAACCAGGCACTGAATGGAAGCTGGTACCCAACCAGCTGGAAAAAATCTCTAAGAATACATCAGAAAAAAATACAAATTACTGAGGGCCTAATCCAATAAGATACTGAATAGCTTCAGCTTCCACTTAAAATCCTGGGAGTTAGTGTGAGAAAGCTTGAGAGAGATAACTCAACACCTTTCATGACTGAGCTCAAGATGAATTAGTGCAATATATACAGTGTCATGTCTTATTGCTTAATTGACTACCTCTAGGTATAATATAGTTGGCTTTATCACAGAAAAATCATTTTGATTTATTTCATGCATTGTATATCATAAGGAAATGTGTATGAGGTTCTTAATGTCTTGCATAGCTGTGATATATTCCAAGGGCACATATAATGCATTTCATCATATGCAGTACTAACCTATTATGACTATTACCCTGAAATTTTCTATATTTATGATTTTTATTTTTTATTGTATTTTTCTTCACATCGTCTGCTCTGCATGTAAGAGTTGAGTAGTGCTTTTGGCATAAAGGACTAAACTGTAAATATTGGAGAGCTATAGTTGGAATACAGCAGTTGGAAATATTAACTATAAATACAGATTATAACAATTCAATTTGTAGCTAATTTATTATAGGCAATTGAGCTGTTAATTGCTCTTTTTCGCTGATAGACCTCAAGGTCTGTCTGTGAGAGGTCAAGTGGCTGGGCCATGCTCTCTAAATAAATGTAGATTTGTCACATAAAAAATAAATGTCTCTAGCGAATATCATCTTTTTTCCCTCATCTTTTCCTATATCTTCTGGAATTTTTAAAGAAGATGACAGATTATTTGAAAGGATAAATTTTAAAATATGCTAAAACAAGAACTTTGTCACAAAGTTCAGTTGCTATGATGAATGCAAGACATATTGATAAGGCAGTTAAAAGTCTTGTTTGACTTTTCCAGAAAAGGGTTAGTAAATTTATTTAAACAGTTTGAATACTTTAAAGAAATAGACATTCACATTTGAATTCCAAGATCCAATTTTTTTTTCCTTACCAGCTTTTGTGTGTTTGGATTTTTGTTGGGATTTTCTGATGGGTTTTTTGTGAGTTTTGGTTGGTTTTTTTTTTTTCAAAAATAAAGGTCTCCAGTGTATTTCAATCTTTTAGGTTGTTATTTTCTCCTGGAAACAGGCTGTATTTTGTCATGCTCTACCAACATTAGTCACACTTTTAACAATTACACTCTCATGCCTTTTCATGTATTGAGATGGGGAAAACATTACAAGTGGAAAGTTGCTTGTTTCCATTCAAACTAACATAATATGTAACATTTTGTTATATGTGTTATGTACAAGTGCACACAGCATCATTTAAGATGGGTAATCTAAATGTGTAGGTAAGAGGAATCTTAAACCCAGTTGTTAAACCTGTGAGTGTTTCTCACTTGTTCCGACTTCTACTGAAGACACAGCTATGCTATACTTTTCACTGTTTTTCTGTTCCAGTACTGTCACTTATATTTCACATCAGTGTGAAAGACAGAACTGAGGCTACTAGCATCCTAGCCAGGCATGTCACAGTTTACACAGGACTATAACTCTTTACATTTATTTTTCTTCTGGCTTCAGGGCCTCAATCTTGTACACTTAGAACACAGTACAACTGCCCACTGCCTTTCTCTCCCCTGAAGCCTTAGATTAACTGTATTTAGATGGTGGACATATAAAAGGTTTAGGCCCTAAAACTGCAGATGTTGAGGCTTTTTAGAGATATGTTAAAATCTAAGATATATTTCCGTAAGATATTTTTCATACTGGCCACCTACTATTTGACAGGGTACGGGTAATATTAACCAAAATAAAGGCAAGCTAAGTTAAACACTTGACATGTTCATGTCATGATAACACATCTATCAAGTTTAGATCCCCATTTCTTCCTAATAGCACAACAGCTTTTTCCACATAAGTATTTTGGTAATTTATGAGGTCTACTTAGGAGAAAAGCTGCCTGCAGCTAATTCAATATACCAAGAGAGCAGTATTGTACAGAATGTTTTTACATTTACTAGGAGCCTGAAGTTTTACAGTCTGTCAATATAACAGTAATAATCTTTGAATGAGAGTAAAGGATGGACTGAAATTACTGAAAAAAAATTATAAGATTAAGCTTGTGGTATTGCTCTGGATAATCTGCCTTAACCAAGCAATCCTAGAAAGGCACTTGGAGGGCAAAGAAATCTTGATGTTCAATTATTATTTTCCTTTACTATAAAATTAAAAAGAAAAAATAAATATATTAAAAAGCCCATCAATATGGAGAATCAAAAAATGACAATACACCACTTCACAAAATCACAGAATCACAGAAGCTGGAAGGGACCTTGAAAGATCATCTACTCCAACCCCCCTGCCTGAGCAGGATCACCTAGATTAAATCACACAGGAACGTGTCCAGATTGATCTTGAATGCTCCAGTGCTCTGTCACCTTCACAGTGAAGAAGTTCCTCCA
>VXBZ01010666.1:220936-270046 GCA_013399135.1 Heliornis fulica
TCTTGGCCACAAGGGCACATTGCTGGCTCATGGACATCGTGCTGTCCACCAGGATCGCAGAGTCCCTCTCACCTCTACTGCTCTCCAACAGGTTGGTCCCCAACTTATACTGGTACCTGGTAGTGTTCTTCTCCAGATACAATACCTTACATTTGCCTTTGTTGAAAAAAAAACAACCACAAAAACCCACCCAAAAACCAGTTTGTAATTACGGTTTCACTGATTGAGGATGGATCCAGGCTTTTCTCAGTGATGGCCAGTGATAGAACAAGGGGAAGTGGTTCCAAACTGGAACACAGAAAGTTCCATCTCAATATAAGAAGGAACTTTTTCACCCTGAGGGCGACGGAGCGCTGGAACAAGCTGCCCAGAGAGGTTATGGAGTCTTCTTCTCTGGAGACATTCAAGGCCACCCTGTACATGTTCCTATGTGATCTACTCTAGATCATCCTGCTCGGGCAGGGGGGTTGGACTTAGTGATCTTTCGAGGTCTCTTCCAGCTCCTGATGTTCTTTGATTCTGTGATTCTGTGATTTGTATCTACTTGACAAAGTTGTTATAACTTAACTTTTAGTGGGAAAACACTAGACTGGCACTGCATGGTAGTAATTTCTGGAAGAGAAAAATAGCTGTTGTAAAATGAAATACTGTAAAAGGGTTATATACAATCCACAGTGTATTTAAATCTCACTAAAACTCCACTGAAGTATCAAGTCCTGATACCTGGGTTTAAAATTATTTTTTTGCTTTTAGTAAACTTTTTAAAGAAATAACTTTTCACTTATCTACAAGTCTCCACTCAGTCATTAGCCGTTGTTATAAACAGAGTCGTTTAACTTCCATTTCTAATTTTTTCTTCCAAGAAAATGGAAAATAATGGAAAGTAGAGAAAAAAATAAAGACATACGGCAGTAAGATTTTCTGTTAAAAAAGTTAGAAACAGAAGATTTTGAGAAGATTTAGAATATATATTCCAGTTTGCTTGCAACACCTCTTTAGTTTCAGTATTTTTCTCTAAAGACACATTGTCAAATATTCAGAGAGAAGAGGATAAGTGTCTCTGAATGCCTAAAAAAATCAAAAGGTAGTGGCTAGAATAACAACAGATAGATCTCTACGTATAGAACTAAATCACAACACAAAAATGCAAGCTGAGATTGACTGAGTAATCTGCTACAGAGAAGTGGACTTAGGGATACTTTTCCATTTCTAGGGAAATTGTAATGAAAACTATCAAGCAGTTTGATCAAAACAGTTCTTCCTTGATCTACCATTTTAAGAATGCATACAGCGCTGGCAGTCCCTCTGGTGTATACTGAGCTGGTTGTGCATATTGATAGGGCTGCGAGGCCTTTAAGAGTAAATTCTGGTTTATCCTAGTTTTTTTAGTTGTGTCTTTTTTTTTCTTTTTTCTGCCACCCAGCAATTGTCTGTGCATGCCAACAAGGTGTTTAGCAGAGAAAAAATCAGGTAGGCTAGATTCCTTATTGCTCATCTGTTCTCCTTTCAGGAAGATTACAGCTTACTGGCATCACATAATTGCTGAGGTATAAATCTGTGCTTTCTTGTCTCTATTCAAGATCTCTGCAAAAAAGAGACATGTAAAAAAAGTATCAAGTTGCCAGAAAATTGTTCTGTCAGAGTTTTGAGAACTGGGACTTATTTTCAAAAATAGTGAAACCATGTTATCTTTTATGTATTCCCTAAGGCAAGTATATTAAATGCATCTAATTTATCAGACTTAGTAGGTCCCAGTTAACATAAAATTATTTGTCATATACAATGCATTACAACCACCAGAGAGATGGGATGATTCAGATGTGTGTGGAGAGTTCACATGAGAGTCTCTGTATCTTAATAGCCCATGTTAGCTCTCTGATGAATCCCTTTTGGGAACCATAGAAGAGAATAAGGCAATCCCAAACAAAAAGATGAATTGGTGCTGCATGCTATTAACACATGGAGCAGGCAAGATAAATTACTGAATCTGTTTTGAGGGGGGGGGTTTTGTTGTTGTTGGTTGTTTTGGTTTGTTTTTTTTTTTTTTTTTTGGTTTTTTGTTTTGTGTTTTTTTTTTTTATATTTCCTTTGTAATTTCTGTGTGAACATGATGCTTTTATTTCCTCCAGAAGTGTTAGTGGACTCCTAATTTAATGAGTCTATGATGCTTCGTCAAGTCCTTCAGATACTACCAATATAAAAGCATCTGTTCTAGCACAGTTAGCTTGAAATCTTCAGTCAGAAAAGTGATAGGCAGATTAGAATCCGTATAAACCTTCCCACTGCTTGTGACAATAAATTCTGTTACTCTAAACCCCTGGACTCCCCATATACAAAATCAGACTACTCAAACTTCATGCAGGGAGGAATGGGGATGGGAGGGACAAAATGCTTTTTACTCTCTATCCAACAGGAATATTTCTTTTCCTATTTTAAAATATTTCAGTGTCTTTTCATTTGTTATCATAATAGTCTGCTAGTCTTTACTTCAGAAAGAAAACACTTATGTCAATGGGATTTAGTCTCTTAAGATATTAAGCCAGCTGGCTGCCTCTGAGACTCAGTCCCTTGTCCAGACCAGCAGAGAACATTTTTAAGCCTAAGTCAACAGAAGCAGGATGCTATAAAATAGCCATAACCTTAAGTTTTTGTCCCTTTTTCTCCTAATTTATTGCAAATAGTAAAAATTAAGGCAGAATAGCAAAAAAAAAAAAAGATATATGCATTGAGACTATAATTTCTTAAATATCAATAATCACAAAAATGAAAATACTTTGAAATAATTATTATTACTGATAGAAACCTTGAAATCTGAACCATGACATATTCATTTTACATCAGTACAATGCTCCTGTGAGAGAACTTAGTCTGAGCAAAACACCACATAGTGAGTCCCTGTGGAAAAGATACTTGCATCGTTACAGATTGGAGAATGAAGATGTGTCCTGGACACGGTTTTCAGTTTTGATCACGTTATTACAGAAAGACTGAAAACTGTGTGAATGTAAAAGCTCTGTAGGGGAACAGCAATGATCAGGTAGTGGTGGGTGAGTGGGCTGTTTATTCTCTGGAAGTAGAGAATTTAGACCAGGAAACAACAACAAAAAAGAGATATAGTGACAGTACACCAGTTGTTCTAGTATACTTATTTCTATAAAATCAATGCTGGAAGTTAGCCTGATGTTAACGACATTTTTTTAAACTGTTACTGCTATTCTTTTAAGAGATAATTAACCCAAGGAACTCACTTCTACATAATATTTATCAAGAATTCCAATATATGCCTAAAATCAGATCAAGCTTTTGAAAGACTCGATGCACAGAACTAAAAGCAATGAATCCCCTTGCAGAGGACTTCAGCTGCTCATCAAACGGTGGCAAGGCAAAAGTTCTCATCTGCAAAGGGAAAGGAACAAGAGTTTTAATTTAGATAAATGTTCCGTTACCCTGTGAAAACTGAATATGACAGAATAATGTTTCACTGTTCAGTATTTCTTAACGACAGCCAGATTATTTTTGCGTTACTCTTTATAACCTATCAGCTCAGATGAGATCTGAATGCAAACATACATTCTCTTGAGATGTGCAGCTTGGCATTTTCAGGGGCTAATGAAGCTTCTACCCAAATGCAATATCAGGAAGAGTAGCCAGCTTGCACTGAAGGTATAAGTACAGCTCCCGAGATCACACTCAGAGTCATAGACCATCAGATTAGCGGCAAGGCTGGAGAGTATGCGCTCTTTCCTGGAATGAAGAGTGTCAACACAGGCTACTGCAGCAGATACTGCCTAATTCCCTGAGACTTAGCTGCAGGCCTAATATCAAGCAATGAAGAGATTAAAAAAAACCCATAACATTGCCACCTTCCTGCAAAAATTACTCCTTGAGCTTCCCTTTTCACCTTACTTTCTGAAGATATAGCTGTTAAGTTTTTAGTGGCCTTAAGATTTGGATGTATTACCCACAGGGCAGGAAAGATTTACAAACCCTGGTCATTATCTATGCGAACATAAAGTTACAAGTGACAATTACAATTCAGCACATTTTCTAAAAACTAGAATGATTGCTGTAACAAAAAAAATAAAAGGAAGAAGAAGAAAAAAAGAACTTGTATTATTCTCTCTGATTTGAGGGAAAGACAAGATCACAATAGACTTTATTTCAGTCAGTGTGAAGAGTGGGAAGAGTGTTACATACCATTGTTCCTTATTTCTTGAAGTTTAAGGAGAGAGATAAAAAGAGCACTGTAGAGATCTGAAAATGAATTTCCAAAGTGTATATCTTTACAAGGATTTTTAGGAGGCATTGAGCCCATGGTCTACTTATAGATGTAGACTTGCAAACATTTTTAATTATCATTATTATTATTTATGGATTTGTGTTTGCCATATGAAAAGCTATTTATCAAAAGCAAGCCTTCAGTGTTAAGATGTAATGTAAAATAGAGAGATTTTATTATTTAGCTTACTCAAATATTTGTGGGTTTTCTTATTCAAGTGAAAAGCATAATCACAGAGCTGCATTTCCAGATTTGATGGATAAAAATGAAATGAAGTATAGATCTGAGCACTCACCTTTCTAACGGACATTGAAAAACACATGCTGTTCCTGAGGGTCCCTAGGAAAGCAGTACAGTTTCAAGCTGCCAGACTATATACCTTTCTAACTGCACTGAACTGATATACACTTCAGTTGAGCAGGGAAGTCAGGCACTGAATTAATATTTTATCTATTCCTATGTTCTGGGAAAAGAAAAAGGTTTCTTCTGCCCTAGAGAAAACAGTAGAATTCAACCATGAATGAAGAGCAAAGAAAGAACTAGTTATTAGCATTAAGATTTCTGCATACTCAGTCAGGCATCATACATAAGGTAGGTCACAATGAGCCAGCTATAGAAATACTCTTGCATGGTTCAGACTCCAAGCAGCTGCTTCACACACTGATGAAGCATGAAATTTTATCAACATTTCTTGTGTCCTATGGTTTAACTACATTGGAATTTGCAGCTTTACATAGCAACACCTACCATACTTCAAAGATTATACAAAAGTACTTTTGCAGTAAGCAGCCCACAATGAAGAGAAATGTAAGAACTGCCTCAACATCTATCATTTATGTGCTATGTAGGCTGTTGTGACTAACCATAAACACAGAAAATCAGTACGCTATTGCCACATCATTTTCTGTCTAGAATCCTAAGCCATTTAAAAACATAATTTCTGCCGTAGAAAATTCATTTCATTGGGAAAGCTAACGAGACCTACAAATCCTGTTCTCTCTTCTCTGATCAGTTGATTTAATCTACACCACATCAATAACAGGCAAAAGATGTCGTGATCTGAAGAGGGATTTTCAGAATCTAAGCTGGTCATTAAGTAGGTTGGTAGTGTTTTCCATTTCACTTTCTTGCCTCCAAATTCCTAATGTTTACAAGACACACTATGACATAGCTGAGCAGGCAATAAAAGTTTTGCTCAAAATCCACTCCACAGTCCTTAAATTTATTATTTCTGTTTTCTCTCACCTGCTTTGAGAACAGTCTGACAGCTTTCATTGGCACAAAATAGGAAAAAAATTCTGGCTTAAGGAAAGGCACAGGTGGAGGAGTACAAATGACCATCAGTACATTTGTTCAATAATAGTTTTTTGATGGAACAGAATCTGTGGACATCAACAGCACACTGTTGAAATGGACGTGGTTGTCTTTATAATTTCAGGCTTTTCTTCATAGAGAAGAAATCATGCAAGAGGTAGTCAACAATACCATGTTAGCAAACCTCATGGATACCACTTATCCACAGGCATCATGCAGGATCAATGGTAGGAAATACATCAGAGAATTAAAAGAGTTCAGATGTGACACAGCGCTTCACAAGTGTTTTTACCAGCATATTGTTAATAATTACTGATGAATTCTTACTTCTAAGCACCAGTTGATGACAGAGTATTAAAAGTGAAGCAATGTTCCTTGGTCAGCTGTGACACAGACAAAAACCTTCTTTTTCCTAGGTGGGAGAAATTTTAATTACAATTGTTCCCAAATCAGATTTACTATATTTTCTAGATTGCCTATGTAGGGGCTTCAGTTCATGGCATGATTCAAACCTTGGCTGCTGAAGACTACCTCCAGTTCCAAAGACTGCATTGTTTAAATTAATACACACCTGAAAATCTTAGATCATCACTATCAATGTACTTGTGGAGAACACAGAATCACAACCTTGTGATTACCATTCACATCATAGTATTTTACTTTGAGGCCTTCCTGCTTTTCCAAAAGAGAATGTAATTAAAAACCTTGCTAGACTTCAGAGAATAGGCATCCCTATTTCTTGACTTTCAGCAATAGGAGCAAGGTCTATCTGCTGGTATATATGCTTCTAGCACTGGAAAATCCTGCTTATTCATGCCAGTGGGCTAAACAAATAACAAGGCAAGCACAGAAAAATGTCTTCACACCTAAAAAGGCTCAAACTGAGATCAGCTCTCAGAAAACCAAAAATACTAGATAGCTAAAAAATCCAGAGACTGATGATTTTGAGTCACTGCTATAAAAGATTTTTTTTTAACTGATAATGAGTTCACATACCCATAAAACTGGTATTAATTCTCACAGAAATACAGTGCCAGCCATAGCAAGAGATGTGTAATGTATAAATTGTACATTTAACCTCCATTTAAGGTAACATTTAATTTGTTTTCTCTAATGATTTCAACTGTGCAACTTATTAATGCCAGTGGCATCATAGAAAATGAAAGTAGAATATCTTCAGGTGAAAAGTATGGTTACTTCATTGCCCTACTTAGATAAGCAGTAAATTGAAAGCTTGTTGGTTAGGTAGAAACCTTTATTTGCCACATTCTTGTAGCTATTTTCTTGTTATTTAAAATTTAGTTGTATTTGACACTATTGACCTGGACTCAGCTTTCTGATAATCAAAGACAGTTTCCTTTAACACATTGCAAACACACCTTTCAAAATTCCATTTCCATCCACTTCGAAACTGGATTTAACCTAGTATTTTTAGTCTTTTTGTCTTTGTCTTAGGAAATTTCAGCAATAAAATCTTTAATGTCTGACCCTATTAATGGGTCCGTACACAGTGTCAAGGGTCTCTTAGGACCTCAGAATAGTCTCTTAATCATAGAATCATAGAATCACAGAAACACAGCATGTTAGGAGTTGGAAGGGACCTCCAATATTCATCTAGCCCAACCTTCCCTGCCTGAGCAGGATCACCTAGATTATATCACACAGGAACATGTCCAGATTGATCTTGAATGTCTCCAGAGAAGGAGACTCCACAACCTCTCTGGGCAGCCTGTTCCAGTGCTCTGTCACCCTCACGGTGAAAAAGTTTTTCCATACTTTCACATGAAGCTTCCTATGCTCCACCTTGGACCCACTGCCCTGTGTCCTATCACTGGCCAACACAGAGAATAGCCTGGCACCATCTTCATGAGACTCACTCTCAACATATTTACATTAATAAGGTCACCCCTCAAATCATAGAATATCCTATTTTGGAAGGGATCCATAAGGATTGTCAAGTCCAGCTCCTGATGCTTCTCCTTATGTCATTACCAGCAGTCATACAGCTGATTACAGATGAATATTCTTAAATTTATTTTCCCCTGAGTAGTTGTCCCAAAGAAACTTTCCAACTATGTTTTAGACTCATCATATTCTTGAAAGTCATTCATGGGTTTTTTGCATATTTGTTTTCAACAAAGTTGTTTCAATGCAAGAAATGTTGAAGAAAAACACTTTATACAATAGAATAGTCAGCAAGGCAGTTATTCTGAGAATGGGAATCTATGCCCCTCTTCTACTGGAATAAATTCAACTTCATATCTCTCTTCTTACAAGAGAATGGCATAAGGAGAGTGGAAGAGAAGCTAGTGCAGGGCATGCAAACTCTTTTTGATGTTTAGGTGCTGAACAGAATAGAATT
Organism: Heliornis fulica; assembly: GCA_013399135.1. NCBI lineage: Eukaryota > Metazoa > Chordata > Aves > Gruiformes > Heliornithidae > Heliornis > Heliornis fulica. The sequence continues at coordinate 228,892 of VXBZ01010666.1, forward strand.
CACAATTATTTGGCCAAATCCCAAAGAATAGCTGATTCTCTTAATTCCTGAGCAGGCCTTTGTCCTCAAAGTAAAGAAATCACAGATTTCTCTTAGGAATGTCTCACTATTCCACATAAAATTATCTCTAGAAAACATACGGCAATGTCCATGAAAGGATTAAGATAAACTTTTGGTATTCTATCTGAAAAGACTTATGTTTCTTACCATCACGATCAATTTCATTTCTTTTTAGTGATGTGGCTTTAACAGGAGGAATTGAAAATAACCCTTCCAAAATATCTTCTCTATTAGTGTTTAGAAAACTCCTGGTGAGATATATGGCTTTGAATCCTCTTGGTCTGAGGCACGATTTTCTCCAGGCTAATTTAAACAGCCTGGAAAGGTTACTTGGTTATTTAGTTTTAAAATAAAAGATTGACCATCACTTGTTCTGTCTTGAGATTAATCCCTTGAGGAACCATTCAAAGCATTTTGTGTGAAACTCTAAGAATTGTCTGTCTCTGAGCTCCACAAACAGGTTTCGTAATGTCTATAGTGCACCAGGTGACTCCTGGGGGGTTGTAAAAGTGACTCAGCCTTGGATGGCCTTGAGGCCCCATCTCTGTGGAGACACCTCCTGGGTTGCTGTGTAGAAAGCTCAGACTTGAGGTGCTCTGGGAACTGAGACTGAACCGGGCAGTGCTCCATCATTCAAAGACCCGAAACCTGTGTTCAGCCTGGAATTCCTTCAACAAACAATAGCTCCGAGTTCCAATCAAGCCACTATTCAGCTGTCCCAAAAAAAAAAAAAAGACAAAGGAGAGCCATTGGGCCACCATTTGGCGTAAATGGGTCCAGATAGTGTGGGGACATGCAAGAGATAGGGCATAAGGGGGAACACGGTTAATCCCAGCACAGCCCTGCCCAGTACCATCTTCTCTCCCTCTATTCTGCCCTGGTGAGNAGGAGGATGGAGCCAGGCTCTTGTTACTGCTGGCCAGTGATAGGACAAGGGGTAATGGTTCCAAGCTGGAACACAGGAAGTTCCATGTGAATGTGAGGAAAAACTGAGAAATAAACCAAATAAAACCCCTCGCATTTGGGCTGAGAGTCGGGAGCCGCTTCTCCAACTCTAGGAGGAGACCCTTCCCCTTGGCCAGGCTGCTGGCTAAGGTAACGCTTTGATAACTCTGACCTGGAGAGAGATGCTTTTAAGTTTGTAGTCTCAGGTGATTGAAGAAGAGTATTATTTAGTACACTTTGAGCTGTGATGGTGTGTTCGTGAATCCGCGGCAGCTGTAATACTGAATCCTGTGAATTGCCTGAGGGCGGTAATGGCGAGGTCTGTGACTCTTGTGTTGGCATTTGTGCATTTTGTGAATCTCTGGTGGTTAAGTGTAGCTGTGCTTCTAGACTGCAATAGTGCAATTCTCTACTGCATACATAAAACCTGCAAGTGACGTATTGAATCTGCACGTGGGTTACAAACAAACGTACATTATTATTATTACTACTAATTCTTTTTTGTGTTGTTGTTGTTGTTGTCACTGCTACTACTACTACACCCTGCAAAGGAGTGTCTTTGCATCACGCCAACTATAATATCAAGCCTCTTGGATAACAAGGAAAGAAGGCTATCTAGGTGTCTGGATCCGGAGATAGATGCTCCATTGGTCATTTCTGTCATAACTGAATTCTACAAATAAAAAACCTTGTAGGTTCAATAATGAACCTACTTTATTGTACATCGTACGTATTGGAAAAGAGTAGACAACTGCTGAACTGTTGTATTTAGAACTGTAACCTAGGATTCAGCTATCTAAATTTTAGCTATGTGCTACTTTAAAGATGTATGTACTTTTTTGTTTGGAAAATTAGTTGTGCTCTTCAGTTTAAGCACTCATGAGAGCCAACAGAAACCTGGCAGAAATTTGCTCTGCTATTGCTAAGCATGATCCACCTTCCACCTGCACAGTTATATATTGCTCAAATGTCTTCTGAACTTAGTTTTTATTTTTTATTATACTTTCTTTGATTATCATTATTACCCTGATGTGCCTGGTACCCATGAGTGAGAAATTCCTTGACATTTAACTTTAGGTCTTAATAGCATTAAAAACAAGTGTAGTTTGTGTCTGCTTTTTTAACATGTAAGATAAAGAAGGATTTTTTTTTTAGGAGAATAAATTACTAAACTTAGTTGCTGTTTCACCATTCACTGCCTTCCAGATGGAATATAAAAAAAAACTTGACTGAACTAGGAAGCTTTTTATTTTTGTGGCAGCTTCGTTGTTCTCTTTATAGGGATTGTCTCCTTAAGAATTCTGACACACTTTGGTACTTTCCGATTAGTATTTTCTAGGAGGTTATGTTAACAAGATAATAAAGTCAAAAAAAAGCCTTAAAGGCTTTAAACTCTAATACTTTAACCTGTCTGTGCTGTTTTTTTTTTTTTGTTTGTGTGTGTTTGGTTGGTTTTGTTTATTTGGCCTTTGGTTTTAGTATTTGGACTTTTTTAAAAAAAATACAAACTTATTAGAGCTACAAGCTTAATTTCAGATTTCTCATTAACAGCCACAAAGGGGCACAACAGCCTGCACCCTTTGCAACACTAGGTCTTCTGTGAAGCCCTAACCCTGCACATCTGCCCTAGAGGGAACTGAAATGGAAGAGTGCAGTTACAATTAAAACAAAAAAATATCTGGGAGTGAACATTAGATATCGCCTGGAACGACTACTTACTCAGCTTTTTAATACTACAATGTACTTTGACAAAAATATTTAGTGCACACTCCTTCTCAGCCCCAGGTTGGCACTGGCACTGGAGCTGGTCAGAAGAGCGATGGTATGAAGCCCTGATTGTTCCTTGGCCTCCTGTGAATTTGTTTCATATTCAGTCTGATGGGCCATACAGAGACTGAAAAGTGTTGGTCTCCAAAAGACATTATCATCCAGATTAGGTTGCTTAGGCAACCCATCAGTTTTGGTACCACATAATCTCTGTAGGTGCTCAGATTCTTTAATTATTGTTTGCTTGGTTTCTCAGCAAAATTATCTAAACCACAAAATATCTGCTTTAAGGAATGCCTCTGTAAAGGTATAAGCAGCTAAATGCTCTCTCACACATATATTGCCTTCTAGGCATTCTTCTGTTCAACATTTCCAACTGAAGAACATACATATATATATAATGAAAAGTTCAATGATTAGACTATGTCCTAATGAGACACAGGAGATGGGTAAAGATACATTTTTTTCTCTGCCTAAGAGACAAAAGAAGTTGCATTGCCATTCCCCACCCCCACCCACCCCCCTGAAGAATTTTCTAAACAAAATATATTTACAGTGTGGGTTCATTTGTCTTATCTGTCTGCACTGTCCAACTTTTCTGAATATTCATTAGACAAAAATCAGCATATGGCAAGTTGGTTGAGCACTCAGATAGAACGGGCAAGACCTGGCTTTCTATTATGGTTTCTTCCTCATATTGTTTTATTCTGCTATGCCAGGCTAAACAACAATTTAGCCATTTTCTTTTCATGTAAGAATTAAAATATGCATTATGATGAATTAAGCAAATAAGCTTTCTATTTATTCATCAAACCGGTGCAGTACTACAGCTGAATTTGTCAGGCAGCCTGAAACGTTCTCTACTTCCTCACCACTTGCTTTGCTGTTTATAACCATCACTTTATATATACTTGTCCAAGCAATATTAGAAACTATTAAAAGCAATTACACTAATTCTTCCTTGTTAAATATGCAGTAAAATAACAGACTGATGAATATTATTAAAAACAGCGGGGTGGGTTGAAGTATAGATCCACAGTCGTGTGTATTTTTATATTTATATACATATAGTAAATACATAAACATAAATAATGAAATACCAGAAAATTGCTATCAAATAATGCTCATCTCTTTGTGAAAATTTCCATAAAGACACTCCTGCACTAATTTTACAATGATTCAAATAATGTGATAGCAAAAGCAGTATTCGTTTGATTCCTTTCACAAAACTGTAGATCTTCCATAACACTGACCTAAACTCCAATAAAAGAATAAAACAAATAACAGTTGATATGCACAGTGCTATACTATAATAATCCAATTATTTCCCCTAGTGCAGAAATGACATGCAATTTCCACACCTGTGACTCCAGAGAGTTGTTATTTGCACAGTTTGGATCTCAATGCCTAGTTAAATTTTGCTGTGGTGCCTTGGGTCAGATTTATGTTAAATTTCCCTCTTTATAAACTCCATGGTCAGATACTATTTTCTGGTGTGCTGGTTACATGCACTGCTCTCTCGCTTGGCAGGAAATCTGACTTGATGATCAACTTCTGCATCCTTGTGTTTAGTAGCCATGCCATAAACGCATCACCTGCAGTGAGAAGCACCAGCTCCACAGTGGGGGGGAATGAGAAACATGGGGATTGTGTTTTCCTGATGGCATTTCATCTGTCTTTCATAATGTAGCTCTACTAGTAGCCTTAGGCAAGAGACCCTTAAGATGTACAGTGAAACCACCAGCGGCCAGTGCCTGAGAAGTGGGATGTCATGATATCTTTCTCATCAGATGTTAATGCATTTACAACAGAGAAGAAATAAATTTGATACATAACACTTTCCTAATACATAATTGTTTGTAAAATTAAAAGAATGGCAGTCTTCTGTGATGCTTAAGGCCATACAAACTGAAAAAATTGATTGTGGTGTAAAGGACTTCAATGGCCTTGCAAGAAGTCAGATTGATTTTTGCTTTTTATTTGATCTAACATTAGTTGATTGCATTTTACATGTTTTACATTTGCATTTACAACTATGTCAAACTTCCTGTCAAAATCCAAAATGTTATTGACTTCAGCTGTGCAAAGCACAGTCAGAATCATTCTTCCTATTTCTATATTTCCATACACAATGTTCTTCTGAGTCTGTGCACAAAGATATAGTCTGTATGTTAAATACATATATATTCTGTTTGGTTCTCTGCTCTCTCTCTCTTTATATTTTATTAAGCTTTTAATTTAAACAAACAGTTCAGAATTCACATCCACTGTAATTCTGGATCATTTCATAGCACACATTGTTGATGACCAGCTGTAGCCATATGGTACACATGCAGCATCACCAAAGTAATGCAATTCCAGGAAAAAACACAGTAACAGGACACCTTGCATTCTACTCAAGACAGTTCTGTAGATAACAAGCTAACAATCAATTCCCCCAGAAAGAAAACCAGTTTTTTTAACAGATATGAAATTCACCCTGGTTCAAAACTGTGATTTTATTTTCATCCTGAAATTAATTTGACTGAAATCAGAATTCATCTGTTAGGAGGAAAAGAAAAACACAAAATCTTTCTCAGGGTAGTACCCACTATCCACTTGTTCACCTCATAGGTCCACTTTCTTCCTTCCTATCCTTACTTAGATTAAGATCCGCACATGTTTTCATTAGCACAATCTACCTTACAGAGATTTACAAAGAGGTGTTCTTGCCTGGAACACTCTTCACCCAAGATTGTTTCTCCACAGCCTCACCTCCGGATGGTCTTAAATAATTTAATGCTTCTAATGTTCACTGTACTCCACTGACTGATTTATGGCCTATTTTCTGCCAACAGCTAAGACCAACATGTCACAACATTTGAAATCAACAGCCAAACAGTCTTTTGAGTACACAACATGTATTTTTTGCCGCAAAAAGAGGGATGCTGTTTCACTGAAGAGACAACAGGGAGACCTCAGGTTAATTGCTTGGAAAGCCAAAGGCTTTCCTTATCTAGAACTCCTAGGCTGGAGCTATGAATACTATCTGAAGTTTTTTGTCTTTTTCTTTTTTCTTCTATCCTCACTAATACTAAAAGTGTCCATGTGCTGTCATTTGCTTTCTGATAATGTGCTTCTATATCAAGTCATTGAAAGTTTGAAGACATACCTTGAGGTATTTAATATTTTCATTCTAGTTTATATAAATGCTTTAAAATGTTGTCTAGGTGTTCTTAGTGCTCTTATCAGTTAAAAAAAATCATAACATAACAAGTGAAGCTGTAGAGTTTAATACAATTCATCAACAGTGAGTCACACTATCTGAAAATTCAAGTCTCCCCTCCCCCTTGGTAACCTAATTTTAAAAGCATTTGGGAAAATGACATGTGCAGTGTGTCCTCAATGTCTATAGATTTGGCCTAATTCAGTACAGATGGGGATTGGTTCTAAAAGCCCCACAGAAAATTAGTGCCATCAGGCCTCTCTCACTTTTACTAATTCTCATTTCAATTGTGTCAGTACAGCAAAGAATGAGAGGTGGTTTTCAATAGGTATGGTTGATCCTTTTGGCCATTTCATCTTAATCATCAGATTATATTCCTTTCTATGTGTTATTTCACACCTAGAAATGTCATACAAATATCTGGCAATGGAAATATGGTTATGTGCCTAGTTTGAGCATATTATAATTAAAACAACCTTTATTGTAATAAGCACAACTGCATTATACTCTGCTCTTTTTGAAATACTGACTGAAATACTAGTAAACTAGTAAGTTTGTATGGGTTGCTTTAGAAACTTAGATATGATCTATGAATGAAGATAACGTTTCACAAAGATGTGCCACCGAGTAATGTACAAGCTTGTAGTCAAGTAAAGAAAGCTTTATGTTGCACCTGCACACCAGTGCTCCCAAGACAGAAAAATTAAACCCAACTTATTTAAAATGCTTTACAATTTTGTCACCACAAACAGTGGTAAGGTTACGTTAAGGTGATTAGATGATACAGTTAATGTAGGTAACCTGCTTTTAAACCCAATTGGCATCTCCAACCAGTGTTGCACTGATCTATGAGGATCAGCTTGAGTCACTATTGCTTAGAGCTCTTTGGGTTAGTGTTTGATGGAGATAAGTCATATGCCTCTACATCAGACTTTTTTGAGCCTGATTGTTGTAAATGTTCATTCATACAGTTTACTAAACTGAAATAACAATTTGCAAAAGGTAGGCAGAAAGAAAAGTATACAATCATCTCCATTTGTCTTCTGATAAAAGGCCTTTAATGAACCATGAATTGCTTTTAATGAAGACGAAGAAGAGCAAGTTCTTGCAGACTTTGTTAGGTTTGGGTGTGGAGGTTTTGGTGGTGGAGTGGTTACAGGAGTGACCTCTGTAAGAAGAAGCCAGGGCTGCCCTGTACTGGACACACTGTTACTGCAATGGACACACTGCTGGCTGCTGCTGGGCCCATTAGAGGAGGAGGGGCAAAAATCCCCAAAAAACCCACAAAAACAAAGGAGTGAGGAACAGAGAAGGAAACACCAAGATCAGAGAAGAATGAGGAGATTTTCCATGGTGGAGTAGAGTCCCTGCAACTGGTGGCAGACACAAGCTGGAGCAGAGAAAAAGCATGAGAGAAAAGGGCAGCAGAGGAACCACTGTGTAATGACCATTACCCCCATCCCCTGGATCCCTTGGAGGACCAGTTAGAGGAGTCTGCACTGAGGGAATGAAGTTAAGCATGTGAGAGGGGAGAGGAAAGGTGGTGTTTTAATATTGTTCTTTTGTTTCCAGTGATCTGGATCTATTTTAATTGGTAGTAAATTAGTTTTGCTCAAATCAAGTCTGTTTTGCCTGCAGCAGCAGTTAAACAATCTCTGTGTCACTACCCAAAGCCATCATCTTTCTCATCCTCTTATCTCCCTCTGTCTTGAGGAAGGGGAGTTATTATATTGCTGGGTGGGCATTTGACTGTTAACTAATGCTACTGCACCACACACTTCTGTATACACATGTATAAAACCCCTAGACTATAAAACCTCTAAAGGGTTTTACTTTGGAATTATTTTAGGGATCTTCAAATTCAAAAAAGTTCCTTTCTATATGATTTAAGTATGTATGATAAATACTTTGAGCTTTTCAAAATTTAACCATCTTTCATTCCTAGAAAATATTACAGCTCCACAGGCCTTGCTCATTGTATTTAGTCTGGCAAATTTTTGTCTTGATTGGAGGATAATTATATTTCTTAAATCCTTTTCATTAAAAAAAACTTTGTCTTCTTCTTAGACAAAGTTTTTACTCTGAGCAATTATACTGTATTATGCACACATATATATCAATACTGTATAAAATTTAACTTAATAAAAGTCCTGCTATATATCAAATGGAAAAGAAAAAACAACTTATACCATGTGTCGGCTAAAGTCTCTCATCTTGCTTTTAAATCTATGAAATTTGAGTCTTCCCTCCACATAAATTGGTAGCTTGTTTTGAATTACTAGTTAGAATTCAATGAATTCACAACTATACATGCATGAATAGATATATATGTATGTATGTGCATGTATATATACAGACATAACTATATACATTAGGCATTTTTTTTAATAAATCACCCATAATATGTTTGTAGCAGAAACTCTGGTAAGTTAAACTGCACAGGAAAGCTAGGATTTCCAAGGATCCTCTAATAAGATAGCATAGAGAGCATAACTTGTTATTCATCAAAAAGATAATTTTCTCTTGTGAGTGAGAAGTGGCCACGTGCCTCATGGTTATAACTGAGGCCATTACTGCTAGAACCATAGCTTTGTTTAGCTGAAGATGGAATACTAAAAAGTACTTATGTGATAGAGAATGCGAGCATCTGTCACAGTCAGGGAGTTCTATTTCTTTTAAATTCTTAAAGCAAACCTCCATATCACAATGCAGGTCGTTTCAGATATGTAAGTTTGGCCACCAGGAATGTTGGTGAAATCAGATGTTTCTGAAAATACCACTAGACACGTAGAAATAATATCTAGTGTTGTTGCTATGGTTGTATGTTCTGACAATTTCCATAAAACTAATAGAGTTGATACTCATGTGGTGACCAAAATGGAACTTGGCAATAAATTCTTCATAATTGATTTTCATCAGGATATTCCAATCTTGTATGGTTTTTAATTTAAACAATTTATGCTGTATGATGAGTTATAAACTACAAGTACCTCTTTCTTTCCACTGACCTAAAAATGTTTTGATGTAAACCTCTATATTGTACTAGCTCAGATGTAGAAGTCTACTTGCATATACCTAAATGTTGTTAGATTAATTTTATTCATAGTGTCCAGTGCCTGAAAAAAACATCCAGGATTACATGTTTGAAGAAACTTACCAGTTTTCATATAGGAAAAACCATGACAATAAAATTATATATATATACATGAAAATAACTGGCCATGCCTACTTATTGCTACACTGATAATCAGTGGAACTATGAAAAGATGCAAAGGCAAACATCATAATTATATTCAAGAAAGGCAAGACAGAGAATTTTCGACTGATTCTGAAAAGTTAGTCTCATTTCAGTCACAGATTCACAGAATCACAGAACGTTAGAAGTTGGAAGGATATTCAAATATTCAACATAAGAGGCAATAGAGAGAAATTAGAACACAGATATTCTGACCAGACATGAGAAACCTTTTTCTTTTTGGTTGTTTTGTTGTTTTTTTTTTTTTTTTTTGCTATAAAGGTAGTTAATCTCTAAATCAGATTTCTCACAACCTCTGTGGAATTTCTATAATTTGAGATTTTCAAACTTGATTAGATATGGTCCTAAACAACCTGCTGTAGTTTACCATGCTTTCAGCTGAAGACTGGACTAGGTGACCATTAGTAGTCCTTTTCAAATCAAGTCTAAATTAATTAATAATTTTTTTCAAGTTCTATCTACCCACCTGAATGCTTCAAAACCAATTATAAGCTATTGGAGATTTTTTTTTTTTTAAATAATCATCTACTGAAAAAGAATATTGCATTCATGCTATAATTAAAAAGTCTTCATCTTTATATTCTGGGGTATAATCTACATAGACAACAGCTCTACTGTAGGCTGTATTTTATAAGGGTAAGCAGTGAAACCTTTATGTGTTTGCATGAAGCCTGCAGCATATGCATAGCAACTTGTGTTGGTTGGGGTTTTGAAGGTTTCTGTGTCTTAACAACACTTTGAAAAGTATATTTAGATCCTCTGAGAGTGCTATAAATATAGGTGATTACTTATTGATTTTTAAAATGCTAATTTTAGTTTAGACATGAATTCAGTTTTTCAGTTATATCTTGTTGATATGAATAGCATCCAGTGTCCAAGCTAGTAAGTAATTGAGGCTCTGGGAGTTTGACTGCTCTTGTGCTAATTAAAATCTAATCATCATCGTGAGAACAGGTACCTACTGAGACTTTTTAACTATAACTCCTAAAGGATCTTTTCAAAGTTTGCATGCACGCACATTCTTTGTCAAGTGTGAATGCTACTTAAGATGCTGAATACATTACAGCTGTAATACCAGTTTCTTCTAAGCTTAGGCACAGGAATGATCTCACTCTTGATCTCACTCTTAGTTCTGTGATTAATGCTGTGCAACCTTTTTACTTCTCGCATGGACTGAGGACTGCTTTTCCCTTCCATCTTCCCACAATGGCCACAGCTAAGTAGTAAAAATGTCTTAATGATCAACTATGACTTGAAAAAAAAAAATCCTTATTATATTATCAACCCAAGAACCAGTGTCAGTAGGACAAAGCCAGGATCTTCTAATTGATGGTCAGTGTTAGGACACAGGGCAGTGGATCCAAACTGGAGCGCAGAAAGTTCCTTGTGAGCGTAAGGAAAAACTATTTCCCTGTGAGGGTGACAGATCACTGGGACAGGCTGCCCAGAGAGGTTGTGGAGTCTCCTTCTCTGGAGACATTCAAGACCAATCTGGACACATTCCTGTGTGATTTAATCTAGGTGATCCTGCTCAGTCAGGGGGGTTGGACTAGATGATCTTTTGAATCAGAATTTTTATAGAATCATAGAATTTTTAAGGCTGGAAATGACCCCTAAGATCATCCAGTCCAACCATTAACCCACTGCCACCAAGTCTACCCTTAGACCATGTCCTCCAGCACCACATCTACCCACCTTTTAAACACCTCAAGAGATGGGGACTCAACCACCTCCCTGGGTAGACCATTCCAATGCTTGATGACTCTTTCAGTAAAGAAGTTCTTCCTAATATCTAACCTAAATTTTCCCTGGCGCAACTTGAGGCCATTTCCTCTAGTTCTTTCACCTGTTACTGGGGAGAAGAGACCAACCCCCACCTCACTGCAACCTCCTTTCAGGTAGTTGTAGAGAGCAATATGTTGAGGTCCCTTCCAACTTTTAACGTTCTGTGATTCTGTGAACCACAGTGTTCCTTGTTTTTGCAAAAATGTCATCTAGGAAAGAAATACTGATGTATTCACACACATATGGTTAATGTAGCACAATCTGGATTTACGCATCGGAGTAAAGATACTACTTTTGCTTAGAAACTGAAAATAAGTTTTAAGAAATGTGTCTTTGGTTATGCTGAGGCTGTAAACACACTGTAATTGGACCACCTTTAATACACCTTGAATACTGTCCATTGGCACTAAGTGGAACTTTGGAACATTTAGCTCTTTCAAACAACTAAAATTGAAACACACCATGAAAATTTCAAGAGAGCATAACAATCCTGGTTCAGGTAAATAAAAACACTGTTGCATGTTTTATTCCATCAGTAGATTTTAAGAATAAGCATACTGTTATAAGGGTTTATGTTTTTTTAGAAAATAAAAACATTTTAGGCAAAGAAATATCCAGAATGTTTAAAGAGTGGACATTTCTGACTTGAAAAATAATGATGAAAATAATTGTCTCTGAATTGTGAACTCACAAGGAGTATTATTGAAATACTTTTGGAGATACATCTTAAAAACCACTCACTCCACTTATTTTCAAGCTGCATTTGGTAACTTTCTGCTGTATATTGTCTGCACATGCCAGCAACAGCAAAGAAAAAGGTAATTATAATCACAAGAGGGGGGATAATTATAAAAAAGTTCCCAGTTTACCTCTCACCATAATTTTCTCCTATTGAAAGTGTGTAAAAATCATCAAAAGTTAAAACTGAGAACAGATTCTACCCATTTCCTCTTCAAACTCATGAAATTATCAAGAAATGAAGAGGAAGAAACATATCCCCTCAGTGGAGACAATGTCCAAAAGAAAAAAAAAAAAACAAAAACAAACAGCTCTAAGATGCTACCTATTAGTGAAGAGACATTTAGTTTAGATCAGCAACCTGATCTAGTTGGGAGTGTCCCTGCTTCTTGCAGGGGGGTTGGACTAGATGACCTCTTGGAGTCGCTTCCAACTCTAATCATTCTATGATTCTATGATCTATCTCAGCAGTGTTTTTCTATCAGTGTGTTTGTTACACTTGTGTCATTTGCCAGTTTTTAAAAAATAGATGGAAAATTTACTCGTTTTAGAATTAAATGTTCTAAATCTCAGCCAGGTTTCTTCTGCTAAGTTCTTGAGTCTCATTAGCAGATAAACCAACCCATTTTTAACTGGAATATAAAGGCTAGTCAAAATAACAGGACCAACTTCTATTAAACAAATGAAACAACAAAAAAAAACCAAGAGTACCTTAGAGATAGCCACAGTTTTAGTAGTAGATTGTTATACCAAGTTTTGATACCGTTATTTATAGTGCCTGAAAATATGAAAGGGAGTAACATAGGACTTTGGTTTTGCACTGTTTTATTGAGGAGAGAGCAGGAGCCATCCTGTTTTATTGAGGAAAGTGCAGTAGTCATCCTGTTTATCAGAAGATATAGGTAGCTTTGGCCTCTATGGGAGAGCCTTGTGTTAGTTTCCCTGGGGATTTACCAACATGAAGGAGTTTCTTCTCTCCTTTCTACAAGAACACACATTTAACTCATGAAAAGCAGAACACAATGGACAAATATGAAAAAGAAGAATTTTGAGATTACTTTGGCCTCTGAAATTGTTGGGCCATGGAAGGAACCACTTAAGCACGGTCTCAGAGAGCTTAAAAGGGAAAACAAGATTATCATAGATCTTGTGAGATAACCTACAATGGGATGTAGTAAGGGGATTTTAGAGATGTACAAAATTTCCTAAATGCAGTAAGAGATGATTAAAAAGAGGACCACAGGTGGAAAAAGGGAGAGATAAAGTTGATTATGCAGGAACAAATGTGGAAAAAGGAAGAGGAGGAAAGACAAAACATGCTGGTTGTGTAAACAGTGGCTTGGTATAATTCTCTGGTCAAGACCTGAATCTGACTGTTGAAACCTGTCTTATTATTGTTTCCTGTTTGAAGCTCTGTGTGTGTAATTTGGTAACACAGTTTACACTGGGCTAGCTGGTAAGTTGAAGAACAAGGAGACCAGAACCTGGAGGGGATCAAGGTCAGAACTCAGAACTATATGCAAAAAGTCAAGGTTCTCAACATCATTTGGGGTCTGTGGATCCACACGAGTAAATCATGACAGTGAGGGTGTATGTGTGTGTTCTGACTGGTGAACTTCCAGCCTGATCAATCAGACATGAGGAACAAGATAGGCCCATCTGTGTTGACCACATTTATGTGAGTGCTTAGTGCTATCATGGCAGTCAGTAAGGTCCCTCTTCTCCTGTTTGTGTTGATCTGCGTGGTCCAACATGTTTCAACTGTGTGCACATCTATTTGCATCTTTGGAAGCCCCACTACTGAGCTGGAAATAGTGAACAGCAGCAGCAGCCACATACAGCAAATCTGCGAGGAAGAGTCTCTTGGGTTCATCTTCCTTTTGCAGCTGAGATTTTTAATGTTACAGTTGTTCAGCTGTACTCAGAACTGTCAGGATCTTTTTTTTTTTCTTGCCACCTGCACCTCTGTACCCGACACCACTAACACTGAAGTGGGTCTGTGAGCATTTCTGCTGAGTTTTGCTGCAGTGCCTTTCAAATTTCCTGGTGCTTTAAGCATTTCTTTTTTAATCTTGCTTCAAAGCACATGGCACATCTCTGAAGCCCTGGAATCATTCAAATCTGAAGACACTCTGGGGTTTCTGAGTCACAGTCTGTAATTTGAAGCATTTAAAGCACCTGGGAAGATCTGGGACATATTTATTAATTATCTTCTTATAGCACCAAAGATATACATAAAGATGTACGGCCAAAATTAAAGTGTTGTTTTTTTTTTTCTCTCCCAGAAGCTTTAAATCTAAGTGATTGATCATATAAATGCCAATAAGTGCCAGTGAACATCAGAGGACTACTGGGTTCTCAAGCTCTCTGGATCAGATTCTAACAACTGGTAGAACATTTCCCTGTGAGGGAATTCTGAACTCTTGACAGGTTAGATTCATACCTGAATTTTGGCTGCTTAGGTGAAGCAAACTTCTGCTCCTTTTAAATTCAGACACCCCTACTGCTTAAGGGATGTGAGTTCTTCAATCTTCTTTCCACAGAAAAAGAAATACAGCAATACCTGCCAGTGTGTCACAGGACAACTTACCTACTTCAGAAAAGCAGGTGGATACTGTTTCTCGATGGTTGTCCCTGTACCAGTATTGTTATCTGAGACTGAAAGTAGCTTATTGCTAAAGAGGGAATCTGTGATTCAAGTCATACTTTTTAAGTGTATCTTGTTATATATGTGTAACAGCTGTGAAATAAGAGGTTTCCACAAAACTGCATGAAGCACTTTCTCAGGACACCTGCTTGTCAGAGAGTAACTCTTCCTCCAAAGTGGATTTTAGTTAAATCAAAAAGAAAGCAAGCTCTTGCTGCTTGTGCAGCTTAATCAAACGAAGTAACATGCACAGTACTCTGTAACTGAAAAATCAAAAGCATCCTCTGTCACTCTGTGCCAACAGTGTGTGAGCATGATCAACATCCTCCATCTCTGGCCTTACTACTAGGACTTGAATTTGGAAAATAATTGCCTGAGGCCCATTGTTTGTTGAAGAAGGGTCCAAAGGAAAGTTTCAGTCCATGTTTTTGGGAGCTAGGATCTAGCTCTACAAACTAAATCCATTTGTAGTGTTTGTTTCAAAACGAAATGTAGTTCCCCCTCAAGCTCCTTCTTCCTCTGTTAGCTGTTCTGCTTCTGTCTCTGCATCTTGTTTAGATACTGTCCATTGTCATTACTGGCAGTGAAGGAAAAATCTCTCTCTGTGTATATTCATACAGAAAAAATGATTCATGAAATTGCAACTCTTTCCCGGACTCCCCTCAATTTTCCTGCTCATGGATAGCTTTCTTGTTTCTCACCTACTTGGCTAGTCATGAACTGGTATCCTGTCTTTGTATCATTTCTCTAATTTCAGGCTCAGCTTTTCAAATCTGCTACTTATAGAGTAAAAAAAAAAAAAAAAAAAGAAAAAAGAGAAAGAAATTCTGGACTTCACAAGGGAATTGCAAAATTTTCCATCTTCTTTGCAATTATCAATTACTTCAGGATATTTAGAAGTATGGAGTAGTAGACCTGAGCCAAGCTACAATCATTTCCATTCTTCTCTCAGAATCTCCTCCTTATAGTTAAATAACTATAGGACATCAGAAACCATCCATGATTAGGTAGAGGAAGAAGTGCCTGAAGTTGTAACAATACAATCACAAGAAAAAATGTACTACATTCACCTTATTTCTATGCAACCCTCTGTATACATAGCAGTTGGCATACTAGATACTAAAGTGTATAAGAACAGATGGGTTGTCTTGACTACTAGCTTGACTGGGCTTTTACTAAAAATATAGAGGTCAATAATTTGATTAGTACTCTGGGTCTATGATACTGTATATAATTTATTCCACAGACAGTTTAACACTATTAAAATAATTTTGTTCCTTTTGTGACTGTAAAAACTTACAACCAGCTAGAAAATACTGACACTGTATGTGCTATATTAATTATAAATGGGCTTAAATAGTAAAGCAGATTTTTTTTTTCCAGTTGGAAAAACAGCAGTTCAAGTGATTATTCCCCTGGCAGTTAAGACATTTACAGTGCTACATACATAATGTTATTTAGAATATGATGGGTCAAATTTAAACTTTTCTATTTTTTTTAGGGCTGAAGGATGCCTTAGATGACAAGAACTTCCTGTTGCTACAAATAGTCATATTTTAGTAGAACACTAAAGCCTGGGTTTGGAGAAGGGTTATAAACTGGCCTATCTTATTTTGTTGATAATTAATTGTGGGTGCACATAATTGAGATATAATTCATTGATAGTGCTGAACTGTGTCATAAAGCTAAGGAAGCTGGCACTTAAAATATGGCCTAAAGGATTTTGCTCCTACTACTGTTCAAGTTGATGGCAAAAACTCCTACTGATCTGAACAGGAACAGAATTTTGTCCTAACTGTGCATGTGAGAAGGACTACTTTTCTTTTAATGTAAATTGACATGTCTTAGTCTGACAAATTCTTTTCATTATGGGCACCAGGATTACTTCTTGGCCTGAGGCATTCACAACTCTAAACTGTTTTTAGCATTTAAGAAAACCACAATAATTTTAAGCCTATCCTTCCTTATTACATTTTTTTAAACCTCAACTTCTCAGGCTTCTGCAAAATCAAGCTCTGTAACACGAAGCCTGAAAGCATGAGCACTAGTTTTGCACAGGACAAGGGAGTTTCACAGAAGCTGAATAATATAATGTGGTTTGTTTTTTGGTTTTTGTGGTTTTTGTGGTTTTTGGTTTTTTTTCATGAGCTACTTTTACTTCTTAAGAGAAAGAAGGCAGGATGCTGCCAGACAGAGGATCCTCTACATCTTTGCTATTCTTTGTCAGGTACATGTGTTTTGCAAGTTCTCCTTCCAGTCTTTTACAAGATATGATCTTCTGTGATTTCCTTGATATTCAGAAACTTACTTATGCCATGGCATAAATAGTACCTGTGCAGTAGATCATCTCAGTAATAAGCCTCTGATGCAACAAAGATGGCAGCTCAAACTACAGGAACATGTGAAAATTCCTTGACCCCTTTTCTAACCAGCAAATGTAGAAAACACTAATATTTAAGAATAGAGGAAATGGTAAAGGAAAGAGGAAAGAAGGGAAAAAAAATAATCAGTCTGCCTGGGTTAGCATGATTTGCAAGAAAGAATAATTTAGTCAATTCAATAAATGAATAAATACTGGGTCTTCTAATGGACTTCTCAGGATTATTAAACCAATACTGAATAGAAGAAAAGGCTCAGGTATTTTCATAGTTGGAATAAATGTTATTTGTAATATAAATTAGGATATTTTGAAACTATATAGACTGTTTGGGGGAGGCAGTTATACATTTCTGTAGTAATTATATTAATGGTAATTATGGAATTTTTACTAAAAGTGGATTCTGCCCCAACAGTGAAGCTGGCGGCACCTGAACAATTTTGTTCTTCAGATTGTAGCAGCAGAGAAATCAATTATAGATTCTCCTCCTCCGCCTTTCTGTTAGTCATATTTGAAGTTTTGATGCTGCGCTTTCCGTTTATTTGCTGCTGGCCTAATAATCCCCTGCATGCTGGGAAAACCTTTGTTCTCTGACAGAAGTAATAAAGCTGTCTGCACGATTCCCTCTTGTGAGACACGGAGCGCTCCCATTTTATTTAATCTGGTGGTGCACAGCCTTTTCAAAGTAAACACTTCACAGGGACCGAATCTGGAATGACATCCCAGTGACCGGCTTGCGTGACCAAAAAAAATTAAAAACTTGTCTGTCAAGAAAAAAACCCCAACAATGACTCTTAATTTCAGGTTCCCCTCCCCCACAAAGAAACCTGCATGAGAAACCTGGGTCAAATGGGTTTTAGCTCTCATTTCAGCTGGAGCATGTGTCTTCCTGTGGAAGTGCTTCAGCTCTCCCCTGCTCTTCATTCACTCATTCCCACTGAATGGCAGCATACAGAAAATGAAGAGATCTAAATGCCAGCAGGAGGCTGGCTGCTTTCTTCTAGGCATGTCCTCAGCCCAGTCACCCAGAACAACTTGTGATCCCTGGACAAAGACATTCACAGCAGGTGGCCATATCAAGAAATTTTCCTCCTGGAATTAGATATTATTCCAGGAATCACTACTGAGTCAAACATAATGCCCCATCCTGCTGGGTCAAGTAGGATTTCATTTCAATTTCTTTACACAACGATGCGTTTCATCTTGTCTGCGTACAATGACAGTGCTCAGGCATGAAATAAATTGAAGTGCTTGAAAGGCAGAATTATCCCTTGAACCTGCAGCATTCCCGACCCCAAAAACATACATTGTCAAGTGAGTTCCAGATAAGCAGGATCTTCACCGAGTGTTTGTGCTGCTTGGCTTCCTTTAATCATACTCCCTTTTGTAAAAGGGATTTTCGAGGGGAAAGATAAATCATTGCTGAGGAAAAAGGTCATTTTCAAAAGGCTTTAAGAGCTTCATTTTGTGTGGCTTTTCAAGGTGAAACAGGTAATTCAGTGCAGTGAAAACCTTTTGTATTCAACTTAATTCACAGTTCACACTACCAAGAAAAAAGTAACGAAATAAGCTTGAATAAAATTCATTAAAACTGTTCTCGTAGGTGTGTGAGCCACATTTTGTTGTTTGCTAATACATTCGCCTGAATATTGAAAAATAAATTTATGACTAATACTGAAGCTGTATATCCTGGCTTTAAATCATCTGTGCCTCCAATATTAGACCATTTTCTTGCTGTAGCACAAAAGGCATCAATCATTTCTTCTGAGAATCACTTTTGTGGCATATATATTGAATATACTGATACTAGGACACCCAGCCATATCATTGACATCCTGCCCGCAACCAGATGGAGACTCATATTTTTAGGACAGCAAATGTTTTGCAGTGTTTCATGGATAATGAGCCTGCCCTGGATACAGGGACTCTTTCTGTACCTCTTTCAGACTACCACTGTAGACCTTCCAGAACTCTGGACACAGGCCAGACATCTATCTTTGTTTAAGATATCTGTGCTCTATATTATAACCTCAAGATATGAGCTCAACGTAAGGCTGGCCAGATGAGCATACATAGCTTGGGTTAGTCATGATCCTTTCAGCTATAATGAATACACTTCTCAGTTCTTTCCAATTTTTTCCCACTGAGCCAAGTATTCTCTAAAGTATGGCTGCTTACATTTCAGTGGGAACAATTGTGCAAAATGTTCATTAATGTTAATTGACTCATCTATAACCATAAATAATAGCCTTAATCAAGAAATTCATCTTTCATAACGAGCACAAAATATTTTTAAAACATGCATCTGTATCAAAAAATAGGGAACACAGAAACTGATCTTGTTTGCTTATTTGTTTGTCCCACGCATAATGTTGATCAAAATATGGTGACCTTCAATATGATCCTAAAACTACTGTAGAGAGTAAGTTTATTTAAGTAGAAATAGGAAGAAATGCTGCTAAAAAAAAAAAAAATGAAAGCTATCCTGTGATAATACTCCATTCTTTTATTTCCTCTTTTAGGGAAATAACAACCCTAAGGAAATGCAACTAAGCTCACAGACAGAATATGTCTGACAAAGGTTCTTGTGAAGGAATTGTGCTCCCCACACTCATCTTCTTCTCCCTATCACATCTACTTGTTTAAGAAAAGATATTACCCCTGCCTGCAAGCATTTTGTGGGATCTTGTGTGTTTAATAAGTACCTCACAGAGATGTTACATGGGAGAGGGGATGAGTCACTGTCATGGAGTGTGCAAAATACTGATAATCTAGTTCAAATTTTCATCTTGTGTCTCTTCAAACCAAGAGGCCCAAATGATGCTTTTCATCTAGTGGAGAAGATTTAAATATAATACTGTTTATACAATAATGTCTGAAAGGATTAATTCTTTTAGGAGAGACATTGGCTGTATTACAAAAGACCATTTTATGTAAAAAAAAAAAAAATTCTATTCTGTTCAATTATTTTTATGGTACCTTGGTGACTGCAAGAAGCCATGCCAAACTTTGGGTCAATTCTCCTTCAGTATGATAATTTGAGTGAATAAACCATTTCTGAAAGGTAGGAAATAGGCAGGGTAGAAGACAATAAATATGGGAAAGACATAAAGACATGGTTTCACAGAAATTACTGTTAAGAGTAAAACAGCTCATGCAGTCACTGATGTCCTTCTGACTACTCTAATATGAGACTATTCTAAATTAATCTCAGATATGTCTGTTCCTCCAGAAAGGAAAAGTGTGGCCCTAGAGGTAATTTAATCACAGGGGCATTTCCCATTTTCATATAAAACCTTTCTCTTCAAGGCCACTGGTAGAATTTTAACCTACAAAGTAAAGTATATGTTCTATTCCAATGAAAATTTTGAACCCAAGTCTACTAATTTTATAGTAAATCAGGGCCTCTCAGTTCATTCCAGCATCTTCAGAGAAAAGCTTACAGGGGAAATCCTAATTAATTTTCCTCATTAGATAATTAGCCTATTAAAGTGTCTGATTCATAAATATTCTGGTGTGAATTTACTTTTTCAAATTGGGATAGATCAGAAAAAACCTTTTATTACAAATTTAAGTTTTTGACAAAATAAATACATCAGCTTTCTGTGTTCCAGAGATATTTTGTTGTTATTGTTGTTGTTTGTAGGGAAGGGAAGTTTACACTTATTAACAAACAAAAAAATAAAACCTAACCAAATATAATTCTAAAGATGACAGCATCTAGGACTATCAGCAAACAATGTGTATAATTTTTTTTTGTCATTATAACTGAAATGGCTTTGTAGGCTATCTAATATTCTATTGACAACAACAAGGTATTGGGTAGCTTGTGCAACTGTTTTTTGTGGTTGGGTTTTTTATTAGTTTTGTTTCTTTTTTTTTTTAAATTATGAGATCCATCATTCTTTATACAAGGATAGTAGCAGCTTTTATGATAATCTAGTAGTCTTTTGTATAATTATACACAAGGCACTTACCACAACAGCTACAGTAGCAGAGATCAAACACATATCTTAAACATCCCAACTTCATGTAAAGGAAAGATGAAGCATCATTTTTCAGTAATCATATCAATTAGCTATGGAACTGAGTAAACAGAAGATCAGAGATGAGATAACATGTTGTGGTTATATTGTCTTGATCTAAAACTTTCCAACACAAACAATTCTCTGTAATTAGAGTGCTAGAAACCTAATGACCCTACGATTTTAGAAGACAAGAAAGAAATTGAGAAGAAAATTTGTTCTCATTCTTAAAATATTGCAAGCAACTAGCAATCATGAAACTACAAACATCATAGTTAATAGTATTGATAATTAAAATATATTAGTAATTTTTGTCTCATTTCCTTAAGATAGTAAACTATTTCACTGAAAAAATACTAACCAAAACAAAATACCTACCACATAGATGGAAATCTATGCTTTGACCCGTCAGATGTAAATCTGAAAGTTTCACAGATGTGCACTTTCTTGAATATATATATGTGCAGGAGCATCCCCCCGCCCCCCACATTTTTTATTATAAAGAATATATAAATGTATATTATAGAGAATATAAAGCTATAGAGAATATAGCTTTTCCTACTGGGGACTCTAACCATCTCCAAGAGGAAGCTGTCCCATGGGGAATGGGGCATCCACCGTAACCAACAACCTGCAGTCCTGAGCACTTGGGAGTTTTGGTTTTGTACAGACACCCAGCTTGGCACCACAGCACATCAGGACAGGGAGCATGAACTACAACTGGAGTTTTTCTGCTCCCACACACCAGCCCTCACTTGAAGGATGCACACCAGCTACGGACTGCAAAGGAAACTACTGCATCTACCTGGAATTCTCTAATTAGCCTTTTACAGAACTCACATCATCTTTACTGCCAACTCAGCATTAGACTGTACATCCATGAACTCCCTCAACTGAAGTGGTCTGCTAAACAAGCTGAATTTCTTCTGCAGTACACAGCTTAAAGGCCAAATTTTTTATATTTTTTTTTCTGTATTATGAGTTCATTGAACAAATCATATCTCTGCCTAAAATTCTGCAATCATGCATTTTAGAATTAAGAGTGCAACAAACAAGAAATGCTTTCTACAACTCTGACATGTAGTTACAGTTGTAGCAATAGTTTTCTCAGTTTGTGCAAGTGATAGTTCATCAAACCACTAGAGTTTGCTTTGCTTTTTGACTCAGTTCTCCTGTAGAGCCTTATGTTTTGGAATCACAGGAATATTGTTCAAGTGCTTATTTATTCAGTGTTCATAAAATGAAAAAGAAAATTAAATACATTTCCTCAAGTGAGTTGCTATAGATTGAGATATTTTCATATTAATTTAAGCAAATCTTTCCATTTCCCCTCCACCTTCTATGGCTATATACATGTCTGTAGGAAAGGGAAGAGTGGTTCTGTGTGAATTTTGGTGTTCTCATTCCCTGCTGTCAGTGAAGATTCATTTTCTGATCTTTTAGCAGGAAACTGCTTTGTTCAGCCATTAATACAAGACCATATTTTACTACTATTATTATTATTTCTGCTTTTATTGTTTACTTCTATACAACAGAATGAGATTTGACTCTGCTAGGTACTGTACACATACTAAAGAAATGATGGATCATAGCTCAAAGAATCTATGTCCTGTAGCTAATAAAAACCTGGCTAGATAAAATACAAGGACAAAAAAGGAAGATTAATGATTAATGATTGATAAAATAAACAGTCATTTCTACATGTCTGTGCCAAAACCATGCTCTTAATGTACACACTTATACAAGGACCAGCCATGACTATCAGTATTTGGATGTGGAATATTATCTCTCACCTAGGGAACATGTGAAGATAGCAATGAATAAAATATGTACCTCTATATTCCCGGAACTCGTGGTCAAAGAAGACCTTTTACGGGAACCTCTAGAAAAGCTACCAATAAACACCACCCAGTCATCAAAATAAACTAATTGAATTGAGTAGTATATTCCACAACAGAAAACAGTCAGAATATGATAAGAAAATAAAATGACATTGAAAATCCAGTCACAACAAAGCACACTGTATTCCATTTGAAGTTCTTTATATATAAGGTTAAGAATCACGGAATAACAGAATGTTAGCAGATGGAAGGGACCTTGAAAGATCTTATATAAAGACAAATAATGGGATGAAATTCCTGTGCTATGATTTATAAGAAGTGTGTTTGAAAAGCTTCACAATTTCTTCATATTTCTAAATTTCATCCTTAAGCATGGGATGTTGTTCTAGTTCGAAAGTGTGATTAATCTAAGGAAAACAAGAGCTACATAACATTAAAAGAAATAGTTGTACAAATTACTAATTTTTGAGACATATTTTTCCCAATTTTAAAAATTAAAGGAAGAAAGTTTTCCAAAATAATAAAAATATATTTAAAGTCAGTTTATTAATTATGTTATTGCTGTTGTTATACCAGTAGTACTCATAATCTATCAGACTTCTACTGCCGACTACTTTTAAGGTTTGAGTACAATATTCAGGACTGAAATTTTACTAGTTCTGTTAAAACTTATCATGAGATGTTATTGAATTAATTGTAACAAGCATTTTTAATTATAGTACCCTTTTCTAATTGATCTGTAGGGACAGTTTTCACAGGTACAAAGGGATGATATCAAAAAAACCTCACTAGATGTTCCTTGGCATCCAGGCCTTTAAGCTGAGTCATAATTCTCCAAAAGCTCTTACTAGTGGCATGAATATAACTTTATTTTCTAAAATCCTTTTGTGAAGGCTCTGTATATTATTATTTTAATGCCAGTGGAATTCATGCTGGGTCTTCAGGATGAACTTGCAATGACAACTGCATTTTTTTCTTCAGATGTGAAATCTCTTGATACAAAAAGCCTACTAAGTGTGCATCAAGAGTCATAGTTCTGATGGTGGAGTTGCTCTCCTTGAAAGATGAAGGATCAGGAGAATGGAGCGAAATCAGTTATGAATTGGCTTGATTCTATTTCAGTCCTAAAAATATAACATATGATAATACACTACCACAATTTGGAATATAACAGATGTTTTGCAATATATATAGCTATGCTGTTGGATTTAACACAGATATAATGCTATTGTCAGTGAAGTAAATAAGAAAAAAAGAAAGCCAGTGGCCATATATTGTAGTTCTGATTCTCTGTGAAATAAAATCCAAGGAAATTGAAGAAGATTGTTCTGCTTCTTTAATTTAACAGTTGTAAACACAGTAATACTCCTGTTAATTGTAGAGGAGACAGGATAGTGGGATTAAGCTTTGAATGGTCACCAAAGAGTTTATCAACAATATGAAGTGTTGGTACTTGTCTGCAAAATGTGAAACATTTGCTGCTAGGCAGGAGATATGATGGGTCAGCAAATTAGATGTACTGATTTTTTTTTTTTTTTTTCTTTTCTGGTGCTGCTACAGAAAGGGAGAAAGTTCCATTTTCACTAACTTTCAGAATATGCTTATTATAAGAACATGAAGTATTTCTATGAAAATGGATTAGTTGCTGAGATGTGTCTCACAGGAATGGTCATGTCTGTGCATACCACAGTGTGTGTGGGGCAGCAGTACCATTTCATATCAGGCATGACTAGATAACAGCAAATTTGTAAAAAAAAAAGAATTTTGTCATTAAAAAGGTCAAAGATCAGTTTCAGATAACCTGTAGTTCACCTAGAAGACGTCTTTTGCAGTGGGCAAAACACATCATGATGCTGTGGTTGAGTGATACAGAATATGTAGAAAGGCAAAAATAGCAGTTCAAGACTTAAACATACATTGAATTATTAGAAGCCTGTCCCTATGTCTTCCATTTGAAAAAGTCATTTGAGAGTCACAGAATCACAGAATGTTAGTAGTTGGAAGGGACCTCAAAATATCATCTAGTCCAAACCCCCTGCCAGAGCACATCCACCTAGACTTGTCACACACAAAGGAAAACTCTTTTGTGTAGAGATACACACTTGTACATTTGAGAGGTTGATGTATGTATTAATTTTCTAATTAATGACAAAAATTGTGTTTCTTTGTGATCAGCAATCTCCACAGAAGCCTCATGGAAGGCATGTGCTTTACATGCACATCCGCACATAAGTATATGGCATTCACTGCTGACCTGTATTTTAAATTATACCAGTGAAAGGGAAAAAAAAAGAAATTCCTATTAAAAACAAACAAAAATTAGCTATTAACATTTTCTTTAAGTTCTGAAAGTTACTTATAGTTTAGTTGTAATTATTCTGTGAAATGTACTAAATTGTCTGGTCATAGTGAATTTCTATTGTTTTATGCATATAGTGTTAAAATATCTAAAAATAAGAACAAACAATGGTGGTTATAAACAAGAAAGAACTCTCATAAGTGCTAGTTGGGGTGCAACTAGCACCCCAACTATTATGTGTTTTATATATCTGTAAATATATAAAACACATAATAGTTTAAATATCCTTTCCTTTGGCTTTGATTTCAAGGGTACTTTTTGTATCAGTTCACTATTTTGGACCTGCAATTGAGATGATGTCAATAACAAAACATGCAAAAATATAGTTATAGAGGAATAGCAGTGAATTAATGGCAAATAAGAACAAACCCCATTATGCTTAAATCCCCTGCCCCATTTTTTTTTATAGAACTATATTTACATTCTTTTTGCGTGTTCCTAGAAATTATAACAATAAACATAGCATTTTCATTGTGTCATGAGACATATTAAATCTATATAATATAATTTGAAAGGTATTAGATCAGTTTAAGAAGTGTTATTCTTTTTGTTGCTTTTAAGCCCATTGCCTTATCATTTCATCAAATATTGCCCTGATCTTGGAGTCAGAAAAACAGGTTTCCCATTAAACTTTTTAGAAATCATTTTTTTACAGGATTGTCCCCTACCTTTTTTGCAGCCATTTTTTCTTAACCAGTCTTTATGTAGAAACATCTGTGACCAAATACTTCTATACCTGTGACTGTATTTTTTTACCTTTCTGTGTATCTTCCCCTAGTTCTCCTGGATCCTTTCAGAAGTGAATAAATAATTTCAAAGTAGAAAGAAGTTTGATAACCTGCGTGATTTCTTCTATTAAAAAGAAGTCCTCTTTTATCCAGTTACAAATGTAAATCTAGGTAAGGTGCATTCCTAATATAGTTAGGTAAGGGATATATTAGGAGATTACATACGACTGCAAAAGAGAAAGTCAGCAGCAGCCCTGTGATGTGGACATCATCTCTTTTTTATATTTATTAAAAAATGCTTTTGATAATATCTGCATTCTGTGGCATAATTTTCACACTGTGGTTGCCAGTGCAGATTTATAAAGTCAATAGGCAGCAGGCATGCCTTTTTATAGTGCCTAATTGCCTCACAAATGCAATCTTCCTTTTCATGGCCCAACGTTTCTAAAAGCAGAAGACACCTTGTGAATCAGGCAGGATTGCCTTTGCATTGCAGAGATGGAGCTCACCTCGGACACGCTTCCTTGAGAAAGGTTTGAGCTGAGCTAATGTTACCAGCTCCTCACGCTCACAAGTGCCAAGGGGGAAAATAATTTAAAAGTTGTACATTTAAAAGTAGCATGCACCATTAAGCTGAGTCTGCTGTTGTGGAGAAGCATGAATTGGCTGATTTATAAAACACACCATGTTTAGTGCAGCAGTACGGACCTTCACGTGGGCCGTGAGTCTTAGTAGGTAGGGGGAGGAGAGCTATTTGTTTAGTTGTATCAAACCATTCTGCTGTCTCTGAAAGGAAACTCATCTTGGGATAATGACAGAACAGGCATAGAAACTCACACAGTAGTTGCTGGATCTTAAAAAAAAACACATATAATTTATTTCCTTCCTTTTTTTATACATTGTTGTACATTAAGGTGTCCATAATGTTATTAAACTGGTGTATTCTGAAAAATATGAAAGAAAATGAGGTCATCGTATTCAAGTTGACAGGCAGTACTAAGAACAGCCAATGTTTCTCCCTTTGATCCAAAAGATGCTGTCTTATGCTTACAATTTCTTCTTCATTTTAAGAAAAACATCACTTCATTGTCTGTGTTTACAAAAGCCTCATTGTATCTCTATTCTTTTTACTGTTTTGCTATTGAGAGTGTAGAATGAGCAATATTTTAGGTTTACATTGTTAGGTTTGAGATGAGTTTTTAAGCATCAGTTTTATTTGACACTAATACAGATTATAAGCACTCCTTGGTCAATCCTTCATGTGGATTCTTTTGTGCCTTTCTAGTGCAGTTGACCAAATGTAAGCACTGAGTACAAATGAGACTCTTTTTTCTTGGCTATATTGGCTGTTACTGAGACAGTTAAAGCCTAAACTAGGTGAAAGTTGGCAGATGATATAGGTAATGAAATGCAAAGCTCATTTTACTTACTCTGTTGTGAACCAACTGTATTCATATTGTACTATTTGCATGGAATGTAAATATATTGAAGCTATAGTTTCTACCTAGAGAAATGGGTCTACTGTATAGAGAAATACCATTTTAAAACCCAATTGGAAGGAAAAAAACACCAGAGAAATATAATAGGGAAAGCACTTTGCACTGTAAGTATTATACTATCTAACCGAAGGATAATTAAACTGAAATGATCAACTCCTTAACTTAATAAAAAGAACATTGAGTATTCTATGGAGCAAAGAGTTATTTTTGGCATCTGGCTGCAGCTTCTCTACAGACCCACAATATAAAATAAGTACCAGTTCAGGAATGCTTGCCAACAATATTTTGTTAGAATAACATTGGAAATTCATTGTTTTTGCTATTGTTGTTAATAACAATATTAGAATTATTATTTTAAAACCCATATTTTTAGTAATATATTGAGGATAAAATCAGGAAGCTCAAGTTGTATGATGGAGTAGACTTCCTAAGTTTGATGGTAACATTCAATTATAATTTTACACTGAGAAGCTTTTTTTGTCAACATTTTTAGAGAAACTGTATTTGGCTTATGGGAACCCTACAGTAAAAATAGAAAAGCTGCAAAAGAAAGAATGTGGGCAACTGATACTGAGAACAGATTGTCTCATTCTTTCTCCCCTCTCCCTTTAGTTTCTTATTTTTTTCCTTCTCACAGCTGACCAAATAGTATAGTGTCCAGCGGGAGAGTGTCAACAATTACTGGAAATAAGAAAGTTCCTTCTCTTCATTGATTATTGTAATTAATCTTAACAGAGGGATGTGGTGAATCATATATTAAATAGCTCAGTAGGTTAGATAAAAACTAGACAGTAATTAAAAAGAAGAAAAATAACAGAAAATAATGAGATTGGTGCAGATAAATAACAGAAAATTTTAAAAGTGAGCTAGCACTTTCACTGGTCAAAATATAATATAACATCAAAAAGACGGCAACTTTCAACTTTGTTCCAGGAATGAACTGGATACTGTCTTCATTTTGGGCCAGCCAATCCAAATGTAAACCAACCATTTCGAAAAACTAAATACATGAAAGAGTATTTCATTCTCAGCCGAAATCTACACCAAGGTTTAGATATCTTCCTTGTATGGAAAAATGATTACAAAAAGATATTGTGAAATAGTATTTGACACTGAGGTCATACTGCTCACATGCATTCTACACAAGAAAGGACTCTTTATGCTCACTCAGTAGCAAACAGTTGCTGTTACAACTTGAACTGTTTAAGGTATAGTGTCAAAAATGCACTTTTGCCTTTTGAAATGGTTTCATTAAGGCCAGAGTGACATAATACCACAAGTCTCTAATTCAAATTTCTTGTCGCCAAAGCAATAAAAAGCAAGTGCCTTTTTTTTTTTTTTGGCACATTAAGCAGATTTACTCTTTAACAGTGAAGCTTCAGTGGATGATTATGACATCAAAGTGTGACAGACAGTGATTATGTACTGCAGGGGGAAAAGACGGATAAAAACAGACATTTAATTCCCTTAGCTTAAAGAGACATTATCCCTGGCTAGTAGGAAAAATAAGTATACCATCTCTTTGATTTAGGCAAAATCAACTACTGACTTAACCAGCTTGTCTTATCTGGAAGATTTTCTTGTAAAATCTTAATTGTAAGCTCATTTCCTTTCTTGGAGTATATTATCAATAATTCATTTGATTTTTTTTTTCTTTACTTTGAGACTTAATGCAGGCAGCTTGCTGCTCTCTTTCCCAAAGAGCTCATCCATAACTGCACCTATGTATGACATCTTTTTCTTTTCTTCCCTACTCCCCCAGAAAAGCCACAGGACTATGGAAACATTTGAAGAAATCCAACATACTAGATACAGAGGCTTAAGAATCTAAGTAATTTAATTATGAGCTCAGAATTTTAGGCTTCCTCTAAAACTGAGAATTATGTTTTGAAATCATTATCTTAATTACGTACTTAAAAAGAGAAAATACAAAATTTGATGCAGGGAACACAGGATTTGATGCAGATGCCTCTGAAGTTGGTGAAAATATTTTTGCTGCAGATACAAGTAGCAGCTTCATCATTCTGATGTTTTACCTATATTAATGGAATGTTTGGATTCCATTTTAAGTTGCATGAAATATGCAGAACAATAAATTGCTGACAATCCTTAAAAGGAGGCACAGACAAATAATACCAGAGACTAATTTCAAAACAATTTTTGTCTTTAGCTCAGAGGACTTTATCCCATTAAAGGTAGGGAAGGAGAAAGATAGGGGCTGTCAGGGGTTTGTGGATTCAGTCACTGAGGGGAAAAAAAAAAAAAAGAAAAAAAAAGAAGTTATCAGAAGAATCCTCTGATCTGGAGCCAGTATATATTGTTTAAGTGCCAGACTTCAATCACATGCTCTTTAATGAAGTTTTTTTCTAATTCTTCTTTAACAAAACAAAAAGTAAAGTTATGAAAGTAAAAGAGGAAGACCAGTAGATTATCTGCTTTTAAATGCTGCTATTCCTGTAAAATTCCCCACTTTAAAAATATATAATTTTTGACCTCTGCTTTCACACACAATATTACAAAGTAAATGGATGCTGAGGGCCTTTTCTTTTGAGCATGCTACTGAATGCATTTTTATGAAAAGAAAAGGATTCATAAACAGTTTCTGGAGACAGAAGGAACACATGACATAAAGACAGAAGAATGGTAGTGTGAAGTAAGAGTCATAGAAGGAATTGTTATAAGGGGCCAGTTGCCTCTAATGCGCTGAGATTCATGTTGTGTTATATATACATATATATATATGCTGATGAGGAAAGGGTAGGGGAAGATCTTGCCTCCACATCAATCAGAAACAAACATCTTTCAACTCAAATGGAGTCTAGCTGTCCCCTAAGGTTTTGACAGCTAACAATGGTGTGTCCAGATCAAATGCTTGATATTGAATATGATGCTCAAGATATGTTATCAGTTTAGCTTAAAATTTCTTGTTGACTATAAAGCCTTCTCTTTAGCTTCCAGAAAGCATCTGCATTAATTTTTTAACCTATTAACCTTCAAAATGTGTCTGCTCTTGTACTCCCTGTGGATTCCTTCTTTTCCTTCTCTGCCACCTTTCTGAAATTTTGAGGTCTTGCTTTGCAGTGATGTCAATAAGAAAAAAAAAAGAGGAAGACAATTCCAAATGAATTTTTCCAGTATGTAATGCTTTATTTTAAAACCCAGTATATCCTAAAACTAAACTGTTCTTTCATGCAGCTGAAAACTCTGTGGCGACTGAACACTGGATTTTTCTAGCAACCCTATGAACATCAGTGTTATGAACTTTGCACTGACTCAGAGTGAGCATCCAGTGCCATCCTGCATCAACAGAATCTAATTTAAGACTCCTTCAGAAGCATGTTTTAGCACTGCTTGCAACACACATTAAGATTATTTTATTTTAAAACAAAAAGGATAGATACTGCAATCTGCTTTTACACCTTAGCATATCTTGTTAAAGGGAAAAAAAACAAAAAAACTTAGAAGCTCACTCTAAAGCTCTGCACTGCCTGTGATCTTCTCTGGGATGATTGCAAGGATTTCCTATACAACTCACATAACCACATGGGAATGTGAAAGAAGAATTTATCCCCTATATATAGATACCTGGAAGGCATTTATAGAAAAGTGTCATAACATGCATCTGATCTCTTCTCAAATGCACTTTTGCAATCATTATATGTTCAGGAGAGATTTTTCTAGCTAATCATTTTAGACATGTAAACATGTCAGTAACTTTTCCTAAAGGATCAAGACAGGAATAATAAATCAGAAAGCATTCAGACAGTAAGAGAGAAGATGCTATGTGTTATTGCAATGAACACTGAATGACATGCATGCATTAGAAAGACACCTCAGAAAGATTAGAACATCTCTCCCTGATTATTGTTAATGTAGCTCTTTATATTAAAAAATTGAGTTTTTCAGGGCACAGAAAGCAGGCATTGTTGCCTGCTTTGTAATGTATGAAACCTGTCACACTTTTAATTCTGGATTTTCTGTCATATTTATTATTTTATAGTCTAGCTTTCTAAAAAAGTTAAGAATTTTGGTAGACTTCATGGAATTCTGATTTTAAGAACACAAAACAGGAAGCTATTTTGAATGCTCCCACTTGATCCATCTTTGTGCTGGCAGCACAATGCCTGTAAAATCCACCTGCTGGAAGTCGGGTGGCTTATGCAAAGGGATGTCATGGTAATTTGGAAACTGCTGAATACAGAGTGAAGCCTTTTCCTGCCCCCAAACCTGCCACACAAGTTTTTCTAGCTCATTACATGCCAAAACTTTTGATTGATGTGCTCACTTCAGTCACGGGTAATTTTAACTCCTATATTAAGTAGCTGCTGCTTCCACTCCATTATAATTCCTCGTATGGGGCAAATCAGAGCTCAAGCTTGGTCTGTATTGGTCTGACCTAAAAGCCAGAGTAAGCCTTTGTTCAGTTTTGCGTAGGCGGCAAGCCAATATTTCAAAACAACCTAGTCAATCACACTGCTTTTTCTTAATTGTCAAGATCCCTTGAATTGGAGTGTTTGAGGACTACTACACAGCATTTTTTGGAAGTCCCAAGGAGATAAGAAGGTTGTTAAAGGCTTTTTAGATATGAATACATTTTTTTTAAAATGAAATTTAAGTAGACTATTAAATGTGGAATGGAATAACCTGTAACTGCCTTGCATTGTTGCCAGTGGGATGGAACTCCTATTTTTTACAGCCTTGTTCCTTAATTTGGTTTGGGATCAAAAAGAAGCAGAACAGAAACACTGTGTGTTTTCTCTCAAATAAAAAGGTCTTGCATATAGTCCTACAGAAACTAGTCTACATTTAAAAACTGGAAAAATAATGTAAAATGGGATTAATCTATCCTATGGCTCTTTGAAAAGCACAGCATCTAAACTGAGTGTTTATTTTCTCTATCTTGCAAACAGGAAAATATCAGTACTGCAAGTTCAGTTTATCATAAAATTAGTGTGTTAAAATAGGTGAGACTTTAGTGGCTGTGAAGGGAAAGAGCTGATATATGAAATGTTTCTCAAATCTGATCTCTACACTCAGGTTTAAGGCTATATATCATCCAGTCACCTAAAGATTTGAGAGTTATACACATTATAAATTCTTTAGACAGCAAGCAGATACTCCTTCATTTAATCCTGTTTAAGATACTGGGAGGAATGCTGTTAGTTTGAGATGAAGTTTCACTATTATGATAGGATAGTTCAGAGGAAATGGTACCCCTGAATGATTTGTGGTCCTCAATCTCTGTTTCAGACATGTAACTAAAAATCTGTGTAAAGACATTTAGTGGAACATTAAACTTTCCACATCCTACCAATGCTTCACTGATGAAGTTCAAATGCACATTTCAAATATAGCTGTACACATTTATTTAACTGGGCTGGTTATAAGTAATAACGACACAAATTATAAATGTGCATAGATATGCCTGGCTCCATTTTATATTCTTTATAAAGCACAGACCTAGATACTTAGCATCTTCAAAATTATCTGATGGATAGATTATTTAGGCTCTCTACAAAACTATAATGTTAAGAAACAGAGTATAATACAACATAAAGACTGAGATTCAATTAGCTGAACACAAACATCGGAAATGTAACATCGGAAATGTTGCTATATCCATCTTTGAGATAATTATGAAGATATAGTCATCTTTGATAAATGTTTTTCATCATCAGAAACAAGCAGGCTCTTACTGAGACTACTGCACCTCATGCTAAAATAGTCAACTAATACAGGCCAGGTTAATTACTTCCTAAAAGGACTGATCGTGTCTGTTTGGAAGAAAGGAAGACGAAAGTGTAGAGACTGGATGTACATCTCCACCCTGCTAGTGCCAAAAGCTAGAAAAGATTAATCCTTTCCAAAGATCCTTAAACACCTAGCACTGAAGAACAAACAAGAAACTACCTATGGGATATGTCTTTTCTAGAAGAATTTCTGTCATACTTCATCTGTGCGCCTTCAAAAAGAGATTGTAATGCTCTTTGGATCAGTTAAAAATAAATTCCTCGCTTGCTACTCCTGTTAGTTTAAAAATTCTTTCTTTAACCTCTTTCATCATTTCCAGAGTAATTTTGTGGGAGACAACAGTGGTATGTCGAGAATCTAGATATTTCACTTATGAAAGCATCTACTGCTTTCACCACCTTGTAAAGAAAGAGGAAATAAACTGGGTCCTGCAATATGGTAGTGCTACAAAAGATTCTGCCAAAGCAGAAAAGCAAATGAAGAACCCATTCTGTATTAAGATGACAAAAAATTAGTATCTTTATCAGGAAAGGATTAGAAGAAGTTATACACTATACCAAATAAAAAGAAATTGTATTACACAAAAGAAAATGAATTAGCAATTTAAAAATATACCTAGAGTAATCTATTCTGCCTGCTGTAAGAGGCTTCACAGTTCTTCTAGCATTATGAAAGTACACATGCCACTTTTTACAAGGAATCAGATACACTTACCAGCCTTTTCAGGTTTACAAAATCTGTGGCAAGAATATTGACACAAGGACTGATTATATCATTACCAATATCTAAGTGTCATTGCCACTTCTAACTACTGTGGTATAGATGCACAATATGTTAACTATTTGAAAATTAAGTTTTTTCATACAAAGATTGAATAAGAAACTAAAAACATTTAAACTGAATTACCTTACCAAAAATTCACTCTATAACAGTGTCTAAATTTAGGCAAATGTAGTCTGTCACTTGGAGGAAAAAGGCCAACAATAGCACTATTTTTGAAAATAATAATTATATAAACATATGTAAATGAATTAAAAGGCACTTAAGCAAGGCTAAACAGGTGCCATAGAGATTAAATTAGCCACATTAGAAGCTCTATATATGGTACAAATAAAGAGACTCTAAAGGGAGATGACATAAGCTAGCCTGCTAAATCCTCAGAATAAAGGTTATTAGAATGATAAAATCAGATAAAAAATTGTATGAAAGATGTCTCAGGCTGTCATTTAAGACATCCCCTGGCCCAGTTAAAATCAGCTATGCTTATATGAAGTCCAGTGTGTATATTTTTATGCTGTCCTGGAATATCTCCAGTACTGGATACAACCTTCGTATCTAACCTAATCCAAAGATTCATTATCACAGAATCACAGAATCACAGAACGTTAGGAGTTGGAAGGGACCTCAAAAGATCTAGTCCACCCCCCCTGCCTGAGCATTATCACCTAGATTAAACCACACAGGAACATGTCCAGATTGGTCTTGAATGTCTCCAGAGATGGAGACTCACCAACCTCTCTGGGCAGCCTGTTCCAGTGCTCTGTCACAGTGAAAAGGTTCCTCTTTATATTAAGATGGAACTTTCTAATTATGATTGCACTTGGAAGTTTTTCTTCCCACTCAGCCTAAAATTTTCTTGGTACTTTTGAAGACTTCTATATGGCCTAATCACCATGGATATGAAGTACAAAGCCCTTTTCTTCATGCAGCAGTCTCTTGTGCACTTGACAGCTATTTTAAATGTTCCCATTCAGTGTTCTCAATGGTTTTTTGGATGTTGGGTTTTCTTTTTTTTGTTCCCCTGCCCCTCTCCACCCAACCCTATTCCCCAAACCCACTTTGGCTGCTTCAGTCTCCTCAGCCTTACAAATATTCTTTCTAATTTTACTGAAATTCTTTCAACTTGCCTTTGGACTCTCTCAGCATGGTCAGCATGTTTCCTGAAGTGAAACATTCAACTACAAGTATCTCCTCCAAAAAAGAGAGGTAGCTTCTAATCAAGGAGGATAAAAACCTCTGAAAACATGAGCTATGTAAAGTCACTCATAAAATTTTAGTAAAGCAAGCCACAGAAATATGGCAAAGTGACTTTCCAAGAGTATTAAATATTTCCAAGCACTTCACAAGTAAGAAGTTCCTGATAGTTAGAAATGATCAAGGTAGAAAAGAAGCATGAAAGGAGACCGTTACAGTGAGACTAATTTAAGTATTGTACTTATTTTCACTACAAATCAAGTAAGAGAAGCACCCACAAGGATTTATATTTTTAAATAAAATTGAATATTAAGAAATATCTTTAAAATAAAATTGTCTTAATAAAAGGGAATAAGTAGGAAAACTGCTTTAAATTAGTTACAATAAACAAACAAATAACAAAGCAATACTCAAGCATTCTAAAGAAGTTTATCTGTCAAACTTCTGGACTACTAAATTCATTGTTAATATTTGCCTCAACACAAGAGAAATACACTTGGCAAATTTCATAGAGTCTTCAAAAAGACCTCCAGACTTATCCTGGGAACTAGCAGCCTAAGGGTTTAGTGTTGTTGGATGAAGTGTAATAGAAAATTGGGATGCAATTGCTGAAATAGTCACTTCCCAGGGTTTGTATCACCTCTTTTCTAAGGTTTATTGTCTCTGCAGTGAGGCAGCTGACATAAGCTATTATGATAAACCAGCTTTGATTTCAACTCACAGAATTACTAATAATTTTTAAAAGGTGAAGATTCAAGTCTCCCAAAATAGTTGCAACCGGAATGCAAATCAACACCTTCTGCTCTGCACCAAATTGTGGTAGTAAAGAACAAAGTTAACATATGGATACACAACACTGGCACACCAAAACAGTAGTCTGGCTTTTACACAGGTGAGTTGCTTACTGGATTACTTCCCTTGACTTCTCAACAAATTTATAGAAAAGAGTGACTCAGCCAATAAAATTCATTTAGTCATTTACAAAAGATGCTTAAAACTGTTTGGTATGTCATTCCCCCCATGAAGTGACATGACAGGGGATGGCAGTTAGTATAAAATTATTTTGGACAGTCAAATCTAAGGAGATAAAATTTTCAAAGAGGGCACACAGGTTCTCCTTGAAGAAAAGGGAAAATTAAGAAGTAACTAAAGAATTAGTTGTTTTCTTTTCATATGTTTGAGGAATTTTGGAATTCAGTCTCAAGAACACATGGAGGTCACAAACTTTAACATATTAAAAAATGGAGCAGACTTTGACATGGATGTCTATCTATTCACTAAACATTCATCTTAATGCAAGCTCCAAAACCATATGAACCTCTAGATTTTTAGCACAGAACAAGAAAACTTTCACATATCGGCAGATTTTAAATACTCAAGAAACACAATGTTGGTTTGTTTAGGGAGGGGATTACCAGGAATACCATCAAATTTTACCAATATAACAAAATTTTTAAATAACTTAAGTTCTACCTGGATTTGCAAATGTGACATGAAGAAAACAAATAAAAGCAACATCTTCATTATACTGTATTTCCCTCCTGACTTCCTTTTTTTTTAAAATATTTTACACTTGTTTTGACATAAGCATGATTTTTTTATCTGTATCAAATAGCATGTATTTTTAAACTGCAATAATTCAATTCCCCAAAGCAAAAAAAAAGAAAAAGGGAAAAACATTTTATATTTTAGAATTTTAAAAATCATGAATGGACACTTAATTTCATTAAAATCAGGCTAAATTTTTTTAATGTTTCTAAGACATAGAAAATTTTCATGTTCAAAATTAAACTACCAGAAAAATTCACCCTGGCAAATTCACAGTGCAACTTTAAAGGGGCCTAGCACAGACTCTTAACTCCAGAAATATAAGAATCTAAGATTGAAGTCAATGTTAATTTTCCTTTGACTTAGAGATGTTGGATAAGTTTTTGAAATATCACTACCAGTAACAAAATAACAAAATATATAAGTTTAAAATCTTTTATTTAAATCTTTTTGTTTTGGGGTTTTTTCCCTATTTTTGGGGAAAAAAAATCAACTATGTCACACTCAAGGACTTTTTTTATCTTCTTCCACATCTTTATCTGGAAATGGATATAAACGTGAACTTTTACATGTTGCATCTTGTTGCCTGGTTAAATCATTCTGTGAATCCTTTCTACAACCCCTTTCTTCATAGAGATTCAAAGCTTAATGTAGCTATATCATTTCTGTAAAAGAAGAAAGAAGCTGACACAGTTATGCAGGTACTCTGGAGGAGTGCAGCTGTGTTAACTTCAGGGATAGGCTGAGATTTTTGACAGCCTTGAATATGACTTTCACTGTTATTTAACTCAAAAGTGAGGTTTAATATTTCTTTTGCCATCAGAAAATGCTTGCCTTGGGAACATAGTGTATGTCGGGATTAACAAACTCTTTTCATTTTACTACAGCACAGGGGTTGTATATATGTGGAAAGCTGGGATGATGATCTTATTCTGGGTTTAAATCAGGTTTGGTTCAATTTAATAAACAGAAACATCTATACTAGAAAAACTTTACCATTATAGAAATACCAATACAGTAAACCAGCAAAGTGCTCCTAAAGGAGCCATTATCAAACTGAACCTTTGTATCAATGTAATAAATTTGCTGTCTTGAAGCAAATCAAGCTAAAGAACATCGTTACTGGTAGAACAAAATCTGTAGTAGGGATTTATCTCAGCTCAGATGCATGAGTTTAAGTTCACTCTCTGTACCTTGGCTATTTGAACTGTAACAATGTCTTTAAGGTAGACATAGACTAAGTCAATCAGGAACAAGCTCGAAGGAGATAACATACCACTGAAAAATTGAAATAGGTGTGTTTAATGAAATCATATTGGATTAAAAGAGTGGTTTAATTCAGCGCAATTTCGGCATAAATTTCTTGTTTGTATACACAACCTTTGTGCAGTCTGAATCTCAAGTTTCCTTACTAATTCTCCCAGTTCTACCTTGAAATATATTTTATTCAAGCTCAGATATCACCTTCCCTTCAAGTATAGCCTTCACATATAAGCAAATGTGTGTCAAGCAATTTAGGAGTATGCCTGAAAGAAATATGATTTTCCCTCCTGAATCAATCAATCCCCTCTTCTTCCTATACTACCTATACAATTCTTATAAATGATACCTTCATGATTCTACTGGGAGGTTAAGTAAGTGAAATGTTAATGCAGTTCTCATAGGAGAGAAAATACATGTAGATTCCCAGTGTTCTGCAATCATAATGCTTCAACATCATATTCGTATTCTTGAAATACTGACTTCCTAGGATATTGCAATGCTTATTTCTTTTAAGAGATTAAAAAAAGAAAAAAAAAAAGGAAAGAAACAGGTAGACTCTGTGATTATGTGAGAACCAATTTCATTAATTCACTGCAATTGGAACCTTGAGAAGGATTTACAAACAAAGGGGTGGGAATTACGATTAACATGTCCCCTTGTCCCTGAGCAAGCCTCCCCTTTGATCTTTCCAGATGACAGGAGATGTGTCTTAGGAATTAGAATGTAATGCAGGCATCAGCCTTGATTGATGGAGGGGTATCAGGGCTGAGCAAGAGGAAACTCTTCAGGCAAGCAGGCATGTGCCACTGTATTTATTGCACTGCTCCTCCTCCTAGTTCTTTCCTGAAAGAAACCTTTTCACCTAGGTTCAGCTTGTCATTAGTAACAGCACTAGAGATGGATGTTTTTCTTTTTTAGCTATGATCTCTAGAAGCTGTGTTCCATGTCAGGTGCTCCTTTCTTTTGACCTACTTTGGATTGCAGCTTTCCCTTTAATAAGAACATGGTGCTCTTTTCACAGGTTGATAGTCACTAATGCAGATACACCCCAGGAAGTAGGGGAAGAAAAGAAAAAAAAAAAGAGAGAAAGTAGTATTTAGGTTACTATTTCTAATCTGAAACAAGGCAGAGTAGATATATGTTTTAGGTGCATAAATAAATTATTTCAAGTATTGGAAGTGATACAGCTGGACTGTGTACAGATTAATTTGCTCTGTTGCTCATTTATGAGTATTAGTACTAGTCCACAGAGTATTTAATAATAAATAATTTAGTAGTCAGTTTTCTGTGGACTGAGAGCATGCAAAATAGCATGGTTCAAATCGATTTAAAAGAATTGCAGGTGTTTTAATTAGCTGGTCTTCAGGCTCACTACTTAGACTTTGAAAAGTGTCTCAAAATAATTTTCTAATAGCTTAAATTGTGCATAAAAATAATAAAGGTAATGTGTTTCATAGCAATGGGTGTTGCTCTGTGACTGCTCAGCTGACCATCATTTTCCTTCCAAAGTATCATCGGATTAATGACAATGTACTGCAATGGTCTTGTGCCTTAAATTAGAAGAGGACTTTTACTTGGATGTGTGATTCTTCTGTTCTAAAGCCTGTGTGTGAAGCTGTCATATGTGGAAAAAGCTGTTCCAGTGCAATAGGATATGGAATAGGAGAATACTGGAAGGAAGGTGAGATGTTTGCTGTGTTGATTTGCATGACTGATTCTGTGATGATTTTATTTTAGAGTTTTATGATGTAAGAATGTTGTGTAATCTAGTTTAGTCATTCTAACAACAGGTGAATCAATGGAAAACATGAGACTAATGTAACTCAATCCTTAATCAAGAAAACAGATTATGGTTTATAATATGTGCTTCATAGAATATTGTAAAAACATGCTCTTTTCTTCAAGAACTTAAATGATTGGCCATTCGAGATGTGAAAGAAGAGTGAAATTATTTTTGTTATTCTGAGAGAGGAAGGGAAAGAAATCCTTCTGGTTTACATAAAGATGTCTAGGCAATTTATGTAACACTTGTAAAACTCCTACAAATCTAAAATAGCACTTCTTAAGTAACTGTGGCTGAACAGGAAATGTAGCAAGAAGCAGGAACCTATCAAACCAGTTAGAGCTTTTAAGAGTGGCACGTGTCTGTTCCGCAAAGGGAGAATTCCCATGTAACCGAAATGACTTTGTGGCATTAGTTCTTTCCGGGATTTAGCCTTCACTAACTAGTTTTTTATTAAACTCTACCAAACTTCAAGGAGGTATCTCTCAGGTGGCATATTACAACAGCATACAGCAGCTTTTTGTAGACTAAATATAATTAGGGTTAGCTGATTGCTATGAGAATTAGATGAAAAGTATCAGGAATAAAAAAAAAAAAATTAAAAATCCTTGTATCTTAAAAGCTGTGTTCAAAGCTGCATGTGTGGGTATACATCAAAGTTTTAATAAGTATTCACCAAGGATATCAGTTATATACCACAACTAGTTAATTAAGCCATCATGCAAAGAATGCTGCAGTAAGCAGTCATTAGAAAGCCTCTAAACAGATTCACCTCTCCTTTTCTCTCATTTTATTCTGTAAGTCTTTTCATTACAATTGAGAAAAAGCAGGAAAAATAATGTGTGAAAACTCTATCAGGAGCTACGGTTGCCTCTGAAAGTAGCACCTCAGAATTTATTTCATTTAAAAAAAGAAACAGCTTCATTGGCAGGAAGTCAGCATCACTCATTTTCTGACTTCTCTGTAGCCTTTCAGACAAAGTTTTATTTAGACTCTTTCTGGTTATTTAAAATGTTTGACAGGCAAAAATATTTCTCATGAAAAACTAATCTGGCTAAACAAAACACTTTATTTTGCAGAATAAATATACAGATTCCTCTATATGTGTGTATTATGTGATCATGGTGTGTTTATGAATGAGATCTTTTCATGGAAATTAGAATGATTGAAACTGACTTCATTTGATGCCAGAAAATATTCAGATATCAAAACTAGACTTTTTCAAGGAAAAAAAAAAAGACATGGGGTATGGACAGTAAAGTGTACGTAAACTTGATGAAGAACAAGTTCACGCTACGATGATGTGGAGGAATAAATTTGCTTGTCTGTAAACAGTTTGCAAGTTTGTGCTCCCAAACTGAGTCTCTTTTGGTTCTCATACTCTTAGCTCCTATATATGACCTTCGGTTTTGCACATTCATCAAAACACACTTGCCTTGCCAAGAGCATGGGCTTTCCTATCTGAATCCCATTCATTCAGATGATGATGCAGCTAAGCTGAGAAGTTCCCACACTTACTGATTTCACAAGCTTCTTAATTTCAGTGGGAAAAGGTGATTTTTTTAATTTTTGTTCTCCCTCATCTTCTGAACCCACCCTGCCCC
>VXBZ01010666.1:270187-283494 GCA_013399135.1 Heliornis fulica
TTTTTTTACTTCTATTTCTTTTCTCCCAGCTGTCCAGACCTAGTGAGCTATGGTTGTGCAGCATGGGTCAATTCACATATCTGTGCTCCATGTGTAGACCTGAGTTTTCTTCTGTCATGCAGACATTCTGGTTGAGGTTGGTAAGGATGAAAACTAGAGGCAGTGGAGAATTCCTGTGCTGCCTGTAGACACAGCTGTATTTTCTAAACTAGTAGATATCTGGAATGATAAAGAGGAAAAAGCTCCGTCTGCTGATGTTGCAATGTTTTTTTCTCAAATCCCTTTTTATTAGTAATAAGATCTACTTAATTCTTCCTGATTTCAATGTCTTCATACACAGTTTTTCTATTATTCCTGTTGATGATACAATGCCACTTACAAAGGCTAACTAAGAAAACAATGTCCACAAACTAAAAAGACCCAAGGACTGAATTGTATATGGAAGTTATTAGAAGAGTCTTCATTATTTTTTGTTGGGTGAGCTATTCTCCAGACTATGTCCAGAATACACAATGGTTAACATGGCTAGGTGAACTCTCACCATGGAGTTTGGATGCAGCAGCTGTAATTCAGGTGATCAAAAGGTTTATCTTTATAATGATGCATCATACCAAGACAGATGCTGTCAAAGTCTCTGTCAGCCATAGTCTTAACCATTATCCCACCTGAGCCCTAGTACACAGAAACCGTCCCTAGACGATGTAAAGAAAGATTTTTTTGAGGTCAGAGAACCATTGTATAAGTTTTAATTAGAGACTTTGTTATGCTTTGTCTTGGGTGGAGGCCATTGTTGTTTCAAGAATGTGATTAGATTTCTTACTGATTTCTTCCTGAAAAAGCAGCCAAGAAACCCACCAGTTATACATTCTTGAGTGCCATCTACTGGCACATTCTCTATTACAAGCACATGTACATATTTGCATGTAAGTGTACATACTTTTTGCCTGTTACAAGCAGGCAGATATACATATATGCACATATAGGTATAAATGCATCTATAAGACAGGCCAGTAACAGCCAATTTACAATACGCATTCACCCATTTAAAAACTCTCTCCTCATTTTTACCATACTTAGATGTTAAGGCTAAGTTAAATTAGCAGAATTAATGAAGCCAGTTTTCCTATGAGACCGTATCCTGTGTTCCTAACCAATTTCATTCCACCTCCCCACCCTGCACTCTACCAGATCTCATAGCTCTGAGCTCCCAGTCCCTCAGCATCATCCTTGTGTCTGTGAACTGGCTGAGTATAATTGTTCTTTTCAAAGAGGGACCAACAATTTTATGTTCTTTACCCTGTCTCCAGAGTTGGCAAAATTTTTTAAACAT
The DNA here is from genome assembly GCA_013399135.1 of Heliornis fulica. Lineage (NCBI taxonomy): Eukaryota > Metazoa > Chordata > Aves > Gruiformes > Heliornithidae > Heliornis > Heliornis fulica. Next base: position 271,518 of record VXBZ01010666.1, read on the forward strand.
GCACATCTTTGTGTTGTTTCTCCTTCTCAGACCTCACTAAAACTGATCAGTAAGGACATAAAAGTTAATAGGTAGACCAGTACAAAGTACGAAGGCTGTAATCCCATCTCTCTTTTCATTTTAATTGCATTCATTTTAATGTACTTCATTTTAATTAATTGGTTGCCTTAATAATCATTAAACATAGATTGACAGTTAAATAAATATATTATTTCCTCTTGAAAGAGATACAAAGATTTAATTTTTTTTTTTATTTGGGGCTGGGAAGTGAACATTCAGGCACTGAGAAATACACTGCTGCCATCAGCTATCATCAGGAAATGAATAGGTGAAAATGAGGATAGAATTTTTCTTACAAGAGTTCAGATGTCTCACTTGTTACTTTGCCATTGGAAGTGGCATTCTTAGAAGATAAGAACACAGTGTTAGGTTCTGGCCTACATCTAATTTCTTCACAATGCAATGTAAAAGAGAAGGTAATTTTCTGAAGTCTATATTCAGGATTAGCCATCTTCATTTATTTCTGTCCTACAGAAAATTCCTTGTCCTGTTTGTACTGGATAATGACAAATAAATATAAAAAAAGACAAACACTCTTCACATATCAAGTATAGGCTACACATCTGACTCGCATTGGAGCACTGGAACAGGCTGCCCAGGAGGGTTGTGAAGTCTCCTTCTCTGGAGATATTCAAGACCCATCTGGACGCCGACCTGTGTGACCTGCTCTAGGGAACCTGCTTTGGCGGAGGGGTTGGACTCGATGGTCTCTGGAGGTCCCTCCCAACCCCTACAATACTGTGATTCTTTGATTCTGTGATCTATGCTCTTGCTCTGTACACATGATGAAGTGTAGCAATATACATTTTCCAGAAGCAACTGCTAATTATGAACTATAATACCAAGTAACAATCATTTGTGCCTTTTTAGTGTGATCCTGTCCTACTCTACATATTTCCCCCTTCCAACAGTAAAGGCCTGAGGAAAAACACCTCATACAGCCAGTTCTCATTTCATCTTTAAACGGTAAATTTCAGTGCTCAGACCAAAATATTACGAGTTCTAAATAACTGTAGAAATAACATTCAGAAAGAGAAAATACTCCTCCAATGTTATAACCACTGCTGAAACTGAAAAGCAAAACTTAGCTATGGAATCACAAATCTATTAAAATGTGTTGAGATCCATTCCTTTCTCTTTCTTTGCTGGTTTTATTTCTATATTAAACCTCTATTTCAAATTGTATGAAATCTCTGCTTTACCAGCTCTGATTTGATTGGGTGTTTTAACTTTCAGCTACTTCTAATATTGTTCTTAGGAATTTCGTTTTCCTACAAGGCATCCATTTTGTCTTCAGAAATATGTTACATTCTACACACTGCCTTTTAATTTTAAATTAGACCAAAATAGAATAGAAACATAAACTAAAACCACTGTGTGGTTTCCTATTATCCATTTTCTTAGCTTCATTCCTTTCCTCTGGTTCAAGTGCTCTTCTTCCCTATGTAAATTGCCACAAACTATGAGCAAGCAGTTTGGAAACAGATACCAATAGTTGTCTGTAAAGCTGCATTCATGTCACACATATGTCTACGCTTATTATCCTCCAAAATAGCTAGTATTAATCATACTAGAGGTCAATGGAAACACAACTATTGATTTTGATGAGCTTTGGATTAAGATCAAAAGAAACTAGAACTTTTAATAGGTCATTTCCCATGGGGGCATTGGAAGTGGGGCAGGGATGGGAGATAAGATTTTTCACCCACTACTGAATCCTAGAGAACACTATAATGATTTAGTGTTTTAACCCTATATTGACTTGAAAACATCTGAAATTTTGTTGGAAGTACGTTTCAGAGTACAAAATGTAAAAATCCCTGTAGTAAAATAACCCACAACAGTTCCATAATTTGTGATTTTGAAAATCTGAAAAATGTGAACAATTACTCACTAGGTAAATAAATTCTCATTCATTTATCCCTTAGTACATTTAAACAATTTCTTTGTACTCTAGAGTTGACTAAAGACAACAAAGATGATTTCTGCTTGTTATAATGGGAGCTGTACCAACCTCTCAAGTTACATGAATCATAGTTTTCATTATAGTCCATTACAGTCTCTCATAAGTTTCTGAAACTTTCAGCTTTCAGATCGAAATTTTGCAGGTTTGTTCTCTCTGAATATTATATGCATTGGTGCTATCATTATCCTTCTAACTGGTTATTATTTTCTGTGTGAAGATGGTTTATGCAGCATGTTTGGTTAGTTTTGAAAGATAACAAAGACAGGGGAGAGAAGGATATGCTTTATTTAATACAAAAACTACGAATACTTTTGAGATATTTTTTTAACAGCATATAATGAAAATAAAATTTTAATTTTCTCTTGCAATGTATTTATTGCAAATGTCTCTGAATATTCCCAGGAAAAGAAAGGGTGTATTTCCAAGAACAAATAATATAATGTTAGATTGTGCTATTTGAGAAATATTATCTGATCCTGTAATTAGACTGCTGCAATGAACACATGCAGAGACAAAGTTGTACATTCCACAGAACAGACTGAAGGCTTGGCAGAGCTATTTAGGAAACAGCACTATACAAAAAGAATGAATTATTTGACCAGCAATTGAACTGATCCAAGGGAAAAAAAATAAGGGCTATGTGTGACAATTTTCACAATAAATGCCCCAGCTATCTGTAGAATGCATCAACAACCTAATAACAAGAGATCAGAAAAAATGTGCAATGTAAAAACACTGCAACCTCATCCATCTTTTTGCTTCAGTTGTATAATATGGAATAAAAATTCAGGGGATACTTTGTATTTCTGGTCATCTTTAAACCCTTCACGGTAGCATGGTATGGATAAATGCCTTTTTTAATATTCCCAAATGAAAGTATTTTAATTTTTACCTTTTTTTTTCCTACATACACACACACGAATCAATTTGCACTTTATCTTTGAAGTTTACTCTCTGCCTTTAATTAGCTTTGATGGACTAGTAAAACTCCACAGAACAGTTCACAGACTTACACTAATATATCATAAAGGAGAAATCGTCTGCTTGGAGCACCATTTTAAAGCACCATTTTAAGCTGGGAGGACATATCACATTGACCTACACTCAATAATAACATTTCACAGCTTTTAACTAAGCTGGTAAGTGTGCTTGTTTATGGTGTTTGGAGTTCTTTTTACTTTTTTTTTTTTTTTCCCTCTCATGGGCAGCTGCCCATTCCTGTGCATGTATTCTTTCTGCCAATACTCTGATATCTTTATTTAGGGAATTATAAAGAATTGCTTGGAATTTTCTGCGGTTTCAAAAAAACCCACAAAACTCAAAACCTGTCCATTGAAGGAGAGTAGGATAGAACCTATTTAGAAGACAAACGACAGCTTTTCATCTGGGGATCATACAGAAGGATGCTTCCTTCTGTAAAAATAGATCCTGCAATGTTGTTTGCTCCTCACATTTCACAAGGGCAAATCATTCTTAAAAAGAAAAAATACCCTTAAAAGTATAAAGTCAGATGAATTCATGAAGTCAGCCTCATTCAGCCAAAAGTTTATTTTTTTTCAATTATTACTATTTTACACAGTAAGTCATGTGGAGTTGGCGCCTAAAAGAAACAGATTGCTCTCCCAGCCGCCCTTCCCATCCTTCAAGAAACAATCCTAGCCTGAGTCGAATCAACTTGCACAAATTTTGTTTCATAAAGTGGCAATTTGAATTGCATTTTTCTACAGTATCTTTTTTTTTTTTTAATCAGAATGCTATTAAGAGGGAAAAAGGCAACAGAAAAAAGGAACATTGTAATCATTATTAAACAAACTGTCATCCTATTTAACCGAATGAAGTGATTTAAATGTCACCATAATGAGCTGTTTGGAGTTTATTTTTTAAATTATAATCTGTTAATTAACGATTAATGTGTGCCTTTAAGACATAGCCCACTGCAGGAGGTACTGGTGAGGCATTTTGCCTCAGCAGGAGTGCTAGGCAGTAGTTAACACAGAATAAGCGACTGGGACAGATCCTCAGCCAGTTAGGTTTTAACTTTGTATTTTTGGGAGTACAAATAAAACTTTACTTTCATATGGAAATAGGTTACAGAAGTGTCTTTCAGCAGGTGGGGAAAAGGTAGGGTTGGAACATTCCAAGGTACCGCATAATTGTATTCCCCAGGAATGGAAACGAAGTGATCACACTGGAGTTTCATTAGCAATATAGACAATCCGGGATGAGACCTTTAGCTAACCTGCTGCTAACAATTATACACAGTACTGAAGGATCAGTGATTATATTATTTCTCAGAACAAGTGTCTTGAACATAAATAGAGAACAGAGGAAGCAATGTTTGTACTTACAGGTTGTCAGTAAGGGAGCTATAAAGATTGTAATTCTCTTGATCTTGCTTCAAGGTCTTATGGAAGGCTGACATGTGGCTGAAACAGTTCAGCCACTGAAACTTTCAGTTTCAACTGAACTGGTTGGTTACACAGAATTGTGAAGTCCTATTTACTAACTTAATATCCAATTGTTCTATTAGCCTTGTTATGAGATTAATTGCTTTGTGCCATATGAACCAGTACTAAATAACTAAATAATGGAGAAGGTTCATGTCTTTTTTAGGTATCACCTCCCAAGTTATCTTACTATGTAACAACCATTTGTTTTAGGTTCTGGGCAATTATCTCATGTGACCGCTGACCATGCACTTGCCATTGATCCCCATAGCACCAAAAGCCATCCAATCCTCTACAGAGAGAAACTGGAAATTTTAAGGGAGATGAGCACCCCACCCCATATTTATACAAGATGATTGTTCAGATTTCATAATTTCCTTCAATTTCTTTATGCCAGAATGCACTTGAGATATGCAAATATTTTTTTCTAACTTCATGATTAAAACCAGTGGGAACAGGTTCCTCAACTAATAACAGATCTTTTACATTCCACCTTTCCAAAATTTGGATTAATCTCACAAGGTTCAAACCACAAAGAAATATCAAACTCACTCATATTGCTTGGTTGGTTTTGCAGAGTTAGAGGATAGCCAATATGGCTGTCATATAAATGAAAATCTGTAGCTCGCACTTGCAAAGAAGTTTCCTCTGTCCTAGGTTCAGGTTTCCACCCAGCTGAAGACTTCCCATGTCCTGCCTACATGTATCTTCACGGTCCCAGAATGGATCATTTTCATTTTTATTCTGTTTTGTTTTTGGTTTTGTTTTGTTTTGTTTTGTTTTGTTTTGTTTTGTTTTGTTTTGTATATATATATACTTCTTGCCTTATATGCAGGCTTCTTTGTTCACTGAATATTTGCATTTCCTAAAATATGAAATCACCGTCTGAAGTCCTCACCATATTCTGTGCTTCTGTTTGTCTGCTTTGTCTAAAATATATATTTGAAATACAATTGTAAACCAATTATAATGACATAAGCAAAGGCAAGACTTGCTAAAGAATTTCAGTACAGAGCAACATAACTTTTTAAAAGGGAAATATTGATCTAGGCATAAAGGAAAAGGAGCAAAGCGGAAGAGCTATTTTTGAGGCTATTTGAAAGCACCGAGACTTTAAGTTAAACACATACCATCAGCTATGCTAGATGACACGGGACAGTTTGTGTTCCTGCTACCAGAATCTCTTAATTAATGAGAACTGATGTGGCCTATGCTAGCTACTGGTCCATCTCCAGGGAAAATATGGTGCTGCCTGGCTTCAGTCAGCTCGGCTCAAAGACCAGTATTAATGAGGAAAGGCCATAGGTGAATGAATGTTCCTAAGACCAAAACTATATGGTGTTTGGAAACAGTTCCTTCTGTGGAACTCTGGTTTTTGTCCAGTTTTTAAGCCTGCACTGCAGCGGCTAGTAAAGCTATGAACCTTCTCTTAAAAGCCCCTCTCTCACCTGCACATCTTTGAGCTTGGACATAGATCACCTTTGAGGTGCTCAAGTTGAACTCACATATGCCTCAGAAGACTGAATAGACATCATCCTTGGTTTCTTTACTATTAGATGCAATATAATCATGGTGTAAAACTAGGCCCATGTGTTATCTCATATATTCTACATTCCCTCATACAAAATTAGATATTTTGTTTTCCTTGAGTGAAAAAAAAATATACATTTTCTATCAGAAATAGCAATTACAATTCTTTCTTCTACTAAAAATTATTATATCCTTCACTCTCAGGCAAAAAATCCCCAACTTTTTTTTTTCTTTTTGTTACCAGAAAGTCTTATGCTACAGTGAATTTCATATGATTAGTGCCAGCACTTTACTTATCACAATGCAGTCTTCAGATAAATAAAATAACAATTTTCCTCCATTCACTACAAAGGGTAAATTCAGAGATAACAGTGATCTGGGGATTTAGAAATTGTGCTAAATTCATATGTTAATGAACATCTGTGATGTTTTGGTGACTCACTTGCTCAAAAGGATACAATCCCCAGGTTTCATTATTGTCTTTGAAAACTTGCAGGAAGTCCCACACTGCAAACTGATGACAGACAACACAGGACAGTTTTAAGCAGTCTCCCAGTATGATATAGGGCAATCCTAGGCTACATCCCAGTGTGGTACAATAGCTAATGTCTAATACATGGAAAACTTCTCCACATTTCAATGTTTTAATGACATCCTCAAACTTTAATGAAAATGTAACAATGAATCACCTTGAATGCTATTGTAATTTTTTGCATGTTTGTTTCTTTTTCTCTGTTTGCTGAGGTGGCAAAAATCGAGCCACCTGCCAGGAAATTCTCTTCTGAACGGCTTAATTCCTTTCTTTTGCCTCTTCTCCCACTCCTCCCTTGACAGATAAGATTTTTTTCAAGTGTGTTCTGAGAAATTCGGAGCATATTTTCTTTTTCAGCTGTGTTAAGAGAATCAGCTATTTACACTGGAGGATTTTCTTTTACAAAACAGGAATACCTCCCTCTCAAGTTATTCTGTCACTGTGTTTGCACCAGTGCAGTTTAATATGCTCAATTAATTCAAAGTTAGAAAAAATACGACAGCAGTTTTGAAAGGGAAGCCACACCATACGGTGTTAAGCTTTTTGGGCCCCTCACTACAGAAAGGATGTGGAGATGCTGGAGTGTGTCCAGAGAAGGGCGACAAAGCTGGTGAAGGGTCTGGAGCACAAGTCCTACAAGTAGCGGCTGAGGGAGCTGAGGATTTTTAGTCTGGAGAAAAGGAGGTTGAGGGGAGACCTTATTGCTCTCTACGAGTACGTGCAAGAAGGGTGTAGAGAGGTGGAGGTTGGTCTCTTCTCTCAGGTAACAAGTGATAGGATGAGAGGAAATGGCTTAAAAATACACCAGGAGAGATTTAGATTAGATACCAGGAAAAATTTCTTTACTGAAAGGGTTGTCAAACACTGGAACAGGCTGCCCAGGGAAGTGGTGGAGTCACCATCCCTGGAGGGATTTAAAAGGCATGCATATGTTATGCTTGAGGACATGGTTTAGAGGTGAACTAGGCAGGGTTAGGCTGTGGTTGGACTCGATGTTCTTAAAGGTATCGATTGTGTGATTCTACTTGCTATACAGACAGTTGTGAAAAGCCAAGAAAGGGTAAGATAATGCAGAAAATCTAAGTACGTGCTGCTATGCAGCATGGAAAACAAAGGTCTAGGAAAGGTACTGAGACATGAAAAGTATTTTGCAGATGAAAGCAGATGAACTGTTGTAGTCTGAGACATTACATCTCCGCCAAAAAATATTCGTTCTTCCAGAACGCAAGGGAAAACAGCACTAGGCCCATGGAAAGGCAATGTGTGTTACACTAGGCCCATGGGAGCCTGTACTGACAGGAGTACGAGCATAAACTGCCCAGGTGGGGAAGGAGGTATCCCAACAGCAGTATTAAACAATCAACCAGCCCTATATTTATCCATCTTGTCCTTCTATATGGTCTCGAACACTGTTAATCTTACCAAGCAGTCTGAAGCAGGCATTTTTGCCTGACCAAAATCTTTTATACAGGGCCATCTCTGTCTCTTAAGCCTTGTCAGAAGGTAATAAAAATATTTTAAAGGAACATGAGCTCAACGCACGCTGCTTTTGAATCCATCTTTTTTTCCCTTTGGATTCTCAACCAAGATGCAGGCTTTGGTGCACTAACTTACAGGATAATGAACTTAGGTAAGGGAGATACTTGGGTTTTCTGTAAGCCTAATGATAATTTACCTAAAGACGCTCAAAAAGTGATATTCTGGTTATAGTGTAAAAGAAGTTTTGTGCATTTTTGTGCACATATTTAATCTTTGCTGATTTTATCATACATTTAATTTTATAACTTGTGCCCAAATCTGCAAATCTTTATTCCCATGCAGTTCCTGAACCTATAATCTTAACCAAAAAAGCTGGATTTACAGATTGATATCAAGAGCACGTGGGATTTTTATAATTAATAACAATTTTATTTGAAAATATATTTACCTTCAGGATTCAGGGTTTAAGATTTCTGTGATATCAAAGATCAGGAAAATACCTAAATATAAATGCACATTTTTCTACACTCTTGCTGTGAGGATTTTTAGACTGAAAACTCTTTGAACTGACCAGAATCATTATGAGACAGTCTATCAGACCTGACAGATTTAAAGTTTGGTCCATCATATCAATTTCCTTATTCCAAAGAGTGCTTACAAATCTGTTTTAACTTTCAGGATGCTTGGCCAAGCCATAAATCTCCTTTTCAATCACTTAGCTCTCTTAAATCCTGGGTAGTTTAAATTGTTCTAAACTTTATTGGAGGGATTATTCTTTTAATTGCAATTATACAATAAGTATTTCATGATCTGTATTTTAATCCTAAATAAGATGTTGAATAATAATTAAAACTACTGAAGACTTGATTAAGAGTGTTCAGGGATTAGAAATGAGAATTAAAGATGGCTATTGGGCCCAGGGGAAAATTCAAGGACTTCAAACACCTTTTCAAGGAAAAAAACCCAAAACAACCCCACACATTGCAAACAAATCAAAATGAAACATGTTTTTCAAAGTGATTAAGAAATTTATTGGACTAAGGATTTCCTCTAGGAAATAGTTTAAAAAAGCCACATAAAAAACAATAGAAAGTATTTTCTGAGCTCCTCAGAGAGTTCATTGTGCATCATGGGGGACAAAATCTCTGTTTAGCTTCCTAAGGAGTGTTAAATGCCTGAACTGCTAGAAATAAAAAAAAAAATTAAAAAAAAAGATTCTTATAGCTAATAAAGAAGTAAAGAAGTGGAGAACTAGAAAACTGAAGAGAAAGAACAAATCAGGAAAGGAAGGTTGAATTTTATTTCTAATCATAAATATGTTAAATGTTTATAAAGTGGAAGAGCACCCCATTTTTCTTTCTTCTGCCTAAAAATAGTTGCACTATGAAATGTGCTTTAAAGAAAAACCCCTCTCATCTAAACCAAATGGAAGATATTTTGCATAATATTACAGGTATATTTGAAATTAGTGAAAGTGCTTAATCCTGACTACCACAGAGACAAAATTCATCCTTTTAAACAAGGTAAGAACTTCTCATTTTGTCTCATCAATAATATATATATATAGTATAACATATACAACTGTATGCAAGTACATATACATGTGCATCTATTCATGTATATATTAAATTTTACTGTAACCCTTTGCTGTTATTCATCACAGTACTGAGCCTTAGGATGACTGTGTTATCCTTCATTTCCATTAAATGAATAGAAGATGTCGGTGAAAGTGCAGAACAAATCAGAAATGTGTGAATCTTGAGAAACATTATCCAAAAATATCAGCATCATTCAGCTCTAAAAGTAACATTTTATGGGAAGAATCTATTCTAGTACCAACTGAAGTACCTCTGCTGGTTTCAGTGATACTAAACTGATTTCTACCAAACAAAACTTATTAAAACATCTAAGTTCTCACCTTCAAATTACACATGTAGTCATGTTCATAGCTCTGATCATTTCCTAACAGAAATAGGCCAAGAAGTGATTCCCTTAACACAAACAGCACACCTCTGACATCTCTGAGGTAGTCAGGCACAGAGATACCTAGCTGGAAAGTGTGGCAGACAGGATTTCTTTCTGATTTCCTGTGTATACATTTACCTGGGAGTCCCAATAAATAAGAGTTGATTACTTTGAAATTTAACTCTGCTACTTGCATATTTTTAGGGTTTTTTGTACAAACTATATTTCCTCATAAGTGTATATTAAAAGCCTCCTGGATATGCAGCTGAAACTTTATATCAGGAAATGATGAAAATAACTCATAAAATCAATTAATATGCCTTTGGTAAGACATCAGTTTTGCATATGAACAGAAACAGTAAATCTTTCTGAGCACTGCAATTTCCCTAACACCTTTCCAGACTGGAACAAAAATTGAAAAGGTTAACAATTTTGATTAGAATACAATCAATTTTGATTTGATCAAAAGTGTTGCTAGGGTAGAAATAATACAAATACGATTTGGGCATATTGTATTTCCTGAGCTACATACTGAAACATGATTTATTTTCAAAGAATCATTTTTAAATGAAAACTTGAAGTATTCAATACAAAATACAGCATTAGAATTTTTTTACACTATTAAAAACTTCTAAATTTTTATAAGTGTGTCACAAGGTAGTTCTTCTGATTTGACAATAGAGGGCTTGTTTCATTCTTCTCAAAATATCTGACAAAACTGAAATGGTTATAAGAAGTGTATTTCAGAAAGGATTTTTTAAAATACAATACAACTGACTAACTGGTCATGAATTGATTTAACTGTATGAAATACAGCACAAGCTTTTAAAGTCATGTAAGCTTGACCTCCGCCTTGAGCATCTCTAACACAATTTACGTAGCCATGTAGCTAGCACTGTCTGATAATTGCCTTTCACATTATTCTGAGAAGGAATTAGCCTGTCAATCAACAAGAAATTAATTATTATTATTTTCACTGATGTCACAAACTGACACTGTATATTCCTGACAAAGGAAGGAGCTGCAGTACATATGGTCATTGCCCAAGTGTCACACTGACAGAAAAGCTTACACCCTAAACCCAAAGATAATTCCTCTGCTTTTGCAGTCAACTATACAAGGAAAACTATGTTATAAAGCAGAACAGTGCCAGACCAGGGAATGCAGATTACTAAGCACCACTAATTATGCCTCATATGCATGAAGTGAACATCATTGTGAGTGACAGCAGATACTAAAACTCCCTGTGGAAAGACAGAACGACATAGTCTTAAATGATGTCCCACAACCAGATGCAGAAGTAATACAGGTCCCATAGCTTGAAATTAAAATTCAATGGAATTATCTGTATCAACTGAGAAGTTGAAGTTGCCTGAGACTGAAAACAGGGTGTATCAGGCTCCATGACAGCACCTTTAGGCAGCACCCCAGGCCTGTCTAAGCTTTAAACCTTCTAACTTTAATGAATTATTTATTATTTGTCATTATTCTATCTAGTTCTGCATGTGTTTTTAAATACTAGCCTTGTAATTATTTGTCCCTGTACACTTTATCAGCTCAGAAAATTATATCTGTGCTCTTCAACACACTGAGAAGTCAGTGTTTATTGTGAAAGATTTCAAACAATTTATGATAATTCTATAAAGTAATTATCATTAAATTATTATTTGTGTGAATTTCTTACTGTCTCCTGCCTGATGACTTAATTCTGGCTGCATACATATGTCCTTCTTCTGCATCTCCTGTGGAATCAGCTGTTATGCATGTGCAATGACAGGTACATGCAGATGGAAGATTACAAATGTTCTGCAATTTGTTTCCATGTATTTGTTGCTAATGTGTACATTTTTGAATCTGAAAATTCTCTGTTAATGAGGCTCATGTGTGTTTTCTGTGAATTCACTCTGGTTTTTATGGCATCAACTAAAATATCTCTTTTGAATATGTCCAATGGAAGTTGTATACCTGACCTCAAAATACTTTAAAAAGAAAAAAAAA
>VXBZ01010666.1:283524-358915 GCA_013399135.1 Heliornis fulica
AAGAGAAAGAGAGAAAGTAGAAAAAAACCATCCCACTCTGTATATTAAACCCCAAGGATGGCTAGACCCTCAGCTTGTTTAAGATAAACACGCCAAAGTTCATTATTCACTGTCATATCCAAATTTATCTGAATTATTTGAAGTTCTGAAGCTTTCTCAACTTTCATAAGAACAAGATTATGTATAAAACATCCTGTCTGTACTTCCCACCAGATCATAGTAGAAAAAATAAAAGAGGGTTTAGGTATTTTGCAGAAAAATACAATTGGGGCATTTTTAATTTTTTTATTGAATATTTGTCCAACAAAAAAAAAAGTCCTCAATAGAGGTTTTGTTTCCATATGATTTCAGGCAAAGCTGACCTCCAGGTTTTATTTAAAATTAAATTCAGATTTGCAGTTCAATAGCTTGATGCAAAGCCAAGCAGATCTACGTTAGATCTCCTACAGTCAATATGTTTAAGATAACGAGAAAAAATTGCAAAGTTATCTAGTTTTTGATAGTTCATTTAAGTCTTTTATTTTCATTTTATTATAATGAATGCAATTCCCATATTTTTTTTTTCTGAATTTAAACCCAGCTTACTACAATACTTAAAACAGTTTCTGGAGCTTTCCATTAATACAATTTACTTGCTTGCTAGAACATATTTAATTTTATATTATCTATTGCTTTACTTATGGATGGAGAAATTTAAATTAAGTACTTTTTTTTTTTTTATTTTTCAAAATTAACATGGCAATCGCAAAAGGATAAACTGCCCCATATGCAGGAATATATCATACACATAGAGGCACCTTTCTTCAAGTTCAAAGGGAGATTAATGAACTTCTTGGATGTAAATTACACTTCTAGCACTGACATGAAAGAATTGCTGTAAATGATGTACTGTAAATATATATAACTTTGGCACCAGATAACATTTATGTGTAATTAATTTAGAAGGTATAATTTCCTCTGTAAAGCCCTCCAACAGGATGCAAACATTTCTTAACCTGTATGTCTCCTTGGTTCCCTCCCCAGAGGATCCACTCTTTCTCAATTAACTGGCAACTGGAATAGAAAAAAAAGGGAAAAACTGAGGAAAAAAACAGAGTTTACTCTCTGTATTGCAGTTTTTAATCTACTTTCATTTTGCAGTGTATAAGCTTTTAGATATGTGAATGTTTGTGCAAGTTTAGTGGGGTTTGATTTTCCACAGAGATAAGCCGTGTTTGATTTTCATTGGGATTTTTAAACTATTTTGAAAAATAACAACCAAGCAAACACTTGTAGTTCATTATAAACCAAACATTTTATTTGTGTTGAATTGAAAACATCCTCAGTTAGCTTTTTTTTTTTTCTCCTTCTGCTTTAAGTAGAATTAACACTTTAAGCCAGGTAATTTATACCCTATGGTATGTATATGAGAGTTTCTCTAGGATGTATCCCATATCTAGACTTTCAAACTGAAATTTTTCATATCTGGTGTTCACTGTAAAGGAAAAGCCTGAAATATGAATGGAAAAAGGTTCCTGAGTCTTTTGGAAATCCAGAAGTAACAATAAGTGGTAAACCTCATTGCTGGCTACGCAACATGAGTGAGATTTGGACAAAGATGAGGGATAGAAGTGGGAGCTATCCATCTTAACGGAGAGTCTTAGACCTTCTGACTGAAAGACACAATGAATAGTCTTCAGCATGAACAAGCAGGCTTCACAGACTTGGGAAAACATTAGATAGAGGAAGGAGAAGGGAGGGAAAGGATGAAGGCAGAGATACATAGAGGCAAAGTATAGGGTATCAAAGATGCAGGAATAATCCTTAACATTTTTTGTCATGAGTAGTGTTTTGGTGGGTTTAGTGAGGGTTTACATTCTTGTGAGTAGGCCATCAACCAAGCCCTGGCTTAGTTGAATGATTTGAAAAAATCCTTTGGAAAAAAAAAAAAAAAAAAATAAAGTCTTCCTGGTGTGTACAGATCTTTCAGCAGGAGCAGAACAAGATTTTTCTGGAATCCACCATAATGTACCCATTATGTGCTGGTGTTGCTATGGTGCTGAACACTTAAGGCTTGCATTAGAAGCAGTTTGAGTAATGAGTACTGCTATGACCAGCCATACCTACGGTTTCAGAGCTGTATTTACAAAACTACTGACCTGGGGCTACATGCTCACTGACAACCAACACGTTCAGAGGAAATTCAGCTTTGCCAAGTTGACCTGGCCAATAAATGTTACATTAAATGTAACACAATACTGAAAAGGAGCCAAAAGTGGGTCAGGAAATGTTTGCTTTAGATACTGGCAGTGCAAGCAGTTATGCTGAAAGTAACAGAGAGCTATTGCACTGTGTAAAGTTTTATTAGGCTTAATCTCCCATTAAAGTTAGTTCCTCTGCAGTTCAGAGTAAAGAATTATTTTATAGGCACTGCAGATCAATGTAAAATGGAAGCTTCATTTCCAGATAATCTAGTTCTCATGAAACAAATGCATGTCCCAATAGGAAAAAGAAGAAACCCAGGATACTAATTCTAATATTTATAAGTGACCAATGATTTTACAGTTTCAGACAATAATGTGCTGGCTAAAGGAGTCTTTTTAAATATTGCCATACCAAAGATTGTATCAAGGAGTACAATGGGAGAAAACAAAAATAACTCTAGTTTTACAAGAAGGTATTACTGTGCTTCTTTTCAAAAAAACTGGATTACATTTGCAGAAAATTGAATAAGTCTGGCACAAATAGCCATCTTCAACTTAAAAATTTAATACCTGGCTACAGGGAAAGCAGCAGAGCAGCATCCAGTTCTTTAAAATGTTCCATGAAGAGAGGTTGTCATCTCTGAAGGCCCATGGAGGAGGATCAACCCCCTAGAGCCTAGGTATTATCTTCAATTTCTCAGCCTGGGAAATGCAGAGACCCTCAGGATGATCTAGCTTGCTAAAAATAGAAACTTCTTATATACGCTGTTTTCCAGAGTGGAAATAACTGGAAATATTTGGCATCCCTCTTCACCTAGCATCCAGTTCCTTGCCTGCAACAATAGGAGAGGTCATGTCTCTGGAGACCATGGAGGTTTGCAATACCACCAGTTCCCTAAACAGCCACGGCCTAAGCAATGCAGCAGTCACAAGGCCAAGTGAAAGAGAGTCAGGTATTAAATTTCAGTTTAGCACATTCACTAACAGTCAGGGAAGTTACAGGTCTCCCCTCCTGGCATTCTGCTTTTCTGTCCTCTGGAAGGACAGGGAGATTCCTCATGTAGTTGGGCAGCTTCCACTGCAAGTGAAAACCAGGCAGACTGAGCTGCTTTAGGTGGAACCTGAGAAGGCTTTCAGTGCCTTCAGGTGAAGAGAATCTCAACCAGTGCCTCATCAGAAGGAAATCCGTGGAGCCTTTCAATTAGCCCAACTGTTAGGATAACTTCACTTAAGATTAATTCTAGTTTCTAGTGAAATATTTGTTCTTTTCCTTTTTAAAAAGATTTCCTCTAACCCTATTTACAGGCAATTAACCAAGTTGCCAAATTCGTACAAAAATCTTTTAAAAATGTGCACAAGATTTAATCTCTTAGATCCTCTGACTGAGAGTTAGATTTTAGATGGGTTCTGAGATAAATATTTTCCTTATTTTGAAATAAGCCAAAAAGTGTATTATAATCTCTGTATTAATTCAAGCTTGGCCTTTTACAGTGACTTGAATTCCTGATGCAGAAAAATACATTAGGATCTCTCCTCATAGTTCCTTTAAATACTGCTTTTCTTTCCTTCTCCCAAACACTTTTAGTGTAAAAATTCCTTTTTCTATTTTTATAATGATCCTTTTAGTTGAAATTTCAAAATTATGGGAATAAAGTTATATTAGCTATAATGCATTATAAATGTTTATAAGCGATTATAGTTGGTTGGGTATTTTATACATGATACAGCATATTAGTCAACTGAGGCACTAGGTGCAATGATTATTTTAAAAATATTTTCTGTCAGAGAACAGATTTTATACCCTTATCATTCTGTAAAACATATCCTATACCTGACTTCAGGTAAAACTCTCACATATTTAATTTCGTGAATAAGTTTATATACTAAAAAAGAGGTAGCAAAAGACAATATTTGCCCTGTTAAGACTCTTAGAGTAACAGCACAAAGGAACATGGATTTAACTTTATTTTCAGTGTGTTCTTTTAATGAAATTATAACTTTTTTCTTCTTTTTTTTTTTTTTATGAATTAACTTTGTGATCTTGAAAGTGCAGTTTTCCAAGCTATATTGGATCCTCAGAAAATCTAGTCCCACAAAGCTCATTAAGCTCTGTGGAGGTGCTATAGGCATGACTAAGCCTTGGAGGCTTAAGGAGACTATCACCAGGAGACACTAAAATGCAGAATACAGCTGACTGGGAAAATAGCAATGCAATGGAATTTCCCCAGTCATAGGTGGAAAGAAGCGTGATTTCAGGATAAATCTTAAATTAACCCATATGAATGTTTATTTTTGTCTGAGAGCACTGAAAGTTGTATTGGTCTTTAGACCTCACCCGGGACAGAGCTAATCAGAAGGTAACACTGAGAAGGAAATGGGACTGCTTTCTGTAGTCTACAGGTAACTAAGATAGCATGGCTACAGTTGTAACAGTTCAAACTGTCCAGTTTTAAATTGTTAATCATTCATGGAAAGAGGACTTGCTTACTTTCAAGGCCCTGTGAACTTTCTTTTCAAGATTTACCTGACTACACCTAATGACCTTGCAACTGATTCTTAGCTGGCAGTAAACTATTGGTGATTTGTACTAGCTGAAATTCTGCTTATCTTTCCAATGTTTTTGTTCCAGATAAGATTTTTGGTATCGCTTGAAGTGATACTAAAGTTCTAATCACTATAATGTGATTGGAATTTTAATTTTCTTTAAATTTTCTGGTCCCATTCCAGAATTTAATTGAATGGACATGTTGTCATTCCTATTACTGTTATTTTAATTATTATTGTTAATTCTTAAGCAAAGCATGCTATGTAGATTTCGCACAAACACTTTTTAGCTGGCATGTTTTCCAGCATGCCCAATAGCCAAAAGCATGTATATATTTATTATTGCACTGGATCTTCTACAAAAATCAACATGCCTTAATAACATATATTCACTAAACTGCTGAAAAAGGTGATTTGGAATAGTTTCTGGAAACAACAGGGAAATGTTTACTTTTCCTCTTCACCTGGCCAGCCAGGTGAATTGTATCAGAATTTAAATTTCAGACTTGCAGCACAAAATATTTTGACATCAATGCATTGCATGTTTGGTAATTTGGTATGGAGGAATGCTGCCTTGAATGTTGCCAGCATTATGTGTGTCAGTGCGTCTGATCAGCATGTTTGACACAAGACATTCTTTCCTCAGAATGCTTCCAGATATTTGTCAGAATGTATTTCCTCAGAAGAAGTCAAACTGCTAAATTAATTTTGCCTTCTAACAAGAACCATCCACACTGCAGCAGCAAAGCTAAAGCTCCTGTGTGGAAACAACAGCAGGAGATGTTCAATACAATTTTGCACTCTGGTTATTACTGAACACAACTGTGAGTAGTGGTGACTCAAAATAGATTGACTCAGTACCAAAGTAATGTGGTTTCATGAAGACATGTAAATGAAAAATAAAAATCTAAACTTCCTTCTGGGAAAAATATTGTATCATTTTATATCTGCTTCCCAAATCAAAGTGAAGCAAAAATTAGAGAAAATGTACAGTGTACCTAGAGAGTGCAGGGGGTTTATTGTCTTGAAATAGCTCAGCAACTTCAGTCAAAATGTTAGGCATGCCACATGGGAAGTTTTATCTTCATGAATGTGATGGAACTTGCATGTTCTAGTAGAAATATACATTTCCATTATTTTCATCATTTTATACTCATGGTGTATATTTGCAGACAGAAATATAGCTCTAGCTTGTCACACTTTATATCATTCAGTGTTTGAGTGACAGTAAATGCAAAGCCATTATGATCACACTGCTTTGTCTTATCAAGAATAGATAGCTATTTTGTGATTTCCAGTTGAGAATAGCTTGTCTTTCTGGAAGGGGAATTACCTCTCGGCTCATTTGACAGACTTAAGTGATGGCCTTGTATTAGGTGCCTGTGTTTTACAGAAGACCAAAGTACAGAGACATTGAGAGAGAAGACTCTTGGGGGAGGAAAGCCCCTTAGTTGGGAAGTGAACTGACTAACACTGTTCCAGGACTGCTGCAGTCTCCTAGGTGTAATGCAGTGCCAGCACCTTCCTGAGATGGCCTCTTTCATAGTTTAGCTTGGCTGCTGAATTGTGAAGCCGAGGTTGTGCTCCTGTTAGATCCAAGAAGTCTCACGTAGATACAGATTGAGTCTTTTACCAGCTGTTGACTAAACCCTCACAGTTGACAGTTCATATTTTCCTCTCTTCAGTTCAATCCATTAAAATATCCATCTGCTTTTCACTAGAAATAATGAAATTATCTCTAACAGTGAAGATATTCTCCTCTCTCCATGCATACACATCTCTCATTCCCCATGGGCTAGCCACAATTTAAGTTTCAATCTCTGTACACTATAGTAAATTATTGAAAAGTGGAAAATATTACCCCTCATCTGGCCACTATTTATAAACTGGGAAATCCTAACTTGGCTGCTAATTTTTGTTGAGTATTTTATCTCAGACTCAGTTGTATTGCTATGTATCACATTGGACTATGCAAAGTGATTCACAACACCAAGAGGAAAAAGACAGTGTAGAGCATTTAAAAGCAGAACTCTTTATATATGTTTAAAATATTCACCCTCTAGTGAATAAAGTGGCATAAATGTTGATTTGGCATCTGATGCTTTCTTATAGGAAAAAGACCACAACAAAATGAAAACCAACACCCCTCCCTCCCCAAAAAACCCAAAACACCAAAACTAATACCACTCCCCAAAAAAACCCAAAAGATAAATTCAGTGATGAAATTGTATGTTACACTTTGGAAAGGAAAAAACCACCTTAGGTTATATTCCTATATAATATGATAATTTACAATACAAATAATTCCTGTTCCACATAATAGGATTACTTGCTCAGCGTATAAAGCAGGGGGAGGAAGGGCCAGGGAGGGGGCATTTGGAATGATGATATTTGTCTTAGCAATGAACCATTACATGTGATGGAGCCCTGCTTTCCTGGAGATACCTGAACACTGCCCATGGGAAGTAGTGAATAAATTAGTCATAGTGAATTAGTAGTGAATGCTGAGAAGGTGGAGTTACTAAATGCCTTCTTTGCTTCAGTCTTCACTTCAAAGTCTCCCTCTTGGGTCTTCTGGACCCTGTAAGGAAGAAAGATAGTTTTGAAAATGGAGAACTTCCCTCTGGTTGAGGAGGAGGTGGTCTGGGAGCATCTAGGTGGAGTCAATGTGAACAAATCCATGGGCCCTGGTGGGATGCATCCATGTGTGCTGAGGGAGCTGGTGGAGGTGATTGCTGAGCTGCTCTCTATCATCTTTGACAGGTCTTGGAGAACTGAGGACTAGAGGTCAGCCAATGTCACTCTGGTCTTCAAAAAGGGCAAGAATGAGGACCCGGGTAATTACAGACCAGTCAGTCTCACCTGTGTCCCTGGCAAGGTGATGGAACAGCTTGTCTGGATGCCATCTCCAAGCAAGTGGAAGAGAAGAAGGTTATGAGGAGTAGTCAGCATGGATTCACCAAAAGGGGAATCGTGCTTGACCAACCTTGTAGCCTTTGACAATGTCATCACCAGCTGGGTGGATGTAGGGAGAGCAGTGGATGTCACCTACTTTGACTTCAGCAAGGCCTTTGATACTGTCTCCCATGACATCCTGATAACAAAACTGAGAAAGTGTGGGATAGATGAGTGGACGGTGAGGTGGGTCAAGAACTGGCTGCCAGGTCGGGCCCAGAAGCCTGTGATCAGTGGAGCAGAGTCTGGATGGAGTCCTGTGACTAGCAGTATTCCTCAGAGGTCAGTGTTGGGTCTGGTCTTGTATAGCATCTTCATCACTGACCTTGATGAGGGAATAGTGCCCACCCTCAAGCAAGTACTTGATCATACAAAGCTGGGAGAAGTGGTGGACATGCAGGAATGCTGAGCTGCCATTCAGCAAGACCTGGACAGGCTGGAGAGCTGGGCAGTGAGGAACTAGGTGAGGTTCAATAAAAGCAAGTGCAGGGTCTGGCACCTGGGAAGGAACAACCACAGGTGTCAGTACAGGCTGGGGGATGAGCTGCTGGAGAGGAGCTCTGCAGAGAAGGACCTGGGGGTCCTGATGGATGACAGTTGGCCATGAGCCAGCAGTGTGCCCTGGTGGCCAAGAAGGCTAATGGGACCCTGCACTGCATTAAGAACAGTGTAGTCAGCAGATACAAGGAGGTGATCCTCCCCCTCTACTCTGCCCTGGTCAGGCCTCACCTGGAGTCCTGTGTCCAGTTCTGGGCTCCCTGGTAAAAGACATGGATCTCCTGGAGAGAGTCCAGCAGAGGCCACAAAGATGATTAAGGGCCTGGAGCATCTCTCCTATGAGGAAAGGCTGAGTGAGCTGGGGCTGTTCAGCCTTGAGAAGAGAAGACTGAGAGGTGATCTCATCAATGTTTATAAATATCTGAAGTGTGGGAGACAAAGGGAGATGGCCAACCTCTTCTCAGTGGCCTGTGGGGACAGGACAAGGGACAGTGGTCACAAGTCGGACCACAGGAGATTCTGCACCGATGTGAGAAAGAATTTCCTCATGGTGAGGGTGATGGAGCAGTGGAACAGGCTGACCAGAGGGATTGTGGAATCTCCTTCTCTGGAGATAGTCAAGACCCATCTGGACATCTACCTGTATGACCTCTTCTCGGGAACCTGTTCTGGCAGGAAGTTTGGACTTGATCTCTGGAGGTCCCTCCCAACCCCTATAATTCTGTGATTCTGTAATTCCCTGTTCTTTGCATGAATAGTTTTTGCTTTACCTATAAAAAAGTTTTTATCTCAACACACAAGCTTTCTCACTTTTAGCCTTCTGATTCTCTCCCCCATCCCACCAGGGTGGTGGTGAAGTGAGTGGCTGCGTAGCTCTTAATTACTGTCTGTTTGGATAAACCATGACAAATGTTCAAGTGATGGTCTTGATACCTGCTTGATAGATGTTTACAAAAGAAAAAATAATGAGAAAATAAATCTGTGGTCCTCAATCAACATGGCACATGCACAAGGAAGCTTCTGATCCAGAAAGTAGACTGCCCAAATCTCATGTATATTTGGTTCCATAAAGCTGTCCACTGAGACAAGCTGTTGTCTGGTTTACCTGACTGCAACAGTTATAGTAAGAAAAATGAGTTGTAGGCATTTGCTCAGGCACCAACCAATGTCCTCAGTATTTCTTAGCATGGATCCTGAGATAGGTTTGATATCAGCTAGCTCAACCTCAGAAGTTGACAGACAGACATGGTCTGAAGATAGTACACCAGGACAGTTTCCAAAAGTCCGTATGAATAAGGCCATGCAGTTCTAAGGGAGGGAAGGAATTTATTCAAATGCATGTGAGCTAAACCCTGTTGTTTATCCTCATGGTGAGTAATTGGGCACTCTTGAAAAAAGGTCTCTCCTGAAGCAAGAAGGGTCCTAATTTATCTTACAGACACAGTAATAGCAGATGCATAGACCAAACTGTCCTAAATTCTAGGGCATTGTTAATGAAACTAGATTATATTCTGGTGTGCATACTTATCACCAATATGGATAAAAAGCTTATTTAAACAAATGTCAATAATACAAGGCCACATCTATGTTCAATTTCTGACCATAGACACCAGATTGCAAAAAAAGAAATTCCATAAATACACAAGGAGACAGAATCTATGTAATTTCTAAACATCTTTCTACATTCAAAACACATAATTTCTGGTAAAGCTTTTTCTTTTGCATTAGTTTCTCTTTGTCCTACATGCACTATTCAGCCAAATTTATAATCACATCACTGAATCTTAATAATATATTCTGTAGTGTTTTCATACTAATCATCGCCTCTTTGTGTCTCCCTGAATAAATACACATATATATATATTACTAATACTATTTATAATTTCTTGTATATGAGCTTACATGAATTAAAGATTTCCACAGAGCTAGGCCCTGATTCTTAAACTGAAAGACTGCTTTTACTCTAATGCTATGAGACAAGAGGTAGCAGCTAATGTTTATATTATTGATTTATCAGACACTGAGGGATTAGGTTCTAAGATTGTTTAGCACACAAAAATCCATACTTATTGCATTAAAACAGATTTTGAGACCTTGTTTATTGGCTATATCCAGGGTCAGGCCTCTGGGATTTATTCAAGCTGAAATGTCTATATTATATGTGAACATAAACCAATCTGTTAAGAGGAATATCTAATGTTGGCGACACAAAGGCATATAATTGTACTAAATTACAGGTCAGTAATTGAAAAAGACCATTTATGCAAACACTTGTAAATTTAGCAAACTGCTTAAACATTAAATATGTTGAGTAAATAAAGATGAAGTTTGGGCTAGTACCCAATTTTGGCAACCGTTTTCTTTGCTTAATGGATTTTCTATTATGTATTCATTTTGTAATTTTCATGGATAAAAAATTTCATTGGCTTGGCCATAACTCCTACATGGGTAGTCAAACAGAACAATGTGTCTTACTGCTCTTTGGTGTATTATATACTGGCTTGTGCAAGTAAATACTGGATGTTCTTTGAAAGCATCCAGTATCACAGCTACTCAAGTATGTGAGGAGTTGGGTCTTTGTGCATGTGTTTTTACATTTTTAGCTGTGTGCATGTATGAGATAGATAGTGACTTTCTGAGAATGAGACATATTAAAGAAATGTAGGAACTGAATTAATACCTAATAAGAAGATATTTATTTGGCAAATTTAAATCCTTGCCATATTTGTGAAACATCTACAAAGAAAATACTGTGTTTTCAGGTTTAGTCCATATTTGTTGCAATTTGATATGCCATTTTGACACTTAAAATAGCATGGCTTACACTAAAAATTTTTTAATTACCTACAAAAGAAGTCATAACAATACCAAAGCTCATAAACCACGTATCAAAATTTGGTTTGGATTCTTAAGAAAAAATTGAAATTTTTACTCAAAACTTTTTAAGAATTTTGCTGACTTGAGATAAAATCTTTAATTATCGTATTGCAAACACTTGCATGGATGTGTATAATCCTACTATTTTTTTGTGATTTTTACTTGATATTTTTTCACGGTGTTGTTTCTGTTTGAAACTGTAGTATACTTAAATCTTACATAGTAGTATTTTCTGTACTAGTAAGTGATTGCTGGTCCACTTTTTATCTTTTTTCCTATGATCAGTAATTAACTCTATGTAGCAGCAGTTCTACTGTCCTGTGGCTTTCCAGCCTTCATTTTTGGTTTAGGTGTGAACAAAGGAAAGAACATTATTCTATTCTCCAGAATGACAACATTTTGCACATCATAAACATTTCTGAAGTTCTGCCTTTTTCAGTCTTCTTGTTCTGTTTAACTAGACTGTCTTTAGTAGTACATAATGTTATTGCTCAAATATACATGCCTAGATTGAAGCTTTACCAAATGTAGGCAGTGCTGCTTTTAACAATAATTTCAAGCTTCACGCTGCTTGCTGTCTTTGTTCATTCTTTCCTATTTCCCTCCCACAAGAACTTCATGAAATAGTCCATGCATGACTTCAAATAAGTAGGTGATTGTATGCAAGACACGTTTTCTTTCTATAACTGTTCTTGCAACTGTTTTCATTTCTATTAATTATTGTCAAAAAGAATCTTGATACAAACAAAGTCATGGCTTGCCATTATGAGCTCAAATTCCTTTAGTTCAAATGTCTTTTAGGGCTTTGTTCTGATTCCTTACCTCTAATGTGGGAACCCATCTAATGTTGCTGGAGTCTTTGTCAACAGAAAAATGTTTACTCCTTGTACCAGTATAGTTCTGAGGCTTTAAGAAATACATCCCCATATGATAAAAATCTTATCTGGAAATAAAATTGCTTCTTTTGTTTAAAACTCTTTCTGACTCATATAAAGTGGAATGATAAAAATTTTCCTTGTATAAGGTAAAATCATCTGTATGGAGAGCTAGGATTTGTAAAAATTTGTTGATTTCAGTTAAGGCCCAAGGTTCTACAGAAAATGCTTCTTTATGTAGACAAAGTGTAAGCAATAAATATAAATCAATTTTTTTTCAAATATAGAAAAAATATGTGGTGGGGTAGTAAATAATTCTCCTAAAGAGAATTATTACAAGTAGTTGTGGAGGCTATAAGGACCTCTAGATCATCAAGGTTGAAAATATGTTACTAATACTGGACTCAAAAAAGGTAAACATGTTTTGAAAACTAAACACTGCATTGTAGTCAACTCACATGATTCAGATAAAATATGAGCTGGTAAAGACCCAAACTTAACAGTGTTATGTGGTGTATATATTCCAAACATGTCTATTCTGTACTCTCTATCTTTTTGCCATTATCTATGTTCCAGTGTCAGACTCTGCTTCACTATTTAGCTGATATGCAATGGATTTTCTTATTCCAGCACCTTTCTTCTTAATTCTAATATAAATGTTACTAAAATCGATTTAGTTTTGCTTGGTTTTCCAAGTGCCACACTATTGTCAATTCAAATTGTAGTTAATACCATTTTCTGAATAATTTTTTCAGTTTCATGTAACTGTTCTTTTCAGTAATAAAATAAGTATTTAACATATAAAAATGTAGTGAAATACTTTTAGAGAGAGTATAAAATATAAAAGACTCTGTAAAATATCCACTAGCAGGAATATTATCAAATACTTGTGTATTATTTCCTCCCCTACATTTCTGGTGTAGTAGAACTTTAATCTGTAAGATCATTTACAAAGCTTAAAGTAAGGAAAAATCTTTTTTGCACCCTGAATTCTTGGCATTCATTTTCTTTTATGATAAATTTGAACTCTTGCTATTAAAAAAAATAAAAAAATCAAGTTATAACTTTTGATGTTATACACCTTTTGATGCCATGCATTTCAGGAACATTACACATTGCATTGTCCTCTACAAAGCTCACTTTTTTCTACTGTGCTCTTATGTTAACACTGATCTTGCAGTATGACCAAAACCCTTCCCTCATACCCTTTCCATCTGACTGGTGCAGGAAGATACACCTAGGATCTGGATCAGGGCTGCTACAGGGCACAGCTTCTGCTCTTTGAACAACTTCCCTCTCTAGTAACTGGACACAGAGAAGGCAAACACGAAAGGGGACTCAACAGATCTTTTGTACCAGTACTGCCTTTATTCTGTGACCACAACAGACTTTTCAAGGACTGCAGTAATTTACTTCCTTTTGCCTTTTGCCTCCCATTCCCATCCCACACATACAGAGCAACAAAGAGAGCAAGCTGGACATCTCTCTGAGTCACCCATTCAGAATATGGCCAGTTCTTCTACTCTTGTCATGCTGAGTTCAGATCAGCTTATGGATAACATTACAAAAGCTGAACTGTTCTATGCAAAATAATCAAACCAGGGAAAATTCTAGCAGTCTTCCTCCCCAATGAACAAACAAACAAATGTTGCATTTTTTCTCCCTGGAAGTTTGCACATTCAGAGGGTGACAAAATGGGCTCAATTTGTCTTCTAACAGATTATGAATGCCACGTGTGCCATTGCTTGAGAAGATAGAAAATATTTATACAAACTGTCAGAGATGGCTACACTCATTTGTGGCATGTGGCATGCATGTTTTGAACTAAAAAAAATGTCATAGACCTACTGTTTTGCTGTAGAATATATGAGAAGACAGATTTTGCTGACACATCACAGCTGCAGCTCAATTCACTGTGAAATACTTTGACTTCAACAAAATTTGCAACATGTACCAAAGAAGAAAAGGGAGTGTTACAGCCTCCATCCCTCTTTTAATGCCTTTCCCTGAAGGTGAGCTACTCTAATTTTGTATCTTGGAGGGAGTGAAGCACCTCAGCTTTTTTTTTTTTNCTAGTAAATATACACTGCTGTTTCACAGGAATGAGGGGTGGAAGTAAGCTAGAAGTAAGGAAAAGTTGGAACAGTTGGCATGCAGGAGTGATAGTGAGGGATGCAGGTGAGGTACACATGCCTTAGAAATCAAAATACTTGATATGGCTTTGCACAGCCCTTAGCAGTGTTGGTATGTAATATGCATTTGTTTTGCTCTTTTAAAGTCTCTCTCCTGACCATCAGGCTTCCAAAACAGTGAATGTTCCTCCTCCTTATTAGACAAATGTTCTTCTGTAGACAGAAGTGACAAAGAGAAAAGCTATAAAAGCATAACTTGAAAAAAGTCTTGCTCAGCTCAAATTGCAAGTCAGGTCCTGACCATATATCAGGCATAAGTGAGAGGGTGTTCTGCAATGTTATTGGCTTCCATTATTTCTCACTTCTCTACATCAGCGTTCCCAGGAAGACAGTCCATAACTGGCACCAGATGTTATCTAGTAAATTACTTTTGTCCTGCAAACTCTGTATGCTTTTCTTATATGATGCCATTTGGGTCAGATTTGCTCTAGGTCTGTTACGTGTTTTTCCACTTTCTCATTTTACTCCCATGAAAATGATGACTAAGTAAATAGTCACTAAATAGATTCAGAAGTTAAAGTATCATTTCCATTAATTTTAAATTAAGTACACAGAGTCTTTTGGGGAGCGAGAACACTTTTCAATTATTTTAAAATGTTGTCAACTTGTGTATGCATAGATTTCTTACTGCAGGGTGTTCTGTGCTATTTTGTAATATAGGTCCATGTTTTTCTGACATTTTTATAAAGCTGAATAATTTCTTATCAAGTTTTAAGGAAAAATGGACATGACTGTGTTGCAGTATTCTGTGTCAAGCAGATATCTGATGAAAATTATGTACTGCTTTCTATAATAATGAACTCTTATTTTGATCATCTACAATGAATTTTCCAACAACTGAAGTGACGTTTTTGCTGTGGTCAGGGATGTCTATATTCTTAGAGTACTGGTTACTCCCATTCAAACGGATTCTACTGATAAGTAGAATAAGTAGAACTTATGAGTCTATTCTGACCAAATACTTGACATCATAAGGTTTAATATTATGAACTGTTAAAAAATTTCTCAGGAATCATTCAGAGTTAATTATTGCAATATATACCAAGCCAGTGATGCTTAAGGATCAAATCTATTTTGTATCAATCAGAACATAAAAACATCTACGAAAATTCTGACAAAATTTACTAGCCTTGAAATTTGTACCATTATATTACAAAATAACTTTCAAAGTTCTACCTTTCCAGCTATTGTCTGTGTGGTCTGAATAAGATAGAAGATAAATGGACTGAAGTCCTACATCAGTGTAAACAAAGACTGAGGGATG
Organism: Heliornis fulica; assembly: GCA_013399135.1. Lineage (NCBI taxonomy): Eukaryota > Metazoa > Chordata > Aves > Gruiformes > Heliornithidae > Heliornis > Heliornis fulica. The sequence continues at coordinate 298,913 of VXBZ01010666.1, forward strand.
AGATCTAAATGTGGAAGCAAGGTTTTATTGTGATTTTTTTTTTTCCTTCCAGCGGGCCTTAAATTGATGCACTTGTCTCAAACAACTTCTATAAACTGGTTAAGAATTCTGATTTTGGACTCATACCCTGGATTCAAGTATACCATAAATACCTAGGCAGGGGGGGAAATAATAAGAAAAACATAATGGAGATCATGTTGCAAAAATTTCACTAAAGACATAGGAGAAACAAGGCTCTAAATCCTTAAAGATGCTGCTGGAAGTGCTAAGTGAAAGCTATTAAATATTTTGCATATTAAGAAATGATAGAAAATTAATAGTAAAATTAAAAATAAATAAAATAAAGTAAAATAGTAACAATATTAACAAAAATATTGTTATCATAAGGAGGGGTATAATTTTTATTTATTTTGGCTTATTTTGGCTTTTATTTTTTTAATGAGACTGTGTCAATATCAGTGGCACTGAGTAATTGAATTTAAAATGCTGAATGTGAGAGGAACTTATGTAAAATGAGATATTGAGACATCTCACATTATTTTAAATAAATTCTGGGGATTCCCAGATTTGTGCCTTTATAAACTGTTACTGAAATTGAATCAGCATAAATTTCCTCCAAGAGGAAGATAGAAATGTTTCTCTGGCAAAATTTGCCTTGGCATTCCCTTGGACTCCCTCAGTATTGTCAAAGCCAAAACCTGCATCAGGAGCTTTACTAGGAAATGCCCAATAGCTACAACTCTCTTGCAAAAGAGGGAGGTCATCACCTTCTTACTGTCTCAAGCAGTGTAGACTGCTTTCTTGTCTTGGAAACAGAAGATATTTGATTGCCCTAATAGAGGCCCATTATTTGTTATGTAGTATTATATCTTGCTATTTTTCCATTAGAAGCTACCCAAGGACACAATATTTTTCTGTAAAGCGGTGGCAGAAAGAAAGTGTATCTTCGTGAAGAGTAGCCTCTAAGCAGTTGATCAGGGTAGTCCTGAGAGGTGGGAAAAAATGTTCTGAATGTTAAATCTTCTCAGATTAATGATGAATTTTGATCCTGCTTATGTGATGACTTCTGTAAGGCTACTGCATGGCAATATTAGCAAAACCCCATACACATATATAGCATTACCAGCAAAGAGCAATGTCTGAATAACCCTTCTAACAAACTCTACTGTCAGCAGCAAGATCTGAGTTTAACAAAATCATCACAAAACCAAATAGAAAAATGCAAAAAAAAATTACCAACACTATGATAATCAGTGAGACAACTCTTTTCAGTTGCCCATACAAATCATACAGCTAATGAACTGTAGCTTGTCTCTGAAGCAACAAGACCATTTTTTAATGTAGTTTCCAAGTATACTCCTTTCCTATGAAGACAGGTTGAAAGAGTTGGGCTTGTTCAGCTTGGAGAAGAGAAGGTTCTAGGGAGACCTTTTTGCAGCCTTCCAGACTGTTTATCAGGGACTGTAGTGGTAGGACGTGGGGTAATGGTTTTAAAGTAAAGGAGGATAGATTTAGTTTAGACTTTAGGAAGAAATTCTTCCCCGTGAGGGTCGTGAGGCACTGGTACAGGTTGCCCAGATAAACTGTGGCTGCTCCCTCCCTGGCAGTGTTCAGAGCCAGGCTGGATGGGGCTTTGGGCAACCTAGACTAGTGCAGAGTGTCCCTGCCCACTTATGGGCTTTGGAACTGGATGATATTTGGGTGCTCTTCCAACCCAGGACATTCTGTTATTTTATGATAGCAAATATTGTATGATTTTCTCACATTTTCAGTTCTGGAGAGCTCTTTGCTTAATTTCCAGTTGGGATCTTCTAAATTAAGTTTTATTTAATCTTAACTAGTCCTTTGCAAAGCTTATAATCTCAAAATATTCTAAGGTTTTACTTGAGGTATTTGCAACAAAAGTTATAACAAATTAAGCAAAGAAAAAAAGATTAAAAATATATAGAAGAGTTTCAAAATTTAAAAAGGCATTTATGCTTAAAACTATCTGACAGCATGCGGCAAAAAAATGAGTAGGCAAATTGGTATGGCATGGTTCAAAATGGGCAGTACCTGATTTAGCAGTAGCCATTGATTTTAACTGTGGCAAAGGAAAAGTAGGGTCTGTAAATTCTTAGATTGTGAGGAGACACAGAGGAGGTCAGAAGATTATCTGAATCTTTGCATCACAAAATTAAAGCAGCTGTGATGTTGGGGGCTACCAGGTTGCAACTTTTACTGGGATTCCTTCTCCATTCTTCCCATGGCAGTGCTGCAATTGGATCTAAAAAGAAATTCAGATTCCAAACTGAACTTGACTGGGAGGATCAAAGAGCTATGAAACCTGAACTCTTGATATTCTCACTGCTGTTCTCAGTGTGTAGGAAGAAGTTGCTGTTACCATCGGGTTGTTTGGTACCCTGGGTGTCATATTATGTTTGTGGGTGGAAAAATAGAGAAAGAAAAACTAAGTCTAGGAAGTGAGAAAAGAAGGTCTTTTAACAACTGGAGCAAAAATGAAGGGACTGTTTGTGCTGAGCAGCCCAAAAAGCTAAGGATCTTAATAGTCTGCCCTATTCTGGCTGTTTCTTCTCTAAGGGCAAGGGAAGAAAGTGTGCTGATTTATCTCTTGCTGGTCAGCTTGTCCTCGGGGGCAGGAACATTACACGTCACTGTTACAAATACAGGCTGTCACATTAGATGATAGAACAAAGGGAAGTGACTGAAAGTAAATAAAACTTGAATTCACACAGGTATAAAAGGACCTTTTTCTATAAGCAGGCAGTTATAAACATCACTCTGAATGGTTTTTGAGGCAAAAATAATGGGCTTGTTTGAGAAGCAATTGAGGTGCTTTCTGACAAAAATAGTATATTAGGAGATTAGTCTCCAAGGGGTGGATAACCTTTTCAGATTCTAAGTATTTCTTCTGTTCTCATGTGTGAGTTTACAATCTGTTAGTCTCAAAATATATCTGCAAACCCACAGGCCCACCTTCCTGACAGCTGCTCAAACAACAGAGCGGAGGAGCAGAGAAAAAACTCTGCACCGTCACCCGCCCAGCAATTCTGAAAAGCTTGGTAAGTTACTCATACAATCCAGAAATGCCAGTTAGGGAGGGAGGGGGGATGGAGGCGGTGGGGGAGAGAAGGCCCTTAAAGTCCAACATTTGCAGCACACGCTGGAAAACTAAAGGGGCCAATTAGTATAATAGGTTTGAAATCATTTCAGCACAGTCCTAAAGACAAAAGAAAAATTGTCCTTCAGAAATGGGGCTCATTGTTCAGAGTATAGAGATGAACAATGAATTCTATCGGTTTTGGAGGCAACATTCCTTCTCCTTCATACCGGACCATACATTATTAATGAGCACTATTTTCAAGTGTGAAAGAACTGTTTGAAAAGCATTAGCATAGTCTATTGGATGTGATTGACACTGTCATCCCTTTCATTTTGCTGTTGGCAAGAGGCATCCCTGTAGATTTATGTGCATCTGGACATTACTAATATTCTCCTTGTTATGCACTCTGGGCAGCTGTGATATGGAAATTTTTTAGCAGAGTTTTTCTTGATTTTTTTCTTTTTTGGGGGGGTTGGTGGGATGGGTGGGATTTACTGTTGTTATTAGCACAAGAAATGGATTTTTTTTTCTTTTCAGATTTTATCAGCCAAAAATATTTAATGTCTCGTTCCATTAATAACTCTATATTATCCTGTTTTCAATATGTGCACCGTTAAAGGAATACCATCAAGATTACATGGATTCTTCAGATATTTCCAGTGACTCTTTCCAGACAGAGTTCAGCTTTTGACACTCATGTCCACTCATTCTGCTTCCTTTTTAACCTCCAGATCTCCAACTTCATTGCATTTTCAATTCAGTTGGTGCATCAAGGACTGCAGGTAGTATCTGCCCGCTGTTTTTATAATTCTGTGATTCTGTTTAGAACCACAAACCCTCTTTAGATTTGCCTTAAATCACAACAATTAAGACAAGCAGAGTTAAGAAGCACTGAAACAGTACATCTAAATGACATACAAACCAAACTTAACAGAGGTTATGGGGTCTTTTTTTTCAAGGTAATGTTATTTATATTGGTTTTATACGTAGATTTAGAGTTATTTTCATTTTTCCGGCCATATAAGAGCATATCACAGATTCACAGAATCACAGAATCACAGAATGTTAGAAGTTGGAAGGAACCTCGAAAGTTCATCTAATCCACCCCCCCTGCTGAGCAGGATCACCTAGATTAGATCACACAGAAACACATTCAGATTGGTCTTGAATGTCTCCAGAGAAGGAGACTCCACAACCTCTCTGGGCAGCCTGTTCCAGTGCTCTGTCACCCTCACAGGGAAAAAGCTTTTCCTTACATTCAGATGGAACCTCCTAAGCTCCAGCTTGGACCCATTTCCCCTTGCTTTATCACTGGCCAAAAATGAGAAGAGACTGGCTCCATTCTCCTGACAATCACCCTTTACACATTTATAAACATTAATGATGTCACCCCTCAGCCTCCTCCAAGCTAAAGAGACCTAGCTCCCTCAGCCTGTCCTCATAAGGAATATGTTTCATCCACTCCCTTCATCATCTTGTGGCACTGAACTGGACTCTCTCAAGGAGTTGTATGTCCTTCCTCAACTGAGGGACCCAGAACTGGACACAATATTCCAGGTGAGGTCTCACCAGGGCAGAGTAGAGGGAGAGAAGGACCTCTCTTGACTAACCATTTCCCTTCTTATACACCCCAGGATGCCATTGGCCTTCTTGGCCACAAGGGCACATTGCTGGCTCGTGGTCATCCTGCTGTCCACCAGGACCCCCAAGTCCTTCTCACCTACACTGCTCTCTAACAAGTCAGTCCCCAACCTATACTGGTACCTGGGATTATTCCTCCACAGATGCAATACCCTACACTGGCCCTTGTTAAATCTCATTAAACTTCTCCCTGACCAGCTCTCCAGCCTGTCTAAATCCTGTTGAATGGCAGCACAACCTTCTGGTGTACAACCTTGGGAGCCACCCCTCCCAACTTCTTATCATCAACAAACTTGCTGACTGTGCACTCTATTCCCTCATCCAGGTCTTCGATGGATACATTGAATAATACTTGTCCCAGTACCGACCCTTGAGGGAGTCCACTAGTTACAGGCTTCCAGCCAGACTGTCCCATTGAACACACCATGATGGCTTCTTCCCTACAACCAGTTCTCAATCCACCTCACCACTCTAGTCTCCAGGCCACACTTCCTCAGTTTGTCCATGTGGATGCTGTGGGAGACAGTGTCGAATGCCTTACTGAGGTCAGGGAAAACCACATCCACTGCCCTACCATCAGTATGTAGTCAAGGAGGGAGGAAAGGTCTACATGACAGGATGAAGACTGATGCAAAACATCGTGATTGGGTAGACGTTGCATGAAGAAAAGAGCTACTAATATGGACATTTAGTTTGTAATCTAAATTTGGTTTTAGTGTTAGCTTTTGTATATCTATACACAAATATATATTAAATGTACAGTTATACACTCGAGGTTTTTTATTTTGGGGGTCATGATTATCATTCTGTCTATAATTTTTTAACCTCTTTAAAGATAAACCTTTTGCTGCACAGTCATCTCATGAGAGGTCCTAACTAGAACACCTCCTAATTTCAAGGATCTGTTTAAAGTATTGAGGTACAAGTGAATGTATAACCATTGGACTAGAAGTTAACAAATCAAGGCTATATTATTTTAAATTATCCAAAGACATTCTATGCAACAGGAAAATTATGAGGTTTTAACTCAATGCATAGATATATTCTCCTCCAGTCTGCTCCAAATAACCCATCTCCATACTCACAAACACATCACCTCATCACTGTTTTGTTTACATACAGCCTTAAGAAGCTACTAATTTGCATCCAGCTATTAGAGGTACATGAGCAGCTGCTTTCTGCTCACAGTCATCAGGTCTGTTCTTTGAATGACATGTACACCACTCTCCTCAGAGGTCAGACCCAGCTTCTCCATGCCATATCCATTGTTGACCATCCCAGGCTGTGAGAGTTCAGCACTGAGGTCCCTCCTGCTTGGCAGCACAAGGAACTGCCACCGCTCCACTAGACAGCCTAATTACACCAATCAATCACGTAAAATAGTTTTCAAGGCTAGAAGTGGAAGGTTATAACTCATAAAGGACACTTTGCAACAGAAGAGGTGGGGAAAGTCAATGTCTAACTTAAAAAAAATGAAAACATGCTATCCAACAAAATATTCTCAAACTGTTCCTCTTAGTTTTGTTTCTTCGGGCCAAAATCTGAATGGCATTTATAAGATATAGCCTTATAAGTCTGTGATTAGTTACAAAAGATTTAATACCTTGCTTTTTTGATGTGGTTTTAATTTCAGCGATTCCAGTTTCACATCAATGTAGATTTAATTATTTTAAGGACTACTTCCTACTTCACACTAAGACGATTTTGTGCTATACTGTAAAACATAAGATAGATGTACAGAACAGTCAGCATAAGTTCTTTAATCAGAATACTGAGATTCTTGTATAGCTTCTTAATTTTGTGTTCTCCTGGTATTGTTTATGGTATTTTAAAATTTTGCTTAGTATTCACAGCTATCTGCCACGACACCATTTTGTGATTACTCTCAAAGGGACTGCATATAAAGGAAGATTCTTTAACCTTTTATTGAGAGATTTCTTGTTAATTCTCATACTAACTGTAAAGTCCACTTCACTACCTTAGCAGAAGAGTGGCTTTGTCAAAATTTACTGCCATCAGGAGAGTTATCTGCATGTCCCACTGTGCTGGATCAAATCCTTCCCAGAAACAGCTCCTTGCACAGGTTCAGGATCCAGATCCATTCCTTGATATTTCTGCAGACATTATAATTCAACAACCGGATTTAATGTACGACTTCCAAAGATCTTTGCAAAGTTACTTAAGTATGAGTGTCAAAATATTGTCTTCTCGAACAATTGCACAGGCATTATTAACTTGATTTTGCACAAATGCTACAAAACTAATTTTATAAAATTGATATAATCATTACAAGTAAAAAATATATGGACTAATACAATTCTTTACAAGTATTTTTAAGTTTGCAGTGTAAAATAATAGATTTTTATCCCAATATTTCCACTGTCTAAAATTTATCCGTCTTCCAGTTTGAAGTGGAGGTGCTTAAAAAAAAGAACAAAGGATTTCATAGTGTTTTCTGCTTATGTGAAGTTTCTCCAGATACTTTCTTCATTTAAAATGAAAAATATAAAAAACCTAACAACCCATTCAACCAGATAAATTCCATTAAAAGCCACCTAAAATTCAAGTGTTGGCCATAAAGTTCATGAAAAAGCTAATGAATAGTTGTGGAAATATTGGCTTTGGAACGTTTAACTGTAAAGTCCAAGGAATAAAGGTGAAGAAAGCCATATTCACATATGAATATTTAAAACCAATTAAAGGGTGTTCAGAGGGTTGGGAAATTCTTTGTTTGATATAAAACCTTTCTAATTATTAACTAGGTGATGCTGTGACAGCATGTTTTTTTACCAGTGGAGATGATTAGACATTAACTAGAGATGTCCTACAGCATTCAATGAACAGTCTTTTGAGGCAGTCACAGTATTTTCCAAGGCTAATTATGAAGATGTAAAGTTAATAAATTCACTTTTTCTAGGTGTTGTGTATAAAAACACAGTCACATTTTTAAATGTACTGCTAAGTCAACCGGTAAACCACATTTTTTGAAAGTATTTCAATTTGAAAGTGTTTATTTACAGTGCTCTGATAGTTCTTTAACTAACTCTTTAATATTTAATTTACTTTAAACATTTGCTTACTTTTCTGTAGGGAATATTTCATGCTGAAGAGTCTAAAGTAAATTCTAGGACTTGCACCATAATGTTTTAGTCTGCTTCTCCTGAGAACTTCCTATGAAGCTGCAAATACCCAACACTAGAAAAATATTTCTATGGTTCTCTCCTTTTTTTGCTGCTTAGTTAGGTTTGCGGAGAGTTATTTTTTATGTCTGTAATCGATATGCCAAGGTTGATGATTCTGATTGAAGTAAAAAGATAAAAGAATATTTCCCACAGGAATCTCCAGGGAGAGATGTTTGAATGTATATAAAGGTTATAGAGTGATTGCAGATATATGCCTGAGGAAATTCAGGAATAGAGGATATTTTAGTAGGTATTACAATCACTGCAAAATAGTTTTAATCTTCTTTTTTTTTCTTTTAAAAAAAGTTAAGCTACCAAGTTTACATAATAAAGTGTAGTTTTGTGTTATTGGGGTCCCTGCCCACTCATGCCTGTACTTCTGTTTTGTAAAGTGCATCATGTCTTTTCCCGTTGCTCAGCTACACAAAGAAAAAACAGAGTTCAAACCACCATTGTGCTGTGTGTGGTTTAAGCAAAGACTTGCAGATTGTGTGACAAAATGAACAAACATTACTGATTTCTCTGTGAATTCCCAGCTATTTCAGCATATCTTCACTCAACGAAGTTTCATATATGTGATCAAAAGTTGTGACTACATCACGAAAAAGGCTGGTTATTAGTAATAAGCCACAGGGACCATTAGGTTCTCCTGTTTTAGAAGGGTGCACAAAACACCCAGGTCACATCCTCACATCCCCAGGTAAAAATGTCCACAAGATATTTAGTAAATATAAATCACAAAATAGAAAAGTATGAACATACCAGAAGGCGATATGTTCAAACCAATTTTGTAATTTACAAACTGGCACAAGGCAGTTGCTCTAAATCTGAAGATATATGTGTGGGGGAAAAAAAAAAAAAAAAAAAAAAACAAACAACAGAAAAGGCAAAAAAGGTCATCTTAAATGACATTATATCCCATTTCTAGCTTTGATAGCCTCCAGTGACCCTGAAGAAGTTCCTCCTCTCCCCTAGGTTCCATCTACAGTTTTCCAGAAAATAAAGGAGAGAAATAGATTCATTCTGACCCTGAGAGGTGTCCAGAACAAACTTTGAACTAATTAGTTTTTAATGCAATATGAGAATTCAGCATAAATGTGGTGAAAATATTTCTAGTGTAGTCTCTTTTCAAACTGCTATGACAATGCTAGGCACACAGGACTCTTACTGCAAGAAGGAACTTTATGTAAATGTACCCTCGTCCTACCCTTTGGGTATTTATTAGCAGTTTAAGAAGTTGTTGTTTGTGCGAATCCAAGTAAGGACTGTATTCCTATAAAGGAAGTAGCAAACTGACAAAGAAAGTACCCAACATTTTGATCATTGCCCAGAAAGACCCATTATACTCCTATCACTCCTATAAAAAAAAAAAAATAAAATTGTAATGAATTCTCACATTTTTGGGGTTGTCTTTAAAATATCTGTAAAAGTTGCTTCTTGACTACTGGTTGTCCAATTTTAATGAGAAAATGTAATGTAATGTAATCCATGGTCGCTGACGGCACACACACATGAACGCTTAGGATGCTAGCAGTTTATTGCTAGGACACTCTCAGTCATCTCTGAAAGGTCATGGAACACAGGAAGGATGGCTGAGGACTGGAGGAAAGACAGTGTCACTCAGGTCTTCAAAAAGGGCAAGGAGGGTCCGGGAAACTACAGGTCAGTCAGCCCCAGCTCCATCCCTGGAAAGGCGATTTAAGAAATTATTCTGGGCATCATTTCTAAGCATGTGGAGGAAAAGATTAGTAGTATCAGAAGTAGTTGACATGGATTCATCAAGGAGAAATCATGCTTGACAAATCTGATAGCTTTCTATTATGTCTCAACTGGCTGGGTGGATGAAGGGAGAACAGTAGATGTAGGCTACCTTGACTTCAGCAAGGCTTTTGACATCATCTCATAACGTGCTTGTCAACAAGCTTAGGAACTGCAGGTTGGATGAATGGACAGCAAGGTGCAACTTTTTGAATGGCAGAGCCAAAAGGGTTGTGAAAAGTGGCAGAGAGTCTAGGTGGAAACTTCTAGCCGGTGGTGTGCCCCAAAGGGCAATGGTCCGGTCTGGACTTATTCAACATATTCATCAGTGACCTGGATGAGGAGACAGAGTGCACTGTCAGAAAGTTTCCTGATGATACAAAACTGGGAGGAGTGGCTGGTACACCCAAAGGCTGCACGATGTGGCTGGACAGGTTAGATGGTTGGGCAGAGAGGAAGCAAATTAAATTCAATAAGGGCAAGTGTAGGGGCCTGTTATCCACAGAGGAATAACTCTGAGAACCAGTAATGGTTACAGGTTGACCTGCCGGGAAGGAGCTCTGTGGGGTAGGACCTGGGAGTCCAGGGAGGTTATCTCCCTCTCTAGTGTGCCCTGGTGAGGCCACATCTGGAGTACTTTGTCCAGTTATGGGCTCCACTGTTCAAGAAAGACAAGAAACTAACTACTGGAGAGTATAACCCCCACATGAGGACTACATAGATGATTAAGGGATTATGAGACTGGACCACCGCTCATATGAGGAAAGGCTGAAAGAGATGGGTCTGTTTAGCCTGAGGAAGAGTTAATTGAAAGAGGCTCTTATCAATGCATATAAGTATCTAAAGAATGGATTTCTAGAAGAAGGGGCCAGTCTCAGTGGTGCCGAGTGACAGCACAAGAGCAGAAACTAGAACACAGCAAGTTCAGCTTCAAGATAAGGAAAAAATTCTCTGAGTGACAGAGGACTGTCACATGCTGCCCAGAGAGGTTGTGAAGTCTCCTTCTCTGGAGATATTATAAACCCACCTGGACACAGTCCTGTGAAATGTGCTCTAGGTGATTCCGCTCTAACAGAGGGTTTGGACTAGATGATCCCCAGAGGTCCATTCCAACCACTACCATTCTGTGATTCTGTGCAACAGTTGTTCGTACTAGTAAAACAGATCACTTGAACACTGTCCTCCAATATTTGTTTGGCCTACTTAGAAATAAACATTTTAAGAATTCAATTAATTCTGTAGGAAACAAACAAACAAAAAAATATGATTTGGAACAACTGAATTTCTAAGGAAAAAAAGCAAGGTATGACAGAAACTCATTTAATGCAATTTCATGAAACTTCTCTTATTTTTGCAATATATCCACAAACCAATCTGTTCAATAACATACATTTGAGGTTTTCCCTTGACCCACTAAAATTAATGGAAGTTTTACTACTCACTTAATGGGAACATGATGGTGCCTAATTTATTGTATTCAGGAAGTTCATCCTTCATGAAGACAAAGTGGAAAAAGTGAGAAAGGATATGAGGAATCAATGCAATTGAACTTTGCCCGGGATCCCTCAAGAACTTACTGTTCTTATTATTTTGGGCTTGCCCAACCATTTTTTTTTTTTTGGTTGATCTTTTCTTATCCTATTTCTTTTCTATTATTCCATACCTTTTTGTCATTATTATCATTTAGTTGTGATAGAGGTTTTTTTCTACTTTCTGGGTTAGCAGAATTTAAAACTTTCAGTGTCTGTGACTCTAAACTTTTACTCTGATAGTAATTCTAACAATAAAAACACTTCAAAAGTATAGACTCTTTCCGACCAAAGAAAACCAAATATTATTATTATTAATATTAATCAGACTCAATAAGTCACTGATGCTAAATTAGGATATTTTCTATGTACTATATGTCACTATGGTCAGCTACAATAGAGTTAATCACAAGATTAAGACACTGGCACTGAATGTCTGTATGTAGACATCCACAAACATGCAAATGATCTGGTCTTTCATTATATTCAGTGGAGATTTTGTCAATGCAATTAATGAAGATTAGAAAGCAATTAGAAAGCATAAACAGCTAAGGTGGGATTTGCTTGCTTAAATATTGTTGTCTTGTGCCATTTCAAATGCTAGAAAGTACCCAAGATATGTGCATAAAGCTGATGCAAATCACAGTGTTGTAGAACTGTACCTTCCTGGAGCAGCAGCTGGAGACTGGGTTGGGTGCTGCTGTAAGGCAAAATACCTCAGAGTATCTGAAATAATTCCTGCATTTAACTGAATAATTCCTCAGGCTTTATCACATTTATGGCTTAATTCTCCATTGACTATGATATAACTTCTGCCACTTAGCATAGGGGACAAACACCTGACTCCCAAATGGAGAACTATTTTTATACTGTCTTGACTATTCAGCATTAGTAAGTTAATTCAGTAATTTGGAACACAGGCTAAAGAAGCTGATTTTGTTATTAATTCTTTGGTTCTGAAAACAATATAAAGAAATTGCTCAGGCAGCTCTGTAACCTCACTGCTGATTCAACGATTTATACCAAAACTCCTTGCAGATTTTAATATATTTTACAAATATTGGTCAGAGTTAGGCAGTCTGCGAGTCTGTTTCCTTAATGATTACTTTAAATGCTTTATAACATGAGATTTCTAAGCATGTGTCATGAGAAAGGAAGTTTGAATGAAGGAGTGCAAAGTCTTCTCATGCAGTGCTCTAAGAGTGAGTTTCTTCTGAATACAGACTTTCATGGCATGCGTGAAGTCATATGAAATCTGTATGCTCGTTGAGCAGGTGACTGCAGCAGATTTTAACTCACGTGTCTCAAATTTTGAAAACTGGTATAATCACTAAGACCTGAGCTGTACTTTAATGACAGATATTTTTATAAGTTTTGTGTAGATAGATCTATAATTTAGCTGATCGCTATTTTATGTAAACAGTGGTACAGTTATTATATTTGTAACATATTTTCTTGTGAAGATTTTCCTTTTAATTTTGCTAAACTGTATTTTATTTTCTCTCCCATTCTTTTCTCCCAACATAATTGTTTTATTTTGTTTGCAGTTCTGATGTAATTCCAGAGTAATTTTCTGGCTTCAGTGGAATTTTTCCAGATGTGTATTGATGATTAAACTGAAGGAAGATTTTGTCCATAAGTCTCTTCTTCCTTTGTAATTTTTTTTTTTTTTTAGTATTTTGAACTTTCCACTCTCTTACATTAGTCCTTTAGCTAGAGCTTCTTAAGCCCCAGGACAGTCCTCAAAAGCAGTCTAACGTGGTTTAAGCAAAACGAGAATGCTTGACCTATTCCATAATGGGAGCATGCTATTTGCAGATAAGGAAGCATGAGTTATAAATTTCCTGCCGGCAGCTCATGATGCATTTGAGAGTTACATATTCATGTTCTCTAGCCAAAAAGTGCCTCCTTTATACAGTGGAGAAGGAAAACAAACAATTAAACAGTTTGCTTCCCATTAGTGGGATGTTTGAATGGGCTGCCACAGACCACTATAAAAGGGTAATCTAACATTCTCTGATGATTCTCCCACTGTAGAAACATGCTATGGGTGTTAATCGGTTCAGACAGATTTCAAATGAGCATTTTTATTTATTTTTTAAACCCTAAAAGAATTAAAAGAAAATTTATAGGGGAAATCAGACTTCTTTGGAAAGTAGGAATGAGTGAGTATGGTGGGGGGTGTTCCTTGGAAGAATTTGCTAGAAGATATGTGTTAAGATGATAAGGCTTCATCTTGTGTATACAGTGACTTATCAAGCTATACAAATGGCTTGTATAGCTCTTATCAAAGCCCGAATTTCTCACTGCTTACATCTATTTATCCAAGTTGGTCACTTCAAAGGCAAACACCACTTTTCCATGGAAAGTAGCACACAAAATTTCGTTTTCTGCTTCTCTGACACCAGTATAATTAATACAGCATAATTTAGGAAAGAACATTTTTTGTGAGTGTGTTATAGAAGAGCTTTACTTTTAAGCAAGACATTTAGGCATGTTCTGAGACATGCCACTAATTCCAGTTCTGCCTATGAAAGTCCTTGATGGTTTACACAGATGTGGTCACTCAAGAAGAGCCACCTATGAAAACCAGGTATCAAGTTATCTCAGACTAGGTTTGCAAAAAAGAGTAGAAATATGTAGGTTGCAGGAATGTCAGTTAGAAAGGGTGCCAGTTACTCACAATGCTCTGTAATTGTTCCATGGACAAAGTTGGTTTAGAAGTGAGTAGCACCATGCTGTTTAATCTTTTTCTTTGGAGAAAATGGAGTTGGAGAATTTGGAATGAAATTCAAGCAAATATCGTATGTTGCAGAAGAGACCGTTCAGATACTTTTCCTTGAGCTATCTCAGCAACTCAAATTACACATTCGTTTTCTCTTTTACAGAAAGTTAAATTGAGGAAATCAGTGACTTTTTAAAAACATCTTTACTGGTCAGGATAAAAGACAGGCTTTAGCAAAAGGCACTCAGAAGGGATTTTGTTTTGGTTTTCACGTAAGAGTATATTCCAAGTTGGAAATTGCTTAAAATATATTAAGAGTAGGGATAAACTAATTTCTTTCATTATTCTATTCCTGTAGTGGCCAGGTAGAAATAAGTAAGTCATGATTTTCTAAGGCAGGTTATCCTTTCAGAACATGATGCAGATTCATCAATGGCATCACTTTGAGTTCAGTTCCCATATGTGTTGAACAATAAATATTGATTCTTCTGGAGAGTGGTACAAAAAGTTAAGATGAATTGAAAATATATTTCTCAGGTCTCTTTACATTTGAGTCAAAGGACCTTGTCAAGTATTCATCACTCTATTTTCCTCTTTCTTTTGTTACAGTTATAATTTATTTACTTAATGAAAAAATCAAAAAGCTTTTTCCATTTTTAATAAATAAAAAGGGATGTTTTTAAATGATACTCTGCCATAATTAAATCTATACCTATACTTACAACTAAAAGACATTAAACATTAGTTGTTCTGCTGAAAAATATTATTAACATATTGATTTTTTTAAAAAGGAGGTCTAGTACCTCTGGATGTTGGTATATTAAAGAATCTTAGGAACTCTTCCAGCTTCAGGTATGACTAAGGATTTGAACCAGTACAACTTACCTGTAGCTTTGTGCACCATGAAAGCGCGAGATGCTATCACTTTTCTTACAAGAAAGTCTTTAAAGTTTTTACTGTCCCAGAAAACACAAAAAAAAATGCAAAATGTAAAATAAGAAACTAAACAGATAAGAGCATATAATTATTTCCATCAAATAAAGAGCCTGTAGCTGAAAAGCATGTGGAATTTTCTTCTGCCTGGGCAGTTCTAGGTAAAGTAGTACTGACAGATGTAATGATCACAGGTTTAATTGAAGGACTTTTGCATAATGACATGCTTAGTAGATGAGGAATGTAGTTTTGAGGAAGTTTGTACCATCTTCAGATTTCTTATACAGAATTTAATCCAAAATCCACTAAGTCAGCAATGGTAGATCCTCCCTTTTTTCCACTGTGGAAACTGGAAGTAGAACTGGCCTAAATGCCACCTAGTATTTTGTGCTGGAAAAAAAAAAACATGGCTCAATTGCAATTGCCAGCTCTGTCTGAACTGAAAATTACTCAGCACTAGATTTTATGTTCTGCCAAAAGAGGCCACAGGTATCTGTGGCCTCCTGTGAGCATTCAAGAGACTAGAATGCCCCCAGCAAGTACCGTAGTGAAGGTCAAACACTCTCTGCAGAGAGCACTGCACAGAATCCTGAATGTCTCTCTGACATTCAGGGATTTAGCTTCAGCCTTGAATGTCACAAAACAAATGACATGCAACACTCAGGCTGGAGCATGCCTCCTGCATCAATTCATCTTAAAATGCTTCTGGGAATTAGGCAGAGTTTGACATAATTTGTACAGAATCGTTTATGACTACCATAGAACACTTTTTATGAAAGAAATGTTATCACAAAGCATTGCCTTAATAAAGAATTAGTCTGGTTTTAATCATTCACTTTCCTTAGTTAAAAATAAATATACTAAACCTTCTGCAGCAGTGTATAAATCGTGTTGGCTTCTGAGTTGCATCACTCACCACACTCCAAAGATTAGGGCAAGGATGAAGAATCCAAATAGGTGCAGTTACACAGGGAGTGTGTGTTATTCATTGTCTAGAATCTTGGCTATGCCTGTGCTAATAAAGAAAATGCACAACAAACTCTTCTTTGGCTGTACTGCCAGCTGCCTTGGAACAGCTTATTTCTGTACAGATAAATTCTCTTTTGTCCCAAGCCATAGTAACTGCATCCAAATTGCTTGTGAGGAGGAGTCCTTGGCCCATGCTAAGCATCAAACTGTGCCTGGGCATAGTCTGTGAGAGAACTGGTTTATAAGTCAAAAATTATTCAGAGACCATGCTAAGAATTTAACAGTATGAATGTCCACATGTTGGTGTGCAAGTCTGTGTATTAGCCCTGTTTAGTCGTCCAGAACATATGTATTCTGTGGTGTTTGGTATCTACCAAATATGTGCTGTATGTGTTTGTGTCAGGAATAATGGAAACAGAAAACATGACAGTGTTGATATGAGGAAGTAGTGAATGGAATTGGCTTATGTTGAAACAGAAGCCCTACAAAACTTGTAACACTATTGGAGGGCAAATTTTCCTCTTCATTAAACTTCAAGTTAAATAGCCAGAAGATGCTCCTCATGTATGTGAAATTACTTTCAATATGTTTGCAGTTCAGTGCTGTCTAACGCTAAAACTTTTAGCATTTTGACATCATATTTATCCTGTATATGGATGAATGCAAAAAGCATTTTGATACATCAAAGCAATCTATTATATGATCTGATGTTAGGGGAAAAAAAATAAAATATACAAAACAGGTATATATGATATATGAATCTTTCTGAAAACAGCCACTTCTATACTATCAGCCTACAACAAGCACTGAGGTCATTGAGCATTATATATGATGTTACACAATGGATGACATTTCAAGTTATTAGTACACAGTTGACAGCATTGTGACATACAATATAAGTACTCCAGCCCTTCTACAGAAAAGAACAATGCTTTTACCCTGTTGTGCATGAAACACACAGACGTATGCCCGTGCTAGACAGAGGACATGTTTAAATAGGGGCAAAAACTTCTTTGATACAATTGTCAAAAAGAAATATATGAGAAAATACATACAAGTCCAGTATTATTTCATCAAGCATTGTTTGGTATAGGGTAACTAATTTATAGGGTACGGTTCACTGCATTATATATAAAAGCTTATTGGGGAAAAGGAAACAAGTCCAGAAGATGAAATATTTAATATTCAGAAAGAATGAATACTTGTGAAAGCATACAGACTCCATTCTTTTTAATGTAAGTACCAACAATATTTACTGAAGAAACTAAATATGTACTAGTGCATAGCTGCATAGAACTACTACAGCTTCTTCCTTTAATTGGAGAGCTGGGCAGGGAGAAGTTTAATGTCATTTAATAAGGACAACTGTACGGTCTTGTGCCTAGGGAAGAACAACCTCAGGGACCAGGCTAGGGACTGGCCTGTTGGAGAGCAGTGTAGGTGAGAGGGACTTGGAGGTCCTGCTGGACAGCAGGACCATGAGCCAGCAATGTCCTCATGGCCAAGAAGGCCAATGTCATCCTGGGGTGTATTAGAAGGAGGGTGGCTAGTAGGTCAAGAGAGGTCCATCTCCACCTCTACTCTGCCCTGGTGAGACCACACCTGGAGTATTGTGTCCAGTACTGGGCCCCTCAGTTCAAGAAAGACAAAGAACTCCTTGAAAGAGTCCAGTGCAGGGCCACCAAGATGATTAAAGGCACGGAACACCTTCCTTATGAGGAAAGGCTGAGGGAGCTGGGTTCTCTTTAGAGGTTCTCTTTAGCTTGGAGAAAAGGAGACTGAGGGATGACCTCATTAATGTTCATAAATATGTAAAAGATGAGTTTCAGGAGGATGGATCCAGTCTCTCAGTTGTGGCCAGTGATAGGACAAGGAGCAATGGGTCCAAGCTGAAGCTTAGGAGGTTCCATCTGCATGTAAGGAAAAACTATTTCCCTGTTAGGGTGACGGAGCACTGGAACAGAGAAGTTGTGGAGTCTCCTTCTCTGGAGACATTCAAGACCTGGATGTGTTCATGTGTGACCTACTCTAGGCGATCCTGCTCAGGCAGGGGGGTTGGATTACATGAACTTTTGAGGTCTCTTCCATCTTCTAACATTCTGTGATTATCTAATTAATTTTATTTCTGTACTGTCACACAGGAAAAATTAAAGCTTCATAATAATGCTCAAAAACTTACACAAAAGAAATTTATAAGATTCTTGCAATTGAAATTCTGGTAAAGATATTACTAATTCCCAATCAACTCTGAAGGTATTCGATTTCTTTGGTGTTCTGTTTTTTGCTGTTCTTGGTATTGGGGTTTTTTTTAGTGTAAAAAATACAGAAAATCCCCCACCCCAACACTGTAATATATTTTGAAATGCATCGCATGATATGTCTGCTGTTGTTCCCCATTCAGCCTCCACTAAATTGTTTCTGTTGCTTGTGAACTCAGCTATACATTACTTGCATATATCTCCTCACATATATTTTAATAGAAGTTCAGCAAATTTCAATTTTGATAATTTGTACATAATGTGTGACATATTCCTCAAGACAAAGACATGTTTTACAAATATTCCAGTTGTCTGCAAAATAGTCTGGGTCTCAATAGCACACAACATTTCAGCCTGTAGATTAAGAGTTGACTGTTAATAATGATGACTCAGATGTTGATATACTCAAAATCTGTAGCCTGTTCTTAGAATGGTGATGGCTATTAGTACATCCCTCCCTATTTTTGTTCTGTAATATTTTTCTCTATAGAACAGCATCTGTTTTGCTCTAAGCTCAGCCAAGGTGAGAAGATCTACATCTTTGCCTCTGTTGCTATTTCATCTTAAACAAAAACAGAGTCTCAGTGTGAAGCCTGTAGCCACCTGAAGGTTTTGCTGACAGCATTGCAGCTAAAACCGAGAAGTGCTTGTCCCCAACAGCTTTGTCTTACTCCATGAACATATTAGAGTGGACCAAACTACCTTAATGAATAACACATTGGAGAACAGGGTAAAAATTTATTCTTTCACAATGTTTCAGTCATAGATGAATTTGACATACAGATTTATCCCATAATATTTTCTTTAACTCTTATAACTAAAACCTTTACCATCTTTCCTTAAATTTAACTAGATTTATCACCTTTATGTAATGCTGTCTCAGTGCTAAGCAAGATGTGAATAACTTCCATCCACTTCCTTAGAATGAAACTTTCAACGTGTTTTGGAATTGTTAAACGTGCCTAGTCACTATCACGCTGTATTTCTGCATATTTCTGGAACTAAACAAATGAAGGTACCTCATGATTTCTATCCCTTGCTTCTCTGTCTTTCTTTGTGAAATAAAATTTTTCCCTACAGTGCAAAAATGCTCAGAAACCATGAAACAACTTAATTCTGCTTAAACATCTGGTAAATTGTTGTCCAAGTTTTTATTTTATTTAAAATATCCATTACAACATTTTTTTCTTATAGAATGTTTTAATGGCGAGTCTGTTAGCTATGTAATATGGAATTAGAGCATCTTTCATTTCAAAGCACAGTCCGCAGTTGTCCATCCCTGTCATTCAGAGGCATTGTAGAAGTGTCACTAATGTGTCTACATACACCATCAGATTCCTCAGTTTCACCTGCACACCCAAAGAAAAAGTGCCTAAGGACTCTGAAAACCAAGTCTATTTCCCTCATACTTTAAAGAAATCAATCCTTGACAGAGCCCTTCTACAAATGCTAGTTATTGTAGTAACGTAGCAGTAATGACAACCCTGAAGTTCACTGAAGCTGTATTCCTCCTATTGCATGCAGCAGTTGATGTTTTGCATCTATCAGTTTACTTCCTGCTTCATATATTTCTTCCACTCCTTGTTCTTCACTGCCTGCTCTCCTTGGAAAAAAAAATCTGATTTCCAACCCAGAATCTAAGCACACCATAGTTTCCACTGTCAGTGTGTAGCATAATGGTTATCTGAGCATCTCTTCAGATGGGCCACTCTAATAGGTGTTGATGTTGATCCTGCTTCATTCAACAACTTCTTGTTTCCCTGGAAGCAGCTTACATCTGCTTGGGCAAACTCTGTCATCACTGCCATTTAATTTGCAAATGCCATCTGTCCTGGAACTCCCTCAGGAAACAATCTTTCTTATCTTACTCATGAGAGACACCCACATCATTTCCACTTTTCCAGCAATACTTTCCTGAAGTGCTGCACGTCATGTAATAGAGTCACCTCAATGTTGCAAATTAACAGATATCATTATCAACCTCAGATTTCCCTGTTTGTAACCCTGCACATCATCTGTCCCACTGATAATGAAACACTTTTAAGGTAGACTTAAAACCACCAAGCTTTAGTACAAAATTTCTCCATTACTCTGCCCCTGGAAAGACTCTTTCTGAACCCTGAGCCAGATGCGAGCAGAGGGTGGTAGTTTTCCCTATGTGTCCCTAGCAAACCTAGGAAAAACAATATTCATTGTGTCCAAATAGTAATACGAACAGATTGCTAATTGCCTTATAGTCATCACGTACAAACAGGGCTGGAAAGACTTTTATTTCCTTATCCTCTTCTTCGGTCAAAGAAGATGATATCTTGGCCAAAGACTGAGAGAATCTGGTGCTGATTTAACTTCCAGGAAATGTTTTGTACTCTTGAAGAAAGTGTCACCAGCTGTGACGATGCTCACACTTGATATCAGGACTTCCTTCCAAGACAGCATAAACCAATATCACATAAGCAAAGCTGGATTGTAAATATGGTTGTGGCAGTACTGTGTTGCTGATTGTTGCAGTTTCATGTTGTTTTGCAGACATTTCCATAGCTCCTGAACAGAAACAGGAAAAGGTACATTTGGTCTCACTTAAACGCCGTGTCAGACAACATTAAGATTGATTTAGTTTAGACCAGGATCCTGTAGCTAACGGTCTCCCCTGTACCTTTGGAGCGTGCAAGCAGAAATGAGCTGACAACCAGTGTACAACTAAACAAAGACAACTAAAATAATGACTTTATTTCAGCTTCCTCAGGTAATCTGTGATATTATTTGAAAATGCAAAAAAAAAGTTCTTCACCAAACCCCGTTTAAAACAAGCATTGAGCATCTTCTGGTAGGTACAGGGACTGCTTTTTCTTTTTTGAATGTTTAGGGGAAAATACCAGTCCCCACAACAGCAGAGGCTTAAATGTCAGTCTTATGGGTGAAGATGAAAATTAGAACAGGTTGCTGATCTTCTACTGTGCACAAGTAACCTCAAATCATCCACATTTTTGATCTTAAACAGTCAGAATTTTCTGTCCAGGGGAGGAGATGACTCATGGTACTGAGATGAATGTTTTCAAATGAGAATAATGCAAATTTTCGAAAACTCTTAAGAAAATTATGTTATTTGGTTTATAAGTAAGGAAAGGCCACAGATTGCTTTGTAATGTCCAGATGATAGATTTATGCACTAATGTTTTTGTAGTTTCAGTACTTGTAGTAGCATCCTTTGGAAATATAAAATACCAAATATCAACTCTAAAACCACCCTGTATGAGTTAGCAGAATATGTTGAAAATATACTGTGCTATAAATATACTAANCAGAATATTGGCCTGAATGCTAAAGCTATGCCAGTGATCCCAGGGACTTGCTTGCAGTGGATTAATTTACTCAAGTGTGTTTTCTAGATTCAGTCTTTGTTACTGGAGTAGGAATATACACTTATTTTGGCTCTATAGTAATACACAGATCACCTGATATATATATATAATATTTTTTAATGAACATGGACAGTATTTAATTCAAAATTTCAACTTTTGAGTGTATATAAGACAAACAAATCCCAAAACTTACAGGTAAGCAAGAATCTGGCTTTTGTGAACACACGTATCACAGAGGAAGGCACAAAATACACCAATGACCCATGAACGTATGACAAAAGTCAGTGAGACATTTCAGTAGAAAAGGGAAATTCAAAAGGCAAATAGTTGCCATATATGCCTTTGTACTGATGGATAAATCCATAATGATGTAAGCAACATGAGTCAACTAATCTAATTAATCTGTTTCCTTTATTGTTTTTCTTTAGGTTATTTGCTTATTATTATATTTTACCTAAAAGCATAAAAATGTTAAAACTGCAATTGTAACAGCTTTACAAACCCAAGGTCAATATAACAAATTTATCTATGTAACTTAACATTGCCTGTTTAGCTCTATCAGCAGGCTCCAACCCTGCAGACTCTCAAACGAGGATGATATTAAAATGTAAATACCGAGCATGCAGTAAATAAACAATCAGTAGGACTGTTTAGTACTGTAATTGAGTAAGTTTGAAAAGAAAACTAAACTTTTGAATAATGCTATCTATTTTTATATTTGTATTCAATAGTTTGAGTAATAGTGTGTATATTCAGCATGGCACACAGTATATGCAAATACATCTCAAATTTAAAAATAATTTTTCTATATTTCCTTTGATTTTCAGCCTTGATCAATTTTCATTTGAAAAGGTAAGTGTAAAGTCCCATGAGTTTCAAAAGCCACACTAATTTCTTCTCAGTGATGGCCAGTGATAGGACAAGGGGCTATGGGTCCAAGCTGAAGCTTAGGAGGTTCCATCTGCATGTAAGGAAAAACTATTTCCCTGTGAGGGTGACGGAGCACNGAGTGTATTTAAACAAGAGTCCTACTGGAGAATAAACTAGTGTTGTAATTTTCAATATCATCAGAAATTGGGCATCATCCTGAGTAAAACACAGCCAAAAATCTGGAAATCTCTAATCTGTTGAGTACCAAAAACATTGGTTATTTTGAATCTTCATCACTTAGCTGTGTTCAGCTTTGTTTTCCAGCTATGGGAACATAGTCTTGTGTAGTCACAGCTGTTAGTCAAGATGGAGATCAAAGGACAGTCTCTATCTAGACTTCGTGGTAGACTGGATTATGAGGCTTGAAGTATCACCATATATGAAATCAGTGAGCAATCATTGCATTCAAACAGCTTTGATATTCCAAGCTGGAAAAGCAACTACATGCCTACGTGCTGGGTCATCTGAAGGAATGGACTTTAGCACAAATTAGGCCATAGTCTGAAAACCACACTAGCATATCTGGAATAAAAAGTCTGAAATGCATCACTGTCACATTCCTGTAAGCATTTGAATGGCAAGGATTTGTGCTTGCTTTTATTAACATGTTTGTTCATATTAGTGAAATTATAAATGCAAAATTGTAGCATGAAGTTAACTGAGATTTTTTTTGTATATTTGTTTATAAGGTTTATTAGGATAAATGTATCTTGGTTAGCAACACATTTTTTAGCAATAATGTATTTTTCACAGTAATATTTTTTAAAGAGGAATTACTTATTTACTCTTTTCTAGCTATACGTGAAAGGCAATATTGACTCCATTGTTAAAAGGAACTCTAGTACTGATCTCTAAGTGAAGCAAATTTCTATACATAGCAAGTAGAGTTCCTTGGAATACACCCAAGATAATGACTTTTTCAGGAAAAAATATACATTTGGAACACCAAAGAATGTCTGTCTGTCCACAGACTGCTTAGTCATTTTTTCCCATTTCTTCTATTTTCTGAAAGCTTTCTCTGTTCCTCATATGGAATAAACTTACACTCCACGAGATAAAGAAACTTCTACATATTTATACATTATTTTTGTTCTTTTTATGTCATAGAAACAAATAGCCAAATCATATCTTCTTTCTGTCAGAAGACTTTAAAGATGCAGAACTACAGGGAATTCCCTTCTGCCTGAGGTTCCTGCCTGCAGAAAATAGGACTGGATTGCAGTGTTCCCAGTGGTCGAAGGCAGAGGAGGATGGATGCTGCTGGGAGTGAGGCAAGCATGGAAAAGGGCATGCCCCTGAGCGGGGTGCAGCATCCCCAGGAACCAGTTCACAATTGTGGAGCTGTAACAGAGAAAACCTGTCTATTCTTGTACAAAGTCATCAACATTTCCCAGCATACAGCCTGTAGTACCCTTTGAAGCTTTATTCACTGTGCTGAGCTACTGTGCCCCAGAAATCCTGGAGAGAAGTTAGGTCCAGCATGCCACTGAGCCGGTGCAACCTCAAACACAGGGGTTCCAGCCCTCCCCTAGCTCCGCTGAGGCATTATGTCCTAAACTGAAATAAGCTGTGTTTTGGTTGTTTGAGTGTGTATCTCTGTGCTCACAGGTGTGGACAAGCAAACCTTTACCTGTCTTTAATGCTTGCCTCTGTTCGTTGTGCACCTCTGCAAATGAACACATATCGAAGCAATATGGCATGGTAAAACAGGGCATTACCATTACAATGAACTTGTTCTATCAAAATTTCCTATGACAGGAGATAATCAGGAATGAAGCGTGATATTTTACTTGTCTTTTGAAACAATTATCCAAGCAAAACTTATGATCAAGAATTGACAGGACTGGTACTCCTCCAACTACCGTGTGGTTAGGAAGAAATTCAGATCATACTCCAAGGGGGAGAGAAAGGTCACTGATTTCACCACTTCAGTGTTTTGCCTCTAGTTTTGAAATACACAGTTAAGCAGAATAATTTTTATTCTTTTGTTATGATGAATTTACTATCAATTTCTTCACTGTATGTTCAACATAAATGTTAACACTATTTTATGTGTAAAACTACTGATTTCCTCACATACTCACAACTCTCCTTTCATGAACACCTCAATAATCTTGGAACAGGGAGCTTCTTGTTTTCATGGTAGTTCACAGGATTTTCTTATCTCTCTCCTCACTTTTGTTGCCCTATAATCTATATAATTTTACTGTAGGATACTGCTAATACAAAATTTGCCATGCGATATTTATAGCAGCACCTCATTTTTGATCTTACTTTAATATGTTTAGCGCAATTCCAAGCAGCAAAGATAATGAAAAAAATACTGTCTTCAAAGATAAGTTTGCCTGAAGAAATATGTTTTCTGTGTCTAAAATGGTATTACATAAAAATGCTATTTTGGATATTTATATTATTTTTATTTCTATGATTTATATTTCTATTATTTACATTTATATTTATGACAGACTACCTTCACTTTCTATATTCTCAGTTAATTGAAAACTGATTAAAGTAATGAATCAAAGTTAGCACAGATATTTTGAACTCCAATTTGGAAATTAAAATCAGCTTGTATAGAAAATAGCCTAAATGGTTCAATTTAATTCTTTATTTGTGCAATAAGTTAAATGAAATATATTTTTAAGTGTGACATCATACTTGACATATGTATTTTTCAAGTGACCTGGTGATTTAAAAATGTTTAACGTTTGCATATATGTTTATTGTGTATATTCTGTTTATAGCAAAAAATGCACATTTTGTTCTAACATGTTTTTTTTTCCCCTAGAGACTACCTTATATGCTTGTACTTTTTCTATCTTGCAGGATGTCTTAAATGATGACACAAGTAACTAACATACTTTGTCATTTATTTCTTCCTTCTTTCTAAAGTACACTTATCTTCCTTGAACAGAAGGAACAGAATGAATTTCGAATTCTTTCTCTGTTCTTAAGAATGCATTTGTATGGTGCTTTAAAATTTTGCCCAGAATGTGCGAGGTGGAAGGCAACAACAATCTTCTTTCAAGCAAAATGTTGTGATTTGTCCCTTACCAATCCATGATGATCTTGAGCAATTTAATCTAAATAGACTCTGCTATTTTCACACATGAGTGGGTAACAATTGCCTCTGAGGTGCAAATGTGATGAACCATTGACCGTGTCATTCAAAGGGAAAAGGCGCCACAAAGGCCATAATATATGCAGTGAACATAAGGCTAAATTGTTATCTTCAGATAACAAGTTATTGAACTTTTTAAAATGTAAACTTTACATACTCTATGATCTTTTCTGTAAACTAGATAGCTAAAAAGACATAAAGGTAATTATTGGAAACCAATTGCAGTGAACTGCAGAACAAAAGCCATTCCTTTTTATGATGATAATTGAGCAGAGCACTAGGCTTAGTAGGATAAAATGATTTCAGGCCTCTTTACATTGTGTTGATTAGGAGATTGAAAATGTGATATCTTAATAAGGAGAAATGTACAGTTCTAAAAACACAGCTCCTTTTCTGCATTATCCTAAACATAGGTATTTCTTCTCTTTGTCTTTTGCATAAACCACCACAGTAAGGGCCAAGTCCCACGTTTACAAGTTACTTTCCATGAGACCCTCACAATTGCCCCAGTAAAGCTTTGTTAACACTAATTCCAGTGAACCAGACAATGTATTCTCTGCCAAGTCAACCTTTTTTCAGTGGCCCAAAGAGCACTATCTACACTTCGACCCACTTCTATTCCCACTTCTGCTGAGGCTCATTAGGGGCTTAGAAATGTCAATCACAAAATGACTCTAGCATTACAGAATCACCGAATCACAGAATGGTCTGGGTTGGAAGGGACCCAAAGGTTCATTGAGGTCCAGCCCCACTGCCACAGGCAGGATCACCAACCTCCAGGCCTGCATCTAGACAAGGTTGTCCAAGGCCCCACACTTCAAGTGTGAAGGTCCCACACATGAACACCTACAGGGATTGGGCATCCACCACCTCTCTGGGCAGCCTATTCCAGCACCTCACCACTCTCTTCGTGAAGAACTTCCCCCTGATATCCAGTCTAAACCTCCCCTCCTCTCATGTAAATCAATCCCCCCTTGCCCTACTGCTATCTACCCTTGTAAAATCCAATTTCCCTTCTGTCTATGTGCTCCCTTTAAGTACTGGAAGGATGCAATGAGGTCCCCCCACAGCCTTCTCTTCTCCAGGCTGAACAAGACCAGCTCCCTCAGCCTGTCCTCATGGGAAAATGTTCCAGCCCCCTATTATCCTTGTTGCCTCCTCTGAATCCTCTCCATAAGCTCCACATCTTTCTTGAATTAGGGGCCCCAGGTCTGGATGCAGTACTCCAGATGGGGTATCACAAGGGCAGAGTGACAATCCCCTCCTTGTCCCTGCTGGCCACACCTCTTCTGATGGAGCCCAGGATACCATTGGCATTCTGAGCTGCAAGAGCACACTGCTGGCTCATGTTCAGTTTCTCATCCACCAGGACCCCCAGGTCTTTCTCAGCAGGGCTGCTCTCAAGGAGCTCTTCTCTCAGCCTGTATAGATGTCTGGGATTCCTCCAGCCCAAGTGCAAGACCTTACACTTTGCAGTGTTAAACCTCATAAGGTTCACCTGGGCCCACCTTTCCAGTCTGTCCAGATCCCTCTGGATGGGTTCCTTTCCTTCTGTTGTGTCAGTTGCACCACTCAGCTTGGTGTCATCAGCAAACTTGCTGAGGGTGCACTCAATTCCATTGTCGATGTCATTGATAAAGATGTTAACCTGTCCCAAGACAGACCCCTGGGGAAAGACACTTGTTACCAGCCTCCACCTGGACATGGAGCCATTGACCACCACCCTTTGCTTACATCCTTTCAACCAATTCCTTATCCGCTGGATACCCGTCAAATCCACATCTCTCCAATTTAGAGATAAGGATGTAGTGGGGGACCATGTCAAAGGCCTTGCACAAGTCCAGGTAGATGATATCGGTTGCCTTCCCTTTATCCACTGATGCTGTCACTCCATCACAGTAGGTCATCAGATTGGTGAGACACAGCCTTGGTGAAGCCGTTCAGGCTGTCATGCATTATGTGCTCTTCTTCCCTCACGTGCTCTAACATGTCATCCAGGAGAATCTATTCCATGATCTTCCCAGGCACAGAGGGGAGGCTCACCAGCTTGTAGTACCCTGGGTCCTCCTTGCTGCCCTTCTTATAAATGGGAGTGATTTGACCGTTTTTCCAATCCTCAGGGACCTCATCCAACAGCCATGACTTTTCCAATATGATGGAGAGTGGCTCGGCAACCACATCGGCCAGCTCCTTCAGTACCCTGTTATGCATGTCATTCAGGAGGACAAAAAGACATTTTGTGTGACTAAGTCCCATGTTCAATCTTAGTAATAACATCTGAGACAAGAAAAAGTGAAAGCCCCGAATAAAGAATGTGAGTGGAGGTATTTCTTCTATTTCCTAAAGCCACAGAGAATATCAGGTCACTGACACAAGAATGTCCTGTGACTGATGGCCTGAATATCCAACCACGTTATCATATCCTAGTTCCCTTTATCTTAGATATGGCTATTTGCTCAGAAAGAGAAAACAAAATCTTATGAATGTGGCTTATTATATTGTATTTAATGATCATGATGCAATGTGTATAACTGCCCCAACATGAAAGATTTCTACATTTATAATTATTTTGAAAGCTTGTCTGACAACTATGGATTTCCCACTGCTGATGTACTCAAGTGAAAGG
This sequence comes from Heliornis fulica, assembly GCA_013399135.1. Classification (NCBI taxonomy): domain Eukaryota; kingdom Metazoa; phylum Chordata; class Aves; order Gruiformes; family Heliornithidae; genus Heliornis; species Heliornis fulica. Next base: position 327,047 of record VXBZ01010666.1, read on the forward strand.
AGATCAGGTTGGAAATACTTCTGAAGCCAGAAAACTGTATACCTTTTGTTTCTGCTTTTGTTATGGTTCTTATCTTTCTGATTGGAATTGGTTTACCTACAGGCAATGATTTGGAAATCTGGCTACAGATATTTTTCTTCCTATAGATTGCCTCTAGGGGATTTCTGACCCAGATGCCATTTCATCCTGCTTAAAAGCTACTTGCATGTGCAATGCAGAACACCAGTGTCATACAGGATAGTTCTGTACAGATGTTGGCAGTTGATAATGACACACTCCAAAGCTTTTAGTAGTCACAGTTAAAATGAGAATGTTTTCTTTTTCTATAGCAGACATAGTCTTCTGCTTATTCACACAGCTACAAGTTCTTATTCCGTTTCTTTTCTTCTTCTTTTCTTTTCTTTTCTTTTCTTTTCTTTTCTTTTCTTTTCTTTTCTTTTCTTTTCTTTTCTTTTCTTTTCTTTTCTTTTCTTTTCTTTTCTTTTCTTTTCTTTTCTTTTCTTTTCTTTTCTCTTCTCTTCTTTTCTCTTTTCTTTTCGTCATTGAAAGATAACATAATGTCTTGATTTGGGATGTTTTTTGCCTCTCAGGTTAAAAAAAAAACCCCATCATTCCCTCTGCCAATAAAATAACATGCATAACATGCAGCAGAAACTGTGTTTCAGGTTAAAAAGGGGAAGGACAGATGGCTGAACAGCATCCTTCATCCCTCTATGTGACTGTGGGCAAAGAACCTCAAACTTAATGCTATTCAGGGCTATTTTCAGACAAAAGAGATACCAATGAAAAATGTTGATTTGTTAAAAGTTAACCTTGTAAAGAAACGCATTGATTTCTGTGATTATTTTTCCTTGGGAATTTTTTCTTCAGATTTCATTAATTTTTTGCCAAAAGCAGTGTCCTTATGTTTAAGGAACACACTTGAGATGAAAAAGACCTGAATTAATTTCTAGAAAGACCCATAAGAAGCAGAACTGTAAATCTCATCTAAATTTGGAGTACAAATTGGAGTACTCTTATTCTGTCAATGAATTCAGTTTTAAAAGGTCTCATCATCATCTCACTTAGGAAGTCTTGTCAAATTATAAATATTTTCCAAGAAAAAGGAAAATATATGTTTTCCTGCTTCCTTTTTTTGCCTTCCCCCCTCTCCCCCGCCTTTGAGAGGCTATGTTTATTGGGTTTTCCCCCCATTCTGAGTCATGAAATTTTCCCAGTATGTCTGTCATTTCATGCTGAAGTACCTAATCTTTCATTAAACAAACACAACCTCTAACCTTTATAGTTGCAAAGATAACCTTCAAACTGTGAAGAGAATGTATTTATTTTTATCAGCAATGTCTCATTTGGTCTGAAGCATGAAATGAATGCAAATTTTTTTCATTTATCACACTGTTGAATATTAATACTAATGCAATCCAATTTTTAGTGTCAAGAACTATTTCTATGCTGATCAAAGCCTTCAGAAAAAAAGATGAGAGGTCCTAGTGTATGCTTTGTGCTTCTTGTGAGTGCTCCTTGCCTCCAAAATCTTGGGAAGTTAAAGAATGAGAGAAAACAAAAGAGTTTGAGATGCTGCAGTCCTGCATATCTGTCTTAATAATAGCTGAAGCTCTTGTCTGATAACATCTATCTAATTTTCAGGAGGTTCACAGCCTACAGAATTCCACAGACATTACAATTGTATATCTAAGGAGAGTGTTTCTTAACATTACAGATCTGATGAAAGCCTACTGCAAATTCTTTCAGATAAATTGTAATCTCAAAATCTGAAGTTAATTGTATAAATATCTGAAACCTACTGCTTGTCTTCTATGAAATGCTGGAGCAAAGCAAATAGTCATTAGTCTATTTTCAATAGGACCACTAAGAAAATGTAACAACTGCAGTATCTAGAAAAAAAATAAATAAAATCATTGTGCCTAAAAGAAATTAGATTTGTCATTATTCTTGCCAAATTTTACTTAACTGACAAAACAAGTTTAAATAAAACTGCCAAGAGACAGGTGTTCTTGGTGATGTTAAATGAAAATAAATATTATTTTTTTAAAGAAAGACCAAACTTTCTATCAATAACTGTGATGTTTAATTAGACAGGAAGCTGAGGAGACAGACAAGAATGAGGTTGGGTTAGGTCTTCCTATGGATTTTTATTACATCTCACACTAGAATGTGATAAAAGAAGAAATTATCTGCATGTTACATGTGGGAATATCAGCTCTTTGAAAAGACAATTTTTGTATCAGGCTGTTTTAATATATTTATGCCTGATATGATTTACTGGAAGTTCCTAATTCGGTAAGAAAAAACGTTTTATTCAATAATTCTCCACAGTAAAAAAGAAATTAAAACCATTTTTTCTTGTCAATTTATCAATAGTTTGTTTCTTTGTAACAGAATAATAAATAGTACACCTTTGAGGATGGGAAAGGGTCTGGAGGGGAAGTCTTATGAGGAGAGACAGAAGTCCCTTGGTTTGTTCAGCCTGAAGAAAAGGAGGCTGAGGGGAGACCTCATTGTTGACTATGGCTTCCTGACAAGGGAGAGCAAAGGGGCAGGGACTGATCTCTCTTTGGTGACCAGGGATAGAACCCGAGGGAACGATATGAAGCTGAGACAGGGGAGGTTTAGGCTGGACATTAGGAAGAGGTTCTTTACTGAGAGGGTGGTCGGGCACTGGAACAGGGTCCCCAGGGAAGTGGTCACAGCACAGAGTTTGACGGAGTTCAAGAAGCATCTGGACGATGCACTCAGTCCCATGCTCTGACTTGGCTGGCCTTGTGTGGAGCCAGGAGTTGGACTTGATGATCCTTATGGGTCCCTTCCAACTCAGGAGTTTCTGTGATTCTATGATTTTAGAAGTGTGAGAGATTTTTTGGGGGGCAGGGTGATTGTTTGCTGGGGTTTTTTGTTGAATTATGAAACTCAAGTGAAAGAAAAAAATTAACTCAAGTAAAACTCTAATCTGATGGCATGCCAAGATAAGTTACAGCGGGAATTTTCCTCTTGTGCACTGTAGTATAAAGAGGTTTGGAAACAATCACACCAGATTTCCTCTGTGTGTGAAGGTTACCCATAACTATTATGGAAGTGCAAGTATTTTCATGTTAACTTTTTTTTATTTTTTTATTCCATTCTATTATACTCCACATCCACAATTTCTCCCCTGTCTGTGTCATCCCATTCCACCTCCCAGTAATCAGCGTGGAACTGATGATTTATAATTCATTGTATTTTATACAAGCCTTTGAAATGCACAAAGTACACAGCTGAAATAAAGTCCTACAGTAATAATGTAAGTTGGTTTTGGAGCAGGGAGGGTAGGAGGATTGTGGTCAAAACTGTATTAGCTCTTCAAAATCTTTTCAATATTTATTTTTAAAATAAACTGAATTTTTCTCCAGACTGTGTTTCATTCCCCTTCACAGAGAAAGTTATGTTTCTTTCCTGACGTTGATGAACTTCCCTTCCTATCATTCTATAAAAATCACTTTTTTCTGTATGGAATTACCTCTACCTGCACTGTGGCATAAAGTGACTTAGTGGAGACCACACAAGAAATCTGTAGCAGAAAAAAATCGCTGATTTTCCATTCTGATTAAACCAGAAATGACTGAATTATTCCATATTTTTTCTAAGAGGATGCTGAGCAAATATTTTTGAACAGTTAAGTAAATTAAAATAAATAAACCAACAAAATAATCAATATATAAAAATAAAATTTATGTAAACCCTTTGTACTGGGTTTGGGATAACTACATTTGTTTGCGTGAGAACTTTAGCTATTTGAAATCAGAATTGCTCTACAGAGCTGAATAAAGGAATTCTGGTTAATGTTCCTGGGTAAGCATCTTATGTTTTTCCCCTCATTCCAGTATTAGTCCTGTAGTGATGAATCCTTCAACTAGGTGCTTTAATGATACTCGTGGCTGCCAACATTAAAATGAACATATTCCTTTAAATTTATGAAACCATGCTAATTTTTTTTCAGGTTAAACCTAGACTAATGTTTCCTGTGATGGCATATCAGCTTTAAGTTGCTTGTCTCTGGAGCAATACTATCTGGGCTTTTTAGTTCAATTTTAATGGCTAAACAGAAAAGCTCATCACTGAAGTGGAAACAAGACAGGAAAATCAGGAGGGAGGACCACTTGGGGAAGACCTAGGAACCAGTATTTTCCCTAAACTCTATTTTTAATTACTACAAAAATATACAAACAACCACTCTACACACTACATCTATGTAAGTAAAGGCCTGAATAAATATCTTACTGAGAAATTATGCTAATATATTCACACTGTGTGGAGCTTTCCAATCAACTGTCTTTCTTGGCCAAAAATGTCCAAGTCAGCTAAAAAAAGTATGCAGAAGATTTCTTTCTTCCTTAATAAACCTGTAAAAGAAGTCTTATGAATGACAATCACTTCTTTTTTGCTCTTGCTGGAAAATTTGCATCTAATACCTGAAAATATGCTGAATAGTTATCTTTTACATGGATTTTTATTAAAATAAAACAACAAACCCTTGAAAAAATCAAAATAATAATTGACTTGGCTGTTCACCAGGAGCAATATTAGAATAAAGTATTCTCTCTAAAATACTTGTTGAGTAGTTCTAAGAATTTTTAGTAATTCCTAAAAAAATATTGTCAGGGCACAGGAAAAAAAAAAAAGGGCTGCTCCACAGGGGAAGATGAACCAGAAGCAGAGCAGGTTTGCATAGATATCCCAGCTGAGGTTAGTGAGGATGACTAAGGCTTAGTGCATCTGGGAGCACACAAGCACTTCTATGTTTCTTGGTGTTTTCCTGGAATGCTCTAGCAGTGTGTAGCTCTGATAATCAACAGGGCATTGAAGGTTTCCCTAGGTGAGTTTCGAGCTCAATATTTGCTCCTGGGATGCTGACTGTCCCTGCTTTATGACTGTGTAGAAGAAACTGTTACGGGAAAGGATGCAGGTGACAAGGCTCAAGGAGAATGGTATGAAAAATGGGCTGGATCTTTAGGGACCAAGGCAACTCTAGCAGGTAAGTAACCAGGTAAATGAAGTCTATTTTATAGCCATCTCTGATCTAATTGAGGTCAATTTTGCCTATTTGCCATTCTGCATTTCCCTTGGGCAAAAGCAGAAATTATTAAAATGAAATAATTCCAATTAATAATTCCAATTAATAATTTGTCAGAACACAAGATCTTCCAATGTCATATCTTGCAAATCCTCTATGAATACCTGCCCCCAGTGCCAGAAACAGTACTGCACATACATAGATCACAGACTGCAGTCTGAAGTGGATCATTTCCCTAAAAGTACTTTTGTGGATTTTCAGTGACTTTTTCCCTAGGTAGAGCACATCTTTTACTGCTTTCTAAGGCTATATGAAAATTCTAACAGGCTGGTTTCTTGCAAAGCAATCTATAAGCAAGCTTTATGTAACAATGTCAGATTTAAAGAAATGCCTTATAAGATTGCCCACTTGCTTTTATCTGGAATAAGATTTTAAAGGTTTATTTTACCAATAGTATTTGTCTGATCAATATTTATCATAAATATTGCTGGTTTGTTTTCATTCTTCTTTTTTTTTTTTTTTGTCTGTTGGCAAGACTGTTATGTCTTATTGGCCAGGATAGTCAGACATTTTTTATTGCATGGGCAAAGACTGAATAAAATAACAAGGCTCTGGGTTTTGACTGTGGTCTCTTTAGCACTGCCCGAAGAATAAAATTAATAATAAACTAATACACAAAATCATATCACTGAAAAGACACAGAAGACAACCGGTAAACAAGAATTCATATTTCTTGTCAGAATGTAGCAGTAAAATATGGCAAAATCCATTATTTAGATTATAGTGTAAGAGTTTATGAATGTATTTACTTGACAAGAACAAGCCTGTCTCCAACCAAAATGTCTCCCCAAAACAGGCATGTGAAGAAGAATGTAAAAACACTGCAAGCATGTGTCTTACTTCCAGAATGGAACAGAAAGAATAAGTAAATTCTCAATTTTTTACTGGGTCTGAGCAGAAACAGAAATATAAGAATCTATGATAAACATTTGAATGCTTTTCAACTTCCAGTTAATAACAACCATATTAAAGCACCGTGTTCTTTGAATTAATTTCTGGAAATTCTTTCTACTATTTGCTCTTCCTCATTCATGACATGCTGAGACAAGTCGTTCAGTAAGTAAAACAATTCCAACCCAGGTTCTCAATATTTTTGCTTTAGATATGCTCATTCAGAAGTAGTTTTTAAAGCATTTATTAAGTTTCAGTAGATATCACACTTCTATCCAGAAGATAACTTATAACATCTATGGGTCACCCAAACTCTTCAGGCCCATGAAATCTGGCTTCAGTTATGCTTGGTTTCCATTAATAAAGTTCACACTCCATGTTATGTGTATTCTCATAGTTCAGAACGTTTACTAGTTGTGAAACTCTCTATACACTGACAGTAGAGAAACATCTGCTGCATAAGCATCTTGCAGTTGCTCATAGCAATGTACACCAAATTTATTCTCATGGGCATTAACTACATTGTGCAGCATAGAGATGCTAATGAATACTGCAAGTCCTGAGTACCCAGATGTCCAGATCTAGAGTTGTGACTGCCTTTGTGAAATCTATATGTACATTTTCCTCTGTATAAAGGGTATGTTTATGTTTTGTACCTACGGATCATGGGGCTCTCTACCTGGATGCCAGTGAGCAGTAGTCTCCTAATTTGCAATTCATATGTAGCATAGGCATTATCTCAGAAGTAAATGTAGTATGTTTACCATGAACACTTACTTATTGTGAGATATCTGCACAATGAAAATTTGTCTGAAGCTACCAGTTTGTTTTATATTTTCTCTTGACAAATATCTCCTCAGATGAGAGGATTAAAATCAAGACTAACTCAGTTCTGTTTCTCTCAAATATCTTTCTTACAAAGTAGATTAGTGCCTGACACCACACATAGAGGACTAAACAACTTAGCTCCTTGAGGAGACTTCAAAAGAGTATGGTTTTTAACGGCTTATCTAGTCTTCCTTGAAGCACTGTAAGGGCAACAGTAATATATGTTAAAGTAAAAAATATTTAATCTTTTCAAAATTTTGAGAGGTGTTGAATAAATGAAGGTGGAGTGTGTTTTTACTCAGAGCACAACTAAGTTTGTGAAGTTTTACACACTCCCACCTATCTACAGAGAAAGCAGATTATGTTAGGCTCCAGAACAGAACGGAATGTCAAAGCAGACAGTAAAGTGACTAATTTTGGGGCCAGATTTATTGTGTCCCAGTGATATACAGATTAACTTTGCAATGTAGGAAGTAAAACTGTAAGACTTGCAGGCTTACTGTGGATCCTGGCTAGTGCATGAACTTAACCAATATCTGACTCTGCAGGTCAGATTTTATACACTCAGCCATATATCTGCAGCAGCTTTATCAACACCTCCAAAATATTACTTTTTTTTTTTTTTAATAGGCTTGCTGCACAAAATGTTTCATAATAGGACCATTAAGTAGCATTTGCATCTTCTCTTTTAGCCTCCAACTTTTGGTGTTGACATTAGAAAGCCAATCTCCTCATCTCCTCAGTCTCCTCCATACACCTCATGAAGTGAAAGAAACAAGCTTTTCCAGAAGTGGAGAGCTGGCTTCAACTCTAGGGCAAGGAAATGAGCCTTATAACTTAGCCACCCAGATGCCTAAACAGCCCAGATATTCTCTTTCATCTCAAACCTTTCCAATAGAGGGAAAATCTCTCATGAATGCTGTTATTTTCTATTGATGCTAAGTTTAACCTATCAAAAATCTGTTCTAGAACCAATTCTTCAACAGAAATTTCAGTGCAAGACTCTCAATAAAGATGATAAGTAGTGACAGCTGAACAGAACGTAGCATAACTGTTCATACTTCCTGATGGAAACTTGGTAGGTCTTATCAGCAAAGATAATTATGCATGACTATTAAATATATGCACCAATTAAAATGAAATAAACAACAGAAATTCTCCACTCCTTTCCAATCAATATTATCTTTTTCAGAAAAACTCTTGGGGCTGACGATGTTATGTCACTCAAATTTTATTAATGAAAGCAGAGAGGCCAGGAGAAATAAAATGAATGATTTTATTATGGCACCTCTGATCAAATGATCAGTAAAGAAGGGGCTTCTCAGGCTTAATTTAGACACAACCCATCTCCTTCCCTTGATGAGAATGGCTTCTCTGCTTTGGAAGCAGCAGTGTAACAGTGCCACCCACTGCCCCACTTCACACAGGTAAAGTCATAAGGGTAGATCCAGGTTCAAGAACAATCAAGTCTTTCCAGGTTTATTCGTGGAATACTTATAAAGCTTTGAAAGCTCCTCAGGGTAGGTTGGACAGGGTTTACTTTGTTTTGAATCAGATGGAGTATGATCTTCACCTGCTGCAGTAAATTGGTTCTGAGAATTACAGTACCTTTATGTGCGGGTTTTTCTTACCCACTTTAAGACGTCGCCATCTTCCCTTATGGCTAAATGCAGAGGTTCTTTGCTGAAGAGAAACACATCCTCTGAGCTATCTCCAAATAACAGGCAATCTCTGCGAGGAGCGCCCACCTTATCTAGCACATTTAGACAAGGGAAGCTGCTGCTATAAAGTTATAATGCATGACACGATGAGCAACATTTCAGCACTACTGAAATACTTACTGCTCCAAATTTTTCATTCTACCCTTCTGAATCACTGTATTTGCATAATTTAGATCTATTTGAGGGAAACTTTTGCATTTCTCTTATAAAATGACATTGCTTTCACTTTGCTGATGCAGGAATCATTAAAATTCTACTCATACAGGCTCATGGATGCTGTTTGTTTTTAGACATTCGTTAGTTGGAAAAAAAGACTAGAACCACTTTAAGCTCCAAACAATGTGATTTATTTTTTTTAATTGCTCTATTTCTGTGTTGTTATTAAATCATGCATTCACCTCTCTTTAAAATTGCATTCTGATTTGAAACGCACAGTCTGAAAAGCCAATTGAAAATCTTGCTGGTTATATTTTTCCCAGATTCTGAAAAAAACTTCAATCACTACTGGCATTCAAAGTACATGAGGCATAGGACATGAGGTGCTGCAGTGTCAAGATATTAGAAATTACTGCAAGGTCTTCTCATTTGAGTCCACACCACTATGCCCACTTCTGGACCTCTTGGTATTTATAAATAATAAAGAGGAAAATTACTAGTTTTGCTCTCAAATACTCAGCAAATTACTAAGCACTGCTTACACTCATGTAAAATTAATTCACAGGCTTGGTGCCTGGTAGTACTTTGCTATAAGAAATTGCATTGTATCTCCCATGCATTGAATATAGGACTTAAGGAAAAAAAAATCAATAAAAGAAATTAAATATAGCCAGCCTCCCTCAAACAATAAAAATCAATGCTATGTTATCAGGTACCTAAGAAGCAGGTTTATTTTCAACATTAATCTGGATAGTAGTTTCATGGTAATTGATTTTTTTTATACTTAAGCTGTCAAAAACTATAACAAGCAATGATTACTTGTTATTTTCCAAATTCATAAAAGAATTGATTCTATGGGGATTGGGGGGGCTTTTTGCCCCTTTCTTTCTCTGGTACTGAATTAGTTTTGTCACCGAAACAATTGCTAATCTTTCTTGTAGTGATGACAAAATTGAAAAATAAATATTCACTAGACCTTAAATGGAGCAGCTTTACAACTGTAGTGAATTTCTGTTTGTCCATTAAGATAAAGTGACCGTACCTTCATTACTTTGAGTGGCAAACAATGTTGCAATTTTATCTATGGATGAACTAAGTTTTGCATTAAATATTATGCTTTCATTAAATGTTAATTTATTTTGACCAAACATGTTTTGTCTTGCAGGAAAATAAAGTCTATTTACAGCATGTATTGTAGTAGCCCTTATTTTTCTGCATTATATTTTAATTAAAGTTTTATATGGGAATTCTGAAATGCTGGGAATCCATCATGTAAGGTGAAGTATGAATTCATTATTTTTGCTTCCCCAAGTGTAATTTCTTTAAGGATGAAGAAAGGAAGGTAGGAAAAATCTGCAAACAACCTAATTGCATGCAATCTAGACATAGAAAATTTAAACATAAAATAAGATGCAAATTAACAGAAGGTTATTCCAAAACGATGACATACCATCCTGTTTCAGTGATTAACTTCAGTTTTCAGTGGTCAGTGAAAGAAAAATTTAAAAAAAAAGAACAAAAAACACAAAAAGAAAAAACGGAGGGACTTCTGTACAAAACCTAAGACTGATTTTTTTCCTGCTTGTTTTATACAAACCTTATCCCATTATACCATATGCTTAGAGAAAGAATATTACCTGGACAGCAAGTAACAAATAAAAAAAATCTTTACATTATTTTGATTCATTCTGACAGTATAAATGTAAAATTCCTTCCAATTCCCCAAGACAAATCAGAGCAGTAACAGTCACACTTATTCCAGGCAATTTGTAACTATGTGAGAGGTTTATTAACACAAACTGGCTTTCCATAAATAGCCATGGCAGCTGGAGCGGCAGCCAAATTTGAGCTGGCAAAATTAACATAACAGATAGGGACACCCCCATTGAATAGCATCGTTACTGGCAACACCAGGCATAGTATCCGATCACATTTATCATGAGAGTGGCATGGCTGTAGACAACCTAGAAGATATGTCATTAATAATGATATGCAGCTTTGCCCAGAAGAAAAAGGGGAAGACACAAAATTCTTCAGTAAGAGTTTCATTTTGCTTGTTATGATCAGTGAGGTACTGCAGACTATTGTTTTATTGGAGAGGGATAGCAGTTAGATTCAGAAGACAGGAGGTTTTTGACTTCATCTCTCTACCCAACTGTGAAAACCATCTTCAGTATGTTTCAATCATTTATTGTCCAGACCAGTTTTAAATGTCTCAACCTTTTAATTTTCAAGGCTCACCACCTAAAAATATTCCATATTCCAATACCAAACATTATTAAGATTTCATTCACTTCTATATTGTCTTCAGACATGCAGCTTAAATTTTCCTCTTTTTAAATTTCAACAGTAATTATTCATCCTTTCCCTTTTGTACTGATTACAGACTTATGCTAATAGCTGACTCTTCCATTCCAGTTAGTACACGAGAATTTCTATGATGATCTTTTTCATGTAGGTGTATGATTCAATTTGTAATATTTAACAAATTTCTGATCCCATCTACTTTAAACATTCTTACACTATCACCCACCTCATTGTTGCTGAGGTACAGTATTTATTTTCCTACCAAAGTAGTTTAATATTTTCAGTTCCCTGATAATATTTTTACTTTTTTTTTTTTTTTGCATGTTCACAAAAATTCATCCCTACTTTCTTGGCAAAAAGATGCCAAACGACTCAATGCTTCAAGTCAAAGATATAGGGAATATTATAAACATTTTGAAATAATAGAGTCAAATAAAAAATTCATAATAACATTACTGTATTAAAGCATAACAATATGGTAATACTTAAATATTCCCACATTAGTAAAAAAGCCCAGGACCTTCATCAACCATAAATGTTTGGGGGTTTTTGTTGTTGGCTTTTTTCTTTCTCTGATGTGCAGATAGTATTTTGATAGCACAAATTAAAATCTACTGTATATCTCTTTGAAGAGATTATTTTTTTCAGTTGAAAAAAAAGTTTTACTTTTGATGTTATGTCCAGTTTCCATGTATTCCTCATGTTAGATATTGTCGTTATTGCACTATAGTGAGATATCTGCCCTGTGGAAAGAAAAAATCATTATGACTTGCTATATGATAATAAAATATATTAGCAGATATAATAATTTATTGATTTTAATAGCTTTCAAACAAAAAGAAAGAAAAAATCAAACAATAGGAATCACTTGTTAGATGAAACTTCTTGCAGACGCTTCTCCATTTATTAGTCATCGTTCATCACTATCCTAAAGTCAGCTGCTGAAAACACCAGCCTATGGCCTGTGTGTTTGTTGGGGGGTGGAACTTCAGGGATTCTTTTACATTTATATTTTCATAGAGTTTTCTGGCACAGTGGTATGTTAGGATGTTAAATGTTAGCAAAGCCTTATTGTGGTAGGCACTTTATACATGCATGCAACAAAGAGAGGCATTCCAAGTCTTTAGGAATAGGCAATCTTATATTACAATAGGCATTCCTATATTACAATAAAGATGTGTTGCAATGCCACTTTCTAAAAGTACTGGACTAACAGTGGGTAACATGAGCTGTACTTTTCTTTCAACTGTTGCAAGAGATTAGAACATGGAACAAGTGGCGAAACCTCTGTAAAAATCCAGTGTCACCTCATTTGGTTTGACTTGCCATTTCTTAAAAGAACAGGAGCTTTTGGTTTGAACAGGTAATACTTTCCCAAAGCAAGGAAATGAGTTAACTAATATACTGAATATTTTCTTTAAATACTTGCAAGTCTGAAAGGTTAAGTGACAAGGTTAAGTGTCTAGTTTTGCACTCTTTTTGTTCCTAGTGTGCTCTGAGGTTTTCCTTAATGATAGGATTAAATATGGTTTCCAGCTACAAACACTTGCTTGTTGTTCCCTGTAGGTTTGGTCTCTATACTTCGTGCTTATCACAAACAAAGAGGAAATAACTTTCTCAGTCTTTGTGAGTCTCTTAAAATGCACACACTTTGGGGAAATCATATTTTCTTGAAGGAAATGAGGCATGACCAATCACACAAAACGTGAGAAAATCCCTTGATAGGTGACCTTTGCCACGTGTAAAAGAAGCTGTTCAGTGGCTGAGGTTTCATGGATTTCATGCATGAAAATCAGATTTTCTGGCCACCAGTGCTGTTCAGTAAATAAATAATCCATCATTGTGTCAAACAGTAGAAACATGGAGATTGCAGCATTGGTAACTGAATAGAGGTTTTTAGTGAGTAACTTATGCAAACCCTATGTTTTGTCTTCAGGGCATGTGCATGTCTCTTTTGCAGTGTTTAGTTTTCATTACTTGAACTTAGGTTATTCGTGTTTAGGATAAGTGCAAATGAAGTCTGTGGTGGGGACGGTATCACCAGTTTAACTGTATGTACCTAGATACATATGTATTAAAAAAAAATAAATACTATTGTATCCTACACTGTAGGAATGCTTTTTGGAGCCTTTCACAGGGTGAGAAATCCTTCTGCATTATACTGTTTTAGAAGAATGTTAGATACTTTTTTTGCAGTATATTAGAAGCACAAAGAACCATATATTCAAAACAATTCATTTAGTTATGTTTTACCTCAGTGTGGGATGTAAATTTGTGTGAACTGATAAAATAGTTTCACATGTATATTTCATAAACCCTAACCAGAATCTTTATTTATTAATCAAATATTTTTCTTACTTATGTGTACACTTGTCCAAAGCTTGCACCTTTTTTTTTAATACAAAGGAGTGAGAAACTATGTATTTAGTATGTAATGACTGCACAAAAGGATTTTAAAAATCATTGCATAGTTTTCCTTAGACAGGGAATTATCTACATTAGATTTAATTTTGTTTGTCTAAAAAGAATTTAATCAGTTGACATATTTAGTCTCATATCTAGAATTCTAATTTATTAGTTTGTGTACAATTTTAATTGCCACTATTATAAACACAAGAAATATTAATTATAAAAAGGCAAAAATTGTAGCTCCTTAGAACTCATCATTATAATAATCATCTCAGTCTTTTTTTTCCATTCCCCTTCTGGTTTATCCAGACAAAGAAATGTCATGACCTCTTCAATCCACTGACACTTACTGTTTGGTTTTCAGTTCCTCGCCATCCCCATTGCTGATATTAAATAAATAAATATAAACTATACTTTTATATTCTCCTTATGACATGACAAACATCTTTACTGCTTATGTCCTTTTGGTCTAGGGAACAAGACTTATTTACCCAGTCTACAAGCTTGTTTATCCAGTTTGCAGCTCCTTACTATCTATCAAATAGAACTGCAGATAGGTTACTGTAGTCAATCACTCATTTTATTATGCTGTAGCTTTGATTTACTATGCTTTATCAAAAATATCAGGTGTGATCTACAGTTACATTAAAATGCATTAATAACCTAAATCTATTTTACAAGAAGAAAAACAAGTTCAAATAATACGTTGCACTTTTCTTTTTAGAGCAACATCATTTTTTTTCAGTGTTACAAAGTTTTCTGTATCTTATTGAAAATCTACATTACTTTATCACTTAAGTGTGAAAACCTTCTTCTGGTTAGAAATTTACTGTTGCTTCCCACTGTAGGTCAATTAAACAAATTAATCTGATGGAAGAAATCAGATGGTGGTTACTTTACTTGCTTAATTTTATACACTGAACTTTTATATAGAGTTCCTTTTTTTCCTGTTTTATTACTTATTTATAATAAGAGGTTGTATTAGGATAAGTACTAAATTTGTGCATGTACGCATGAACACACAATGTTTTATTGTGATTTGTCTGTGCTGGTGTGAAGACTGAGGCAAAACTGCTTCTGATACAGAACAACAATTCTGATACAGACAATTGTTGTTCATGCATATATAAGTTTAGTTGTTCTGGTTTATTTAAAATTGATGATCTGACCAAGGTTACATGTCATCTCATTCATGTTTAAAAAATAGATATCTTAGAAATCATGTTAATGAAAAAAATCTGCATCTGCTTGTAGGAAAATGAATAAAAGCACAAAGACATTTAGAAAAATCATATGATGATCATCTTGTTGTAGCAAAACCTTGAGTCTTGCACTCAACATCTTGCCTCCTTTCCTGAAAAATAAATCCAGGTGGTCTGTGCTGATCACACTTACTAAATCAAGCCTTTCCACATGTCCCAGGTTTTAAGTTTGATGTAAACCATCAGCCTGTCCACAAGTTCTTCTAGGGTAATCTATGTTTGCAAAGAGGAGAATACTGTAGACCAAGCACCCCCTTACTCTGGCCTCTCCCACAGTCGCTATTGGATGTGTACTTTTTTCCAGCTTTCTCCCGTGGCACTTCTGGAAGACTTCTACAAGTGCAGGAGTGAACGGCTGGTTTCAGAGTTATGACTCATAATTCCCCAGGCATTTCTTCAGTTTTAAAGGAAACACCTGATACTCTGTTTCTTTCCTTTTCCTTTCTAATAAAATTCTGAATGGTATTTCAGCATTAGGTGACTTGTTGAGGAAGCTGATTTTTATTGCGACTGAAAGTTGCAGTAGGTGGACATTCTTTTAATGTAAGCTGTGACTTTTATAATGAGAATAGAGAATGGAAGCAAGTAAAATGAAGGACACAATAAGAACCAGCTCTTGCTTAAAAATCAGGGTCTTGTCTTCAAAAATTGTGAATGCTATAGGGTCATGTTAATAATATATAATGCAATCATAGAAGATTACTTTTCTGATATTTTTTTTTTCTACCAGTGAGATTTTCAAGACTTTCCCTATTCAAGTGTGGGGCTCACTCTGTTTTATTTATCAGGAAACAAAATAAAATGTTTGCCTGTTCTAAGACACAGAAGAGAAAAAAATACGGTGAATTCCAACAAAGCAGCCATAATTTTCCAGAATTTTCTCTCTGCCTGAATACAGTGGGGTTTTTTTCCTGTGGCAAACTATTTTTTTGTGGCATAAAAATACTTTCAAATGATTATATGAGTGTAAATTTGGAGTAGGATTCATTTGACCTAAGTTTCAATGCCTCAAATTCTGGTTAAGCCTAGGCCAGTCATGCTAGACCATCTTTAAGAAGAGTGGAGAATAACAGACTTTTAGAATAAAGGCATCTCTCAAACTGTAGACAGCTATTATAGATAAGCATACTTACTTCCTGGATATGCCTCTTCTGTTGATTGGAAAGAGAATCGAAGTTGACCAGTTTGAAGTCAGATAGTTAATTTTAGATACATAGATTAATCTGAGATGAATCCCTCCTCAGCCCATCCAAATGAAACTGTGTCTTGTATCTGTGTTGTAATTTTCTTTTTCCTCATACAGTAAATGACAGAGAATAATTTGGGATTTACTCTTCATGCATGGCTGATTCATTTAGTTACGTATTCAGAAACACTAGGCAAGGTTTTATCATCAAAACTTATTCCTTTATTTCCAGCAGGTATTTTAAGATGTGAAAAGAATGAAATAAATTGAACTAAATCCTTGGACGCATCTCAGCTTTTGTCTTTGGCTTTGCAGTGTTATTAGAACTGCTCTCACAACTGACATATGCTGTATTTGCCAAAAATTGATAAAAAATATACTCTTGTATGGTCAGTTCACATTGCAAATTTAGCCTCAGTTTTATAATCCTGACTAAACTGTCTGTCTTTGGAGTATAGTCATCCTACAGTGCCTATAGAACCTAGGGAAATAGACACCTCCCATAAGAAGTATATAATTTATTCCTGGGGTGAGTGAACCCTTTGTTTGGAAACATCTTTCTCACTATCAGCCATGAAAAAGAACAACAACATTCTTAATTTAGGCAGTTTAAAAAAGATGCTGATGTTGAGTGAACTGAATGCAGGCTCCAGTCCACAGCTGGGCTTTAGCCAAAGCTGTGGGTGAAGGGAGCTGTTTACACCCCTTACAGAGCCTCTTCCTCACATAGCAGTGTCATCAAGTTCCTGCTACCCTTTCACTGGCAACACCATGGTATATACCTTGTCCCAACACCTATTGCTTCTCTCATTAGATACACTGGGCCTGTGCCTTGCTCTGTTAAGTACCCAGGAACTCAACCATGAGGTGGTGATGTCTGAGTCTCCACCATTCCTTTTCACAACCTCTAAAGGACTGGAAGCTTTTGGAGAGGCAGAGTCAGCCCTGCACATCCGTTGTCTCCAGCTGAGTCTTCACTCAGTGGCTGTTAGGAAGGTCACAAGCGATGGGCCAGCAGAGATGAGTGTTGAGAGCCTGCTGCTGACAGAAGCACAGCAACCGCTGAGCCTGCTAGCTCTTCTTTCCCCCTTCCCTCTTCTCCTCCAGATCAGGAGGATCCCCCCCCATTCCTAACAGAAAGATTCAGTCTCCCCATTTCCTTCCTTTCCTGGTCTATCAAAGGCAACCATTGTTGTCAATCGCTTGTCTTTATTTTGCTTACTAAAAATATAATAAGAAAGTTCATAATTTGATATTAAAAAGTCAATACACTTTTTTAGTCTGTCACACATTTTTCTTTGGAAACCAAATAAATCAGCAGCTTTAAATGTGGCTTAATCTCTAGCAGAATATTTTAATTTTGATTGTTGAAAACAATTTAAAAAAGAAAAATTCCCTTTTTTTCTTCCAGATGACTGTGCTGAAAATTCTCCATAAGGAAAAAACTATGGAAGGAGACTGAAAAGGAAAGACATTGAACCACTTTATTTTACTTCATGTATTTTGAAGAATCATCTTGGCTTTTTCATGACAAAATTCCTCCTTTCTCCTTCTGCACCAAAAAATATTTCTCTCATAGCACTACAAGTATAAAACTTAGAAATGTTTAAAGAAAAGATACCTTGTTGTCTTGCAAATGTTGAGTAAGCATCCTCAACAAGGAACAGTTTTTAAGCTGTGTTTCTTCATTTTTGTTTGTTTCAACTTTAAATCCATCAATCACTGTAGTACCGATATTTGGTTTCCGAGTTAAGCTTTAGAAAGATTTATTTTTAAATTAAAAAAAACCAAATACATAGTGTTCCTCATATAAGTGGTTGTATATAATTTATTCAAATTATACGTCTAATTTGCTGATTTGTGGTCAAGTGATGCATACAGATGAACTAGTGGTATTCTATTATTTTTTTGTGTCTCAGCTTGATAGGAAGAAAGAAAAGCAGCACTTTTGTTACAAAACATTCCAAGATGTCTTGCATTTATCAATTATAACTAATACAGAGAGCAGACTTAAAGCACTGATGAGGTCTTAATGTCATTTTCAATTAAGAATATGAATTTCAAGATTCAAATTCAAATTGTGTTTTACGCAGAAATTATTCTTGGTTATCTTTTTAATAGATAAAGTAGCCAATAAAACTAAAATTCTGGAGAAAATAACTTTAATAAGCAATTCTGAAAGATAAAATAATTGGTTTTTTTACATATTCTTTGTGGATCCAGTTTTGGACCAATGAAGGTAGGCTTGAAGCATATTGTAATGTTAATCCAAGTTCTTTAAGAGAGAAAGAAGGGTTAACACTCCTGTATGTCTCTGGAGGCCAGTAGTATAGCTGAAACATTGCCAAGATATGGCATTTTGTGAGCATTACTACTGCAACTGAAATGTAATCTAAGTTAATAAACATTTCCCTCCCAGGAATGCTAGAGGATGAACAATTAGACACATAACCATATTTCGATCTCTTGAGGCAATTCAGAGAGCAAGCATTTGTAGTACTACACTAGTAAAGCCCTCATTTATATGGGAACTTTAGGAATTTCCTGTAGTTTCACTGTATGGGAATGATGAGAATAGCTTTGATGAAGTCCGTTCAGGCAGGAAAAACCTTTTGTAAATGTCTAGATAAAAGAGTCAGAGATACTCTAAAGAGTTTTTGTGTCTCTAGATTCCGAACTCAGTTCAATCATGCACCTTTAATGAATCTGGAAGTATCCTGAGAGCAGGTCTGCCCTTCTCAGTTCCTTTTTAGGCCTGGGAAGATCTGTCAATCTTGCATTTTTTCTCATGGAAACTGTTTGATATCAGTATTTGACCATAATTTTAACTTCTCTTATTGCTCTGGTCACACAGCTGAGAAGGCACACTCTGTAATCCCACAAACCCAAAGAAGTAATTTAGTCAACAGATGAGTCCATAGGGTTCAGGAAAAAATGAATGCCTTCTAGTAAATGCAGATATGTTGCCTCAAAGTGTCATTCATAACAGAAAAAAGAAACTAAACCCTTCTTATGTCTTTCAGCCCACAGCAGTGTAGCGCTGAGCACTCTACTTCATAGGAAGATAAGGAGCTAGGAATTTTGGGCCAGTTCTTTGTTCTCCTTCCATCCTTCTGAGTGAAGCAGACACATAATTGCATGTTGTTCCATTTCTTCTATTTCAGACAATGCACAGGCTGCAAATGAAGCCATTAGACTTTCCTGAGGGAAGCAGGAGCATCACCCTTGACTCTGTGAGGTGGTAGAACTTGTGTTCATTCATAACTTATAGAAGTATACTCCAGAAGGTACCCATGTTAATATATTTCTACAGTAAAATTATATTTCAGAAATATATTACAGAGTAGTCTATGTCTTTCTTAAGGACAAAAATGGTGTAAAGCAAGCAGTGTGTGTTATTTTATTGCTGGATTATGGAGCTTATTATTTGGAGTATGGGGGAAATTGCTTCTTCATGAACCTGAGTGCATATGTGGTGGGGTAATAAGTAGGGATCACACAGCCTAAGCATGGTCTGGGAGTCTATTGGTGAAAAGGACAAGAGCCTTTTGCAGCAATACTGAATGAAGTAAGGCTTCAGAGATGGTGGAAAGAGTCATACAGATTTGGTTCAAATCATACGGTCGCTGTATGCTGGACTGCCAAGAAGGAGAGGCCTTCCATTTGCCACTGGAAACATTCAGTGCCCTTGATAAAAATGTATTTTAAATTGCTATTTTATTTTGTCAACTATTTCAGATAGGAAATCTGCACTTACCCTGTTTAAATTGTGAAAATTGTGTGCACGGGGTCCATACTGGGACCAGTATTATTTAATATCTTCATAAGTGACATTGACAGTGAGATTGAGTGCACCACAGCAAGTTCACAGATGATATCAAGCTGAGCAGAGCAGTTGACATGCTGGAAGGATGAGATGTCATCCAGAGGGACCTGGGCAAGCTGGAGAAGTGGGCCTATGTGAACTGCATGAGACTCAACAGAGCCAAGTGTTAGGTCTTGCACCTTGGTCGAGGAAATCCTTGTCAGCAGTACAGGCTGGGAGATGATGAGATAGAGAGAAGCCCTGCAGAGAAGGGCTTGGGGGTGCTGGTGGATCAGAAGCTCAACACGAGCTGACAATGTGCCCTCGCAGCCCAGAAGGCCAACCGTATCCTGGGCTGCATCCAAAGGAGTGTGGCCAGCAGGTCAGGGAGGTGATTCTGCCCCTCTACTCCACTCTTGTGAGCCCTCTCCTGGAGTACTGTGGCCAAGTCTGGAGTCATCAACATAGGAAGGACATGGAACTGTTGGAATGGGTCCAGAGGAGGGCCAAATACAAAATTTTCATTTCCGAAAGGCTTAGTACTCATCCAAGTAAATGCATGATGATTGATTCTCAACCCAACAGCTGTTTCAATACAGGAAAACTCTGAATGTGCACAGACCAAATCATACCTGTTCATTCTTAGACTAAGGGAACTTTAAAGGAAAATCACTCTATTGTGAGGGAAAAAAGTTTCCTGTGGTAAAGTATTTGGAACTTGGTTATAAAGTACTGAGGAAATTGTAATGTTACAGCAAGATGTGATGACAGGTGATGATACTCTATTTGTACTCTTCTGTATGCTGCTCTTACATTTTGGATATTACATGTAAGTACATGAAGTTATGCACATAATAGAGGTAGAACTAATATTTCTGCGCTAGAGATTTCAGCTGTTTTTATTGCAACTGCAGTTTAAAATTTAAGTGACACGAGCAAACACATTCTTTCATGACAGCCATCGAGTCACAAGATACCGTCTTTAAAAAGTGGTGATTCAAGGCCAATAATTTCTCATAGCAGATAAGAAAGCAGTCATTTCTTAATGTAGGTAGGATTCCAAGTGGAAAGGTTGAGTTTTGGTTTGCCTTTTGTTTTCCAAAGCTCTTGTGTGATGTCATAATGCACCAAGCCAAGGAAACAATTCCACAATCAAAAAAAGTTACAATACACACAATTCTAGTACTCCTAAGATTTAGGGACAGTGGATGACAGGCAAGAAAAAAACACTTTGAAAGGAATCCAATATCACATCATTGAAAACTTTAACTGCAAAGAATATTTTTTCCTCCCACTTTTCTAGTCTGCAATGATTTACAAAGCTTCAAATGCCCACAAATGTACTAAGCCAGGCCATTTAAAGAATCTAAATAAGCTTGCACGGTTTTAAGCTTTCTGATTTTGAATATTAGCTTTGAAGTCATGCCAAAAACTGAATGCAGCAGGACTGCTTTAGAACTGAATTCCTGACACTAGAATTAGTGTTGGGTGTGTGGCATGCCTAATGATAATCTTGACCACACTTACTGCAGACAGCCATCACACATGGTGCCTCTGAGTCAATAATTCTCCTAAGATAAGATGTGGAGCATCTTGGCTTTTTCATTTTTTACAGGCTGGTGTTTTGGATGCTGTCCATTCTGCAAAGACAGCTTGCCTCATGACATGTGGCATTTTTCCACAGGACAGGAAGGTTGCTTGCACATTCCATTAGCAAGTTCTTGGTGGAAATGTATAGAAGAGGATTAAGAAAAACTCTAAAAGTTAAAAAGCTTCACATACAGGCTACAACCACAGTTCATTGTATTCTCAAGCTTCTTCTATTTCTGAATTTGTTATAGCATCAGTGTTTTATTTACAGGAACTCTTAATATTTATATCAATACAAGCACGGTCACTGTGTAAAAGAAATAACTTAGCATGCTACTTCATCAATGTAGCAGTACACATGTCCCATGTCATACTTTGTTCTTTGTGCTGCACTGAAGAGTATATGCTTCTGCTGCTGAGAGCTTTTGAAGTTACACGGTATGTCAGAGGCAAAAAGAAAATCATACACAAGGAGAGGGTTTTTTTTTTAAACACATGCACATATGTCACTGTCTTCCTAACAAAAGTCTCCTATCCTGTGCTCAGAAAGGTAAACAACAGCACTTTCATTGAATTTAGTGAAGCTTAATCAAGCACTAGGTTCCCAGAAAAGAAATATATCTTTCACTCAAACATTAGTCACTATGAAAGAACAGATAAGTCATTTGAAATATCGAACTCTTAAAATGCATTCTTCTTCCTGGTTAGATTATTTCATTTAACTTTTATGACATGATTTGTCATCTTAGCATGATGCAGCACAATGTAAGTGAGCACATCAGGCATTTCAGATAAGGGTTGCCTTGCAGATACAGATGTTGGCAATGATTTCAAAGCACATTCCCTCTTGAACGTAGGTGTAAATTACATAAACAAGGCAAATATGAAAAATATGTATGATAATTATTTACATTCTGGATCTTATAAATGAATTTTCCTGCATCTCCAATCTTCCTCTCCTACCTCTGTAAAGAATAGAGAAAAAAAATCCCCAAAACTTGTAACTTTTCACCAAAGCTCATGTTTTGAAGACCTTTGTCAAATATATTTCTAAGTTTCTATATTTCTATGAAAACTGTATGTGAGACTTTATTTGCCTCTAGTTTATACCTTGTGAAGCTATTTTGGCTTTTGCAAAGATCAAAAAATATTGCAAGTAAAGTAAATTTTGTAAAAAAAAAATAATTCATTATTTTAACTTTATATTTTGACTGTAAAAAGCCCCACCAAAACCAGCAACACAAATATGCATATATCTGTTTAAGGTGAGAAAACTAAACATAAATAACGAAAAAATTGCTTAATGCTCAGAAGTCAGGTTAAATTCTGTTCTTTTCACACTAACACAACCACCACTGGCTAATCTTATTCTTTTTCTGAAGTAAACCCAGATAGTCTCTGCTAGTTCATGTGTGAAAAATAAGTTGAGAATTCTAAAGATTCTCCTGGAATGATAATTGTGACATTTTTACATCACCTACTGAATGTTTGTGAAATGTTTATTTGATTTATAGCTGTCACATCTAAAATATTGCTTTAATTTTGTTTTCATAGCCCGAAATGTGCTAGTGGAATATTTAACATAATTTGCCTAAACTATTTAAATTTTCATTTCATGTTCATGGGTTGATTATGAAGATTATAGACACGCACATTAGAAGTTTTATGTCTAGCTCAGAGTTGGACCGGATGATCTTTCAAGGTCCCTTCCAACCCCTAATATTCTGTGATTCTGTGTGAAAATTAAACAAGAAAATATACGAAACTAAATATGTTATGTGCAAAGCTCAATATCTCCAGCCTGTCCTCCATTTTTCTAAAGCAATTTCATGTGTGTCACGGGTTACTTCAGTATTTTTGTGCATGCTTCCAAGCATAAAATAGTCTGCAGTCCATAACAAAAACATGCTTTCACCAATTTACTGAAAAGAACATAGCAGACAGAAATATAATGGTTGTGAAATGCATATACTTTTCTGTTTATAAAACATGCCAATATTTAAAGTTTTTGATTAAAATATATTCAGCTATACAATTTTTCTGGTTTTAGCTGTTTTATAGTATTTGTGGTATATTGAAGCAAAACCTTTAAGTGTGTTAATTAAGAATAATTTTTTCAGTAGTTCATTTAAGGAAGAAAGGAAATAGAATTATATATATTATATATATTACTAATTATGTCTACAATTATAACTCCACTGTTTACATTTATAGTGTAAGAGGAACGCTAAGGGTAATTTTGATTTACTTTTAATTTGGTTTGCATTTTACATGGCCTTCTGCGTGCATGAATACATTAATATTTTCAAGCAAGACATTGGTTAGTGGAGTCATAATAGAGTTGCACTATCCTGGTCAGAGGAAACAGACAGGACAAATTATGAAAGGACAGAGACTGTCTCTTAAGCTATATGTTAAAAATAATTCGTTGATAGAGTCATGGGAAGTAAATACAATTCCACAAAGACATGTGTAACTGAATACATAAAGGAGAAGGTTTAACTTTAGAAAAACTATATTTATTTAAAGAAATTATCCTCACAGATTTTTTGCTAATATAGAATTTAAAAATAAGAGGATCTTCTGTCTTGTATTGTTAAATCTGTGAAGTGTAACATCATTATTCCCCAAACAATTATTTTTGGGATGAAAATCCTGGCTCTACTGAAGTTGTAACTCCCACTCCACTGCAATCGGGAGATTACCAGTGATTTATATCAGTGTGAGATATAACTCAGGCTGAAATTTGACAAACCAAAACCAAACAGCTTTACTCAGGCCTAGCTGGAGACAGATCAGTTCATTCTTCTGAGTCTTACATGGAAATGCCAAATGTCAGCCGCTTCGTAGGCTGCCATTTAGAGAGGCTGGCATACCCTACTTCAAAAATTGGCCTTCAAAGTGGAACAAATGCATAGAGAATGCAGCCAGCTTTTTTTTTTCATGTGAGTAACAAAATTCATGCCATCTTCCTAAATGTAACCTAAGCAAAAAGGATAGTCAAATTAAAAGTTACCATAGTTGATAAGAAATCTGCATGTGTGAAATGATGCTGTAGAGCTCACTCTCTTCCTCTGGTTGGGGATTTACCTCCATGCAAGAGGTGGAGAAATCCTTGACTTTTTCCTTGACTGCAGAAAAAAAGAAATCCTGTATTTTACTCTGGATTTTTAACAGGATGAGGCAGATTTTTCCATCAGAACATACACATTCAGTGAAATGTGTAACTTCTGAAATTAGATTATCATACAAGTTAAATTGTGAGCATACACATACGTATCTGCATGCATATATATATGTGTGTATATATATACACACACATACTGACAATTGCAAGGGAAGCATGCTAAAAAAGCCAATACCTAAGGAGAACCTATTTCTTAAGACTTGTTTGGATTAGTTTGTGAAATCTTGGGTCAGATTTTTTTTCTCCATGAACTATTTCAATTTCTGCTTGCACAGTAGTATTTTTGTTCCTTCCATTCTAATTATAGAGAGGGCACGATTTCAGCATTTTAGCTTTAAAGCTTGAGATACTTGGACTTCCTGGGGGCAAAATTTTGCATTTCAGGGGAAAAAAATCCCTAAACAGACTCAAAGTAAGAAAAAAAAAAAAAAAAAAGCAGCTGCATTTTATTCTTCCAAGAATATTATTTGGGGTATAGAAAATCTCTTAATGTTCATAATAGGATAGTGCCTTGCTTTCTATACACTACAGCAATATGTTTATAACTCTTTTATTTATCTGAGGAAAGAACTTCAGGCATTTTTGAAAGGGAGAAAGTGTACATTATGTGTATGTATAAAAAAAACCTCTTTATCTTTCCTGAGTGTGTTAAACTTTGTTTCAGCAGTCTGTAGTTTAGTATTCTTTGGAATTAAAATTACTGTACAAATGCTAAATATTTACCTGGTCAATTACTGTAAAAATGCTAAATATTTACTTGGTCAATAATTTAGACACTCGCATAAAGTCCACCAAATTTTTTTTTATGATTTAGGGAAGGTTTGTGCTGGTTTGGGGTTTGGTTTTTTTGATGATGTTAACAGAGCAATAGGAGTAAAACGGAAAAAAAAAAAAAAACCAAAAACCCTCATTTTCTCCCTTTTAAACTTCCAGCTAGTTAGAATACCTGAATCTTTTGCCTCTTAATATTTTCCATGGAATTTGAAATGGATGAAAGTAAATCACACATCAAGCACTAACCTTTACCTTCCCAGAAATACAGGCCTACGCAAAATTAAGTTTTGTTTGGGACCCAAGAGCCAAGAGTACTAGAAATTACTCCTATCCTTGTATTATTAGTAAAAGCCATGGCTGTGCAGACAGACAAAAGATTTCTATCAAAGCCAACAAAAAGTAGCTAATCTGCTTTCAAGTTTTGAACTAAATCCCCCTGAGATCCTGTAGCTCTAGAAAGAGTAGTTGTTGGTTGTCTTTTTTTTTTCCTTCTGGCTTTTTTTTTCCTGTTGGCTTTTTTTTAAAGCATGTTTAAAACTAGAAAATATATATATCATAGACAGCAAAGTGTGGAGCACTTTTCAGTTCTCTTTCAAAGTGCTTGTTTAATTGATTTTTTTGTTGTTGTTGTAAATGGAGGTTTCTCTCTCGACAACAGCTGCTGCCTTCTTTGTAGAGTCTGGTAAGCATCAGTGCTCCAAATGAGCCTGAATCTCAGGAGGAGGAAGCAGGGAATCAGAAAGAGCATTGTGCCTCTTTTGTCACTATTCTGTTAGCATCCTTAGTTAATGTATGCTTGCCTCTCAGGCAAAAAAAAGCTCGACAACTTGTCCTTGTTTGAAACGATAATACACCACTGGCTCAATTTTGTTAAAATCAGTCTGCTCAGCTGTGGAAACAGACATGGTTGTTTTGTTTTTTTCTGTTGTGTGATATATGCAATGAGTTATCACCATACACCCAGTACTTGGATGATGGGATTTTAAATGTCAGGAAATAAATGAAAATATCAACAGTTTGGCAATAGGAAGATCTTTGTTTAATGTGAACCTGACTTTCTGAGAGTCTTTTCGTGAGCGTCTTTCTAAAACCTAATCTGTGAAGATTAATTTTAAATTGAAAAATGACAGTAGAGTTGAATTTACCTCTGTGTGGTGCATTTAATTGAGAAAGAACTAGAAAACTGAGCACTTTACAGATACAATGAGAGGGATACTTCAGGAAAGATTAAATCTCTTTCACATTTTAATTTGTAAGATTAGTGGATAATATGAATTTTCAGAGTGTTTTCAATTCATGAGTTATTTGATAATGCTTAAGGAGATGTTGTATAAAACCATCTTATTTAAAGGTCTTGTTTTCTATAGTTTGTTTGGTTTATATCCCTCAACATTCAATCATAGATCTACTCTTACTTACTCTTAAAATAAACACTTTCTTCCACACTTACCTAATTAATTGAGTTTATCCCAGAGACTGCAGAAATGTAACTGCTCCTCATTTGCAGAACCATCTCATGATGCCCAAATTAGTGCAACATCCAAGTGAAAAGCTTTAAATTTTTAAAAAATTAAATTATGCATGTAGGTAATACCCATTTTCTCTCTGAAACCCGAGAAAAAGAAAATCATGAGCAATTTTAGAGCTTTGTAATATAACTGGTAGGAAAAGAAGTTAAAAATGGGTAATAAGGACATTTGTGAATGATTTTTTAAGTAAGGTTTTAGAGAAAATATAGGACAGAAGTAGTTTGGGTGAGATATAACCATGAAGTGAGGTAAAAGGCAATGCAAGTCCTTACATCTGGAAGGGAATGTCCCTATAAAAAGAACTTTGCTTCTGTTTCTGTTTCCGTTAAAGATACTAGGAATTTTTGAAAGTGTCTGTCTCTTCCCTGGAAATAGGAAAATTACTATGCACACTTTCCATGGAAAGGAAAAAAATGAAAACCAAAAAAAAATATTGCTAAAACATTTGCCTAACAAGTCGTTTTCTTCTCTCGGTGTTATTTGTGGAAATGAAAGTATAGAAATCTAAATTATCACTCTGTGTGTGTGCACATATACCTATCTATCTGTGAATAAATGCATTCAAATACACACATACCAGTCAGCAGTACAAACCAGCAGTACTGAAACAGAATGCAACACAGGCATTCCTACATTAATTGTTTATTCTGAGTTTGAAGCAAATCTATTGTAATATTCCCTTTAGCCGTCAGCACTCTTATTCCATTGTAATATAGAGCAGTGAAGGTCAGTGTTGATAGATTCTTAGTGTGTTTTGAAAAAGATTAATGCTTAGCAATGAACTCTCTATGAAAGGTTTCCTTTCAAACAACATCTTAGGATCACTGATTCAGCGTAAAACATGATCTTGTATCATAAAGGTCACAGTTAACACTGCATTTGACTGCTGGGTCCCTGGTTTAATATAAGCTGAATTGGATCCCTTTTTTTCCCCCATTACAGAAATTTAAGATTAACTACCACTGAAGCAAGAGGTTTTTTCACCTGTTACTTAGACACTGACAAGCATTAGGTTCATGGAGGGTCCTTCACATCGGCCATCCAACAGGTAAGGTGTTCCTCTATTTCACCTGTCAAATATGTTAAAAAATGCTACATGGATAGAGTTCAACAAAGACTAAGTTTATGTCTCCAAGGTAATGGGAGGGAAACCTGAGGAAAACCTCTGTCCCTCTGGAATAAAGAGGCTCAAGCCCTCTCCTGGATTTAGGATATACCAGTAGTTCAAACTATAGAAAAAAAAAAAAAGGTGCTCTTCTCAAACCAAGTTTTCTGGTTCAAGATGTGTCCTCTACTTTGCAAAGAACCGATGTCCAAATTCCTCTGCTGACAGGCTAGGGTTGAGTCCCAGTGTGAGTTTCTCTTGTGTAATTCGATATTTGAAAGTGAGGCATTCAAATCTGAAAGAATGTATCTAGCTTCCCTTTGTAGTTAGTGCTAAGAGGACAGCAGCTTCTGCTGATTATCCCAGACTGTTATTCTAGGAGGTATCTCTGGAAGTGCCTATTTCTCTATGGACTATAAAGTCAGCCTAAGGTGAGTACTTCAGTATTAAAAGTGTGACCTAATCTAGGTGATCTTGCTCTGGCGAGGTGTGGGGGAGGTGTCTAGATGATCTTTGGAGGTCCCTTCCAACCTCTAACTTTCTTTGATTCTGTGAAGCCTTTAGTTACTTGATTTCTGACAGATTAATCCTTCCCCAAGTCTCTAATCTTAATAATAAAGTACCTTAATAGAGTAAGTCTTGGTTAAATTTGTCTCTCTTTGAATATTAAAAAAAGGCTATATTCACTTGGAAAAAAATAGTAAAGGAAAAATTTCGTTAGCAGATGATTAAGTCGTAGAAAGCTGGAGTGTCAGCTCAGTACATGTTCTAATGAATATGTATATAAGGAAGAATAACACAAGCGAGACACAGTGACAAAGGCTGTCTTCACAATACAAAAGAGTCCAGTATGCTTAAGGCTGTGGGTGCACACAATCAAATACATTGAAGAAAGGGTGATTTTCTAACTATTAAACTTAGTAGTAAAAGATACTTTTTCTCCTCATTATGCATACATAGACCAGGCCCTAGAGGTGCAAGTGGTAACAAAATCTTTATTTTTTTTTCGGCTCTGCTGATGTTAAGATTTGAGCCAGACTTGAGCTGCCACTGTGTTGTCAAAAATTTAAAGCTTCTGCCAATGTTCAGGGTTTATCCTTGAGAGATTTATGCTGCTAGGAGATTTAGGAACTACGGAGTTTATGTTGTGTTTTTGAAAATCTAGAATTGGAAGGGAAGAATGTGATAAAAGAGGTGGACACCAAGAGCTTCAAGGACCACTTGACTTGCAGTATTTGAGTGAACAATTCTCTTGTACAGGAACAGCAACCATAGATTTAGCCTGGTAAGAAAGACATGAATACTTTTCCTCTCATGTTTGATAAGCAGTACTCTCCTAAAGTGTGAAAGTGCTGTCTCAATTCTTAATACAAGCCTACACAATGATTTCTTACAGTCACTGATCAAACATTTAGTTCCAACTTTTACACTGCTGTTAGTGCTGTGAGGTCTAAGGATCATGTTGCAAAGTGTGGCCCCCACACTTCAAGAGCCTAATCACAGCTTTTCAAACAGACATGCTCTGTAGTCAGTGGAGTGAGAAAGAGGTTCTTACGGGGAGTGATTCGTCTACGTAGCAAATTACTTCATCTCCAGATAGATGTCTAAGGGAGTTGAATAAATCACCCTCTTGAGAGGCTGTCTCTTCCCACTAAACCACAGAGACAGTTTAGATGATGAGCTAAGCTTACATGGCTAGGCCATCCAGTGGCTGGCAGGTAGATAATCTGAAACCCACTCAAACTTTCTAGCATCCATGCAGTCTCTCTTCAAAGACAGGTCTTCATAATGACTCCATTATTGCTGTTTGGGAGGATGTTTTATTTGTTGTGGGGTATGGGATTACAGTGCTTGGGTTTTTGCTCTCTAGAAAGCATGCCTGTTTTTAATAACATTTGTCCTTCCATTCAATATGTTCTATGCACAAGAATAATCTTCATTTAAGCTTAACTGTATCTTCTAATATGTTAAACCTCTCCTTTTTCACCATGTATATTGTCCATTTCAGATGGACCACAAAGTGCTTGACTGCTTCCCCTTTTCTATAAAGTTGAAAAGTAGATAATCTAATGATAAAGTCAACTTCCTAGACAAACCATAAAAAAACAGAAGTAAATATTACACTGAGAAATTCATAATAAAAATTGATTGATGTCAAAACAGAAACTTTGAGTGTATATGTCTACAGTATGAGATCAGAAACAAACAGACAAACAAAAGAAATTATCAAACTATACCTAAGTGGCTTTTCCACTTACTGTTTTGGAAAATATAAATTATACCCTTTGCAACATTCTATAATGTCAGTATCAGCAGCTGCTTCCAACTTACTTTATAGTATTATTTTATATATCATTTGCTTTGGAAATTGTTCAGAGTTTCTAGAACAAATCTAGAATTTGTTTTTTTTTAAAAAAATTCACTTCAAAAATTTACAAAGCTATTGTTAATTAGCAGCAATGACTCTACAGTAACATTTTTGTAGCAACAATTTTTTTGCCATCTTCCACCAATGTTTGTTTAGTATGTTAATTACCCCTAAGAATGGTGTTTGAGGATGTAAGTGTGTGCAAATTTTCATGCTGGCATATGCAAACACAGTTTACTTTTCAGATATTTATGAAAACTTGTTGCTAATCACTTGTTGGTCTGACTTCACATCGTTTAGAAATATTAGGATAATTTCCTAACTATGGAAAAGAAAAAAAATGTGCTGAAAAAATAAAAAAATAAAAAAATAAAAAAATAAAAATAAAAATACCAAAGAAAGCAGACGTTAAACACAGTTAGAAGATAATACTTCAGGGAAAATTGAGGAAGAAGGAAGAAATAATTACATTGAAAAAAAAATCAAGTGATTTTAATTGTAAACTTCTTTAAAGTTGAAAGAATTTTTAAATTTCTTTTAGGTATTGCTCATATTCTCACACAGGGCTTCATGGAGATGGGCCAGGCTAGCGTGGGGGTTAGAAGTGTGTTCTGCCATGCCTCGTAGCTGTCACAAACAAGGAAAACAAGTTTGTGTTAAGGAAAAAAGACACTTCTTACTGGAATAGCATGTTAGGCATATAGTGTGTGACAGGTAATGAAAGATAGTCTTACTTTGAAATTTAGTTATTTTATTCCATTCTTGATCAAGTACTGTAGCATTAGGTTCTTACTTTCTGACATAAGTATAACTGGCGGACTATACAAATATTCAGTAACTTTCATGGAACAAATCAAGAATGTTCATCAAAAATATGTTTCTGTGTGGTGTCAGCCTTATACCTTTGTTGCTCTGTGGATCATAGTTGTTCCAGGCTGTTAGATATCAGACCTTAGCATTCTTTCATTTTGTAGTCAGCAAGAAATATTTGCAAAAAGATGTTTTAATAGATGAGAGACCCTCAAAAGGTCTGTTTCACTAAACTTTTAGGATGTTCACATTTTAAATCACCGGAACCTTTGTGTAGCATAATGATTTCTTCCTTTTCTTTCATTTTCAGAAGGTAGCTTCTGGAAATTTGATTATCTATTTTTTTATATTGTACTTCCCCTCACCTCCTTTCTCTCTTTTTGCCCTTTTTCTTGCATTCAATACTCAAGTTTTACATTTTATCTGTGTGTAGATTTGGGGCTTGGGTACAGTTATAAAGGAAAACTTTTAAGTTATTATTGGCTGACTAATATATTCTCAGAAATGATCTCCCAGAACTTCACAGAAATTAAGTACTTGATGGGTCAATACCTGAAATCACCATTCTCAAAAGTCTGTGAAGGTGTTGATTATTTATTTGTTTATGTATTTTCCTAATGATCAAAGCTTCCTGAGTAAAAAAGATCCACTGACTTTCAGCTGTGCTCTGAAGTTTCTTTGGCAGTTTTGGAAGTGTTCTTTCTTGTCCCCAGGGTTTCCAAGGCAATAAATTTCACAAAGAGTAAATGCATTACAGAAATATTAAACCAAAGAAAAATTAATTATTTCTGTTCTTAAAACAAAATAGACACCTCC
>VXBZ01010666.1:358986-384737 GCA_013399135.1 Heliornis fulica
GAAGACAAATGGCATTTTAATTTCTGAAATTTAAGCTAACAATGGTTGTCAAGAGGAAACAAGGTGATTCTAATAGCCACTGTTGTACAGCTCTGCTTCATATGTTATCCTTGGCAGTAAGGAAAAAAAAAAAAAAGAAAAAAAAAAGACAACATAATAAAACCTGAAATATTTATTTGGCATTTTTGTGTGTCATTTATATGGTCAAAATTAATATTTCTTTGTTTTGATAGGATGGAAGGGCTTTCTAAAGGTGACAAAAAACCAACACAAAAATAAAGAATATTTTCTACTGACATTAAATATGTAAAGAAAAAGTGAAATATCTGAAACATTGGCATTCAAATATCAGCAGAGGAAAAAATATAAGGTCAAATGAAATAGTAAATTCCTTTTTATAGTTATAAATATTAGCATGTTATTCCTCACAGTACACATACATCTGAAAAGTGTAAGTATGTGGGACTAAGCTGAAGAGGTTCGTTAGTTCTGTCTGTTCCTTCTCTATCCCAGCCTTTCCTTGACCTTCAGTAAGCCCTTCATACTCCCCATCAGTAAAACAGAGACAATAATATTTAGAGAATGAATCAACAACCACAGCACTTCAGCTGTTGATCTCACCCTAAGAAGGATTCCCAGGCTGAAAACGATTATAACTGTGGGAACACATTTCTGGAAATGACACAACTATGGTGAAAAATTAAGCTCATCTCCTGTCAAAGTCCCTGTCCACGTCCTTTTTTTTTTTCAAGAGGTGTTAACAGCAGTATCCTAGCTATTTTGTGTCTCTGTTTATGTCTCTCCAAAACCCACTTGCAGCTGGATACAGACTTTATTTCCCATCTAAGCCCCCTGAGTGTGATACTGTACAGCTATCGTTCTTTTGTGGGAGTGTGGCATTCGGATGGGTTCTTGGCACTTCCCCTCTGTGCATGTGTGTGTGTGTGTGTGTGTGTGTGTGTACGCGCGCGCGCACTTGAGTGTTGGTTTTCTTCATGGGTTTTATAAAACTAACCTACAGCAAAAAATAAAGAGGCATCTGTACGTGGATGATCTCTATTATTCCATTTTCTAAAATGTACAAAAGTTCTAAAGAAACTAAAAGCTTTATAAAGGACAACAATAGAAATAGTTAGCCTGTTAAATTTTTAATTTCCTAGCTGGTGCTCCAAGATCTTTTACATCGCACTTTGAAGCACTGTCTCCTATAAATGGTGCAAAGAATCAAGGGAAGAGTAAAACAAATGAGATACACATATAGTTTTGAAAATTAACCATGAAGAAAATGCCAGTATTCTTGATGACTGAGCTAATTAACAGAGGATGAAACAAAAGATGACAAGATGAAAAAAGCTGTATCAGAGACTTAGTGTCACAGTACATTGCTTAGCTAAGCAGAGCCCCTTTTCAATGCAACAGCAAATATTAGCAAGCCTTTTTTTTTTTAAGATAAAATTCTGCAGCACTCTAATTAATATCATAGATGCCATTTATTTCAGTCTTCAAATACTCTTTTCAAAAGAGCAAATTTTTCTGACAACTAATAGCATTAAGTACCCTGATAGAACACAAGAACATGTTAATTTGCAAGAAAAATAATAAATAAATGGGACTGCTGCAACACTGTTGCCACACAGGTTTCACTGCTGCTTCACTGAAATGAACTTCAACTGGTACCTTCTAGTAGAGAAGTAGAGAATGCTTAAAAATTCCAAATTAAATAGATTCATCTTTAATTTAAATTCACTGTAATTGATTTTTTTTTTTCCAAAAGTACGTTTTCAGCCTTTTCACTTTGCATTTTAAAACTTAATCTGGAAAAGCCTCCATTTTTATCCTCCTCTTCAGTTCTCATTTAGCCACCCATGACATCCTTAAAATCCATTCTCTGCTGCCTAACCCTGTAAGACCCTGTACACACAAAGGTGCTGAAGGTGGATCCTGACAGGAGTTAATTAGTTGCTTGAGACTTGTTTGAGTTAAGATTCCTGAGAGTTTCAAACTCTTCCAGGAAAGAAAAAAAAAATAAAAAAGCTCTCATTGAATAGAGCATGATCCTTTATCTTCAGAGTATGTCCAGGAAAAAAAAAAAAAACAAAACCCTGACAAGTTACGTTGCAGGACAGATCTGGACATACACATTGTGTGAGTGCTTACTAGACTACACAGCTACTTGTTTCTCCTCCAATAAGAAAAACCTATTTTTATGTGGTGGAATAACTTGAAAAGAGGATTTAGAGAGGTAGTTTTTTACCAGAGTAGCCAACAGACCGTGGTGAGGACAGTCAAATATAAAATGCTTAAGATTAAGAAATTCCTCCTTTGGCTTACTTCAAGTTCTTGAAGCATGTAAAAAATATAACACTTCTCTTCACAAAATGCCACATTGGGGTTTCCTACAGCACTGGTTATTACAAGTGATTAACTCTTCCATTTCTCTTCAGATTGTTGTTTATTTTGTGGTTTTGTCTTTTGTCAAAACAAAGGGAGTTAAAAGCATACCTTGTCCTCAAAGGGAATTTTGAACAGCAGCTTAGTTCCAGATTAATTTTCATAATGCAAGAACCCAAGAAAAAAGGTTAGGTATAATTTCAGGGAGGTTTACTCACCTCTGGCTAATTTTACCGGGTAGCTCCCAACCCTTTGCACATCAACCATAATTAGATCAAATAGTGACTTGCTTAGCTAGTTTCTAAAGCTTCCTTCATCAGACATCTAAATCTGATCAACCAATCTAGAGTTAACTGAAGATAAGGCATGAATTATTGCAGTCACTAAATATGTTTGCTGACCTGACTCTTAAATCATGAGATCAAAAGCCCCAAAACCTTCCACAGAGATTCACCTAAGTTCAAGAACACAGAGACTGGGGACGTATGCAGTGTGAGCACCTCTGAATGTTTATTTATGCGGTGCTGAGGGAAATTTAGCCTTGCCACAAAACTGCAGCTGGGCTAATAAAGGTAGGCTCATCAACTATTTGCTTGGCCCTATTTTTAATAGTCCTGTAGTGTGGGAAATCTTCAGTAAGTGTAGTAGATCTCATTCTTCATCCCTTGCAAATTTGTAGTGGCTGGGCTGGAAAACATGCTTCTTTGCTTCTGTTCAGCAATTAGGAGTTCACATTAGAAGGACACATGATACAGTTTGACAGATTAGTACATCACTTTAGATGGTCTATTTTTTGTTTGCTGTACAAGCTCTGCAATAATAACCTGCACTTGTAAGACTCCTTGTGAAGCAGGTGGAGTACTGATTTCTTTGCACTGTGTGAGTTCAGTGCTCTGTGGGAACAATATTAAACCAATTCTGCCTTTGGAAATCAAACATATTTAGCACATATCAAACAAAATAAATATTTTCAAATATTCTCTATTTGCAAACATAATGTTTAACTGGAAAGAAAGAAAGAAAGAACACATTAAGAAAGTATGTTTTAAGACAGGGCAAAGTCAACTTCCTTTTCACAGTAATTCAAATATCTAACAGGAACCAAAAAGAAAATAGAAATTTATAATTTATAAAAGACAAACCATGTCACAATATCTATAGTATAGAAAGAACATTTGCATACTTCTTCAGTGCAGTGAGCAAGAGTTATTTATTAGGAGATGTAAGGAAATGTATTACAAAATATTGAAATTAACTTTTCCCCCTAATGGTTGAGTCTCATAGAAATGTACCAGCTGCTGAGGCTGGCATACTTTTTAGATTCCATGCTTGCAATTCAGAAATAATTTGGTTTTGGGAATAATTGAGAGTATGACAGTTTGTCTACAAATATGTCACTTTCTGTTTACTTCACCATGTGTCAATTGGATTAGTTCCTTATTCAGAGAGAAGAAGCTGAATCAGCCGTTGCAGATTCCCTGCTGCCTGGTGTGCCTCTGCAGCCTGGAAAGGACCCTTCCTGCTACCAAGGAAATCAGGGAGTAAAAACCCAAATACCATGTTCTTGAATTGGTTATGGAAGAGACAGGGTAGTAATAAATTAAAGGGGCTTCTGTGGAGACAGCTGTTAGCTGTATGCAGCAAGTTGCCCATTTTCTGCACAATAGATTGTGTAGGTGTCAGAGAAATCTCAATAGTTCACCAATTATTAGGAAACTCATGGAGTCAAATGTTTGGTTGAATGATGGCTGGATGTTTCTTAAGTCTGCTTTTCCCTCTGCAAACAGCTGATGCCTGCATTAAGCTAAGATCAAATGAAAAATATATTCAGCATTTCAGAGATACCCAGAAGCAAAATAACAGTATCAGAAGCTAAGCTTTCTTATGCTTCCTTTGTATATGTCAACTTATATTATCCTGTGTGATGTATCATCCTTCCCAGTGTAGTTAATATTATAATGAAAGAGGACCATTAATATGGAAAATCATGAGACTATTTCTTTCATATGCAAAATAAATTGCATGCAGCCACACCTCTGATCTGAACTTTTGAACCTGGAAACTGTAAGATTTTATTTTTATACAGTCCTGAGAGTTTTGATAGGACCTACTACTCTTTGGGTTTTGGTTTTTGTTTTTTTTTTTGTTTTAGTTTTGGCTTGTTTTTGGGGGTTTTTCTTGGGTTTTTTTTCCTGATGAGTGAAAAATATCTGTGTTCATGGTCTGAATTAGCAACACTAATACTGTGATAACTGTACCGCTGAAGGTGTATCCAGACCCTTCCCAAAATGATTATTCTTATTTCTTTTTGTATGAAAGTGAGGCACAGAAGTGGCAAATGCAATAGATATAATCTCTAATATTCTCGAAGGGGTAAATCTTACAAGGAAAAAAAGAAGTTTCTCTTTTTTTCTATCTGTAAGGTACAAACCCTTTAATTTCTCTTGCTTGTTTTGTCTCTTTTCTATTGATATCTCCATTTTACTGTGAGGGTTGGTTTTTTTTTTTTTTTTGTGCTGACAAAAAGAAAAATAAAGAAGAAAGAAAGGTTCATAATTTGGCACTGATTGCATCATGAAGACTCTGGGTAGGTACTAGTTTCAAGGGGCTAGTTAGTGTTATTAGCAATTTTCATTACATCAGAGAGGGCATTTGCTTTCTGTTTGTTTAGTTGTAGTTTGGGGTTTGGATGGGTTTTGATTTTTTGGAGGGTTGTGCTTTTTGTTTTTTGTTTGTTATTACTGAAATTCTAAATTAAATACTCAGATTACAGAATGATTCTATTCTTTATCCCAGATATTTCACCTGATTCATGTGAAGCACACAGAATGATGTCACCTTCTTATCAGCTGCTTTGCGACAGCCTTTTTAGAAAAGTATATTTGCCCTTAATATGGAATACAAACATTTTAAAGAAAAATCCAAAACAGATAGGAAATACATTCCATAGGTCAAGGCAGCTTAAGCTAGAATGTGGCAACAAAATCTTTTGACAAGTAGATCAAAAAAGACCAACCAGCAAAGTTTTCTGGGAGAGAAAAGACAGAGAAAGATAAAGATGATAAAGATGATAAAGATGATAAAGATGATAAAGATGATAAAAATGATAAAGATGATAAAGATGATAAGAGAAAGGGAAAGGGAGAGGGAAAGGAAGAGGAGAGGAAGGGGGAGAGAGAGAGGGAGAGGGAGGACAAAATGAAAGAAAATAGAGTCCAGAAGTGCTCATAAATCATTTCCATCACTCAGAAGATTCACTCTGAATATAAATCTCTGTCACTTAGCAAGCAGCTGAAGATTTCAGTTTTCAGTCTAAAACATTGACTTGCTATCTCCTATGTAGAAATTCAGAATGAGGAAAGTCAGATCTGAGTGTAGACAAGTCTCTTTTTCACAGCTGTGACAAGATTTGGCTCTTTTGGGTTTAAAGTTCACATTCCGATATCAGGCAAGAGAAATATATAGTCCAAAAGAAATACAGAGCACTATATTTAAGGCTAAATTGAAATATGTCTTACCAAACCCAGGCAAAGTGCGTTGTATTGATGATGAGTTTTAACAGTTTACACATGTATACTCAAAAAAGAGGACCCTCACTGTCTGTCTTAACATTTCCAGTATATATAGTGTCTCATACTAAGCCTAATGGTTTACCACATAATAGGATCATTAGTAAAATAGTGTTCATGTTCAGCTTTCACTTTCTATTGGCTTAGAGGAAGGATTTCAAATTTGCATTTAAATGAAATTCGGCAAAGACTGATAAAGGGTTCAATTAAAAGGACACCTGTTTTTCTTAATTCATTTTTAATAGGAACAGTAAATATTTTCAGTTGATGCACTTTCTGCTGCAAGATCGGTACACTCTTCTCTTCTTTATCTACAGTGTAAGACACCCCTCAATAGAGGAATCTGTCACTTCCTCTGACCAAAAGAACCTGTCCCAAACTTTCTGAATCTGTTCATACAAGACCAAAAAGTAAATTAAACCAAATAACTATTTACAAAATGTAAGTATAACAAACTAACATGTGAGCATGTGATCAAAGTAAATTGTGCTTTTTTTTTTTTTTTAAGCAATAAGGTTACGGTTTGTTTTTTCTTTTTTTTTTTTTTCCTGGGAGGGTGTGGAATTTTTTCCTTAAAAAGAAAAAAGAAAAAGCCACATTCTTTCTTCGTTTGCACTTTTTGGAGCTTACTGACCTCAAACACTCTGGTTTGAAACAAAAAGAAATCTTCCATGTCACCATTATATAATGAATACACAACCTAAATATTAAAAATATATAAAATACAAATCTCAATAAGAATTTTTCATGTAGTATGAACCCAACTGGTGTTCTCAGAGTTTGAGCTTCAACTGGGACCTGGAAACATTGTGTCGTCCTATAAAATGTCTTCCTTTAATGCTAAATCATTGGCTTTATAGCCTTTTATAGAGTTTACAGCTCTAGTTTTGTCCAGTTGCCATTGGTAACATAGTAGCTTATCTTGTTTTTCTAATACTTTTGAAATAATTTGTAGCCATAATTGCTTCTCTAATTTCCATTTGCTGTAACCATAACCACTAATTTGCTAACAACCACTACACTTCTGTTGCAACCAAAGCTTAAAAAACCAAGTAATTTCCTCCAGAACAATTTGCACTGGACACCCTTCTCTTTGGGGATGCAATATAAGCATTTAAATAAAGAACTGAAGCATTTAATTACTGTGTGCTTGCTTCCTGCTAGCAGGACATCACACTAGTGAGTAAATGGATTAGGTTTCTTGTAACACAAGACAGGAGGCATCTTGACAGTTAGGTTTTTCATTCTCAGATGTCCAGTTAAGGGAGAAGTGGGGGTCCAATCCCACCTTTAAAAACTTTATCTTTGACTTAAATTATTATTGTTTTTTAATGCTATGTGGCTTTCCACAATAAACTTAGCAAGGGATTATGTTTTCCATTTCTGGTTGAATGAGGAAGGGAATTAACAGAAATGTAAATAGAAGATATTCACAGGAAAGTGCAGGTTAGGGGATTTACCCTCTATTTGTTACAAGTTAAACATTTGCAAAAGAAAATAAATACTGCAGAGCTCTCTCCCCTACACTCTTCTCTCCCTCCTCCTCCCATCCCCACATGTATTCCTGATTGACATACCCATATAATTTCTTTGGTTTTATATTTGCTGGATGAATGTATCACGAGTTTTAAATAATTGATTTTTATTTGGCTCAGATTCTGCTTCTTAACTGGTAGCTGCTGCAGTTGTTTTCTTTTAATGCTTACAAAGCTGAACTAAAAATATCTCTGGAAGTTC
This sequence comes from Heliornis fulica, assembly GCA_013399135.1. Classification (NCBI taxonomy): domain Eukaryota; kingdom Metazoa; phylum Chordata; class Aves; order Gruiformes; family Heliornithidae; genus Heliornis; species Heliornis fulica. Next base: position 366,684 of record VXBZ01010666.1, read on the forward strand.
AGCATGAGTACATGTTGCAAAAGGTTTGGACCTAATGCTCTGCTGCTAAATAAATATATTAATCTTTTTTTCTTTAAAGTTAGAAGGCTAAAAAAAATGGAACAAAGCATATAAATAACTGATTTCAGTTCAGCTCAAAGGGTCAAAAGACTCTAGCTAGTTACTATGCCTGTGAAGAGGGAACTGCTTAATGCTCTCCAACCCACTTCAAAGGACTCAGTGCTCTTTCACTTCCCTGGCAAAACCGTGTATGAGTAATTATTGCTGTAGCTGTTACAGATTAAACTGAAATGGGGAAAAGAGACTGCATGAAAATCAATGTAAAGTAGTGGGAAATAGCAGCTTCTCACTTAGTGGCCACCTGCAGCCCTGCAATATGAACATATAAATGTTGACCAGACTACTGCAATAGCCACAGCATTCTCTGACTTATTGACTGGAAATGGCAAGTGCTGAAGGATACAGACTCATCTAATTCCTGACAGTTTCAGTGAAGTTTTGGACTTAAATATATCAGTATATCTTCCATATTCGGGAGTGTACCTTACATTTATTGTCATATTAAAAGATCTAAGTTCATTTATGTCCAGTGAGAAACTAGATTCAAAAAGAAGCTAGGTATTCTACAGTCTTTTCGACTTACCTAAATAAAAATAAAGATCTCACTTATAAAAACATGTTTAGGAATGTCACCAAGTGGAAAATTAATTTTGGAATCCTGAGTACAACAAAGGTACATTAAAAAAGCAATACTTATTTTTGTTTACAGAATTATTTAATTAATTTTAAAAAACTACTTAGAAACAAAAGTGGATTTTGGCAATTTGACTTTTTAGTAAAAGCGTAGGTTTATTGAAATCTTCCTCACCCTAAATGCTTTGAAAACCTGTTTTGAGGCAGAAATCTATTGTCTCAAATTATAAGTACCTATTTTTTCCAATTAAAAAGGAGCTGTATTTTTTTCATATCAGCCTTATTTTTAAGGAGGGAAAGATGTTTACAACTATCAGATTTTTTTTTATATTATATTTGTATATTTGCCCAGTATTCATGATTAGGATAATGAACCATTTCTCAGAAGAAAAGAAAGACAAACCAAAAAAAACCCAACAATAATACACACACACAAAACCCACACCCATACAAAAATAAAATCAAGCCACAAAAAACTGTTGCTGAATAGAATTCAAATACTTCATCACATTATTTGGCCAGCAGAGGAAATATTTAAACAGCTCATTTTACTGTACAATGAACACAAATCCAAAGGATAACCTAAAATTGATAGTTTTAAACCCCACAGAATCTTGCCTTTCAAAGAAAGCTAAAGTAAATTCAGAGTCCTGTTCTTTACTATTTTTTGTTCATTTATTCATTGGCTTTTTAAAATTTGTTTGTTTCTTTGATTTTCTGGTTGACTACAGAGTAGTCTTGCTGGTGGATTACTGATACTGGGCTGAAAGCACTTTCAGCACCAATTTCCTCCAATATCACTGTGATGGTCTGTGAGCCCCACCTGAATAACGCAATGGGGTAGGAATTTATCATGGTAGGTTGTGTCTGGAGAACAGTTAGCAGGAAACAGAGACATGGCACATAAATTTAATCTTATGTGGCTCCACCAACCGCTGCCTACCTCCTTCCATTGACATGATGAAGATAAATGTAGTGGGCATGTCACTGTCATTGGATTGAGTTGTACTATGCCTTTCAGCTGTTCTGTCTTGCTCTAAATCAGTAAAGCAACCATAAACCACACTTTACATTTAAACTGCTCTTTGGGCTTCTGTCCATCTCAGGAGCAATACAAGCCACAATTGCTAAATCAACCTATCCTCTTTCTACTTCTGAAGTCTTTTTGAATTATCCTTTTTATACAGGAGGTTTAAAACCTCTGAAGGTTTGGTTTAACATACCCTTATGAGTAATGGAGGGCAGGGGGTAGGACAGGAATTTTAATACCCTGTCAAGTAGAGCTTAATGATATCGTCTTCTGCAAACTATGTTCCCCTGGAAACATGACTTTTTCCTGCCATGCTGTTCTCAGTTCAGCTTAGTCCATTGCACAGGTACCAATGAAACTCCTCAAATTGGCCCAAAACCTGGGTAGCACCATATCCCTCTTTGACCGTGCAGTGGGAATAACACACCACAGAAGAGTTATAGTTCACCCTGGTACTGAATTAATCAGAAAACTTTGCAAAAAAAAATCTCTTGCTCAGCTTTAATTAGGATTAACCAGTCAGAGGTCATCTTCTATTCTAGTTAATACCACTTGTACCACCTGAAAAATAAATGGATTATAAGATTCAATCTAGTTTATGAATAAGCTAAAAACATATTAAACCTGTCAATGATATAAAAGTATAGTTAAGCATACATTATGAAAGCAAAGCTTTACACACAGATTTTTTTTTTAATAGAATAGCTCCATTTTTGTTAGCAAGCCACTTATATTTCTAAATAGTCTAAGAAGATTTTACTTCCTCATATCCTTGATACACAACCTATACACAAGATACCTCATACATCCAGTAGGGTTTGATCAAAGACTCTCCCTGTCACTTCCTTGTTACCGTGCTGCTTTCTCAAAAAACAAACAAACAAACAAACAAAACAAGGAGCACAACACCACCACACAAAAAAACCCACCCAAAACAAACAACCGAAAACCACATTGAATAATACAGATGATAGATATCACAAATTCTTAATAGTCTGATAAACCTTTGGAAGCCATTAAGATAATATCAAAGGAAAAATGAGTGTCACGTAAACAAGAAGTTTAACATTTGTAGGCAACTGGAAAACACAGTGCACTTTCAAAAACAGTCATTGAATTCATATTTGAAAATGACAGGATGGAAGTATAGGGAGAAATAGTAAATCAGTAAATCAAAAAGATGCTTAAATATTTTTATTGCACCTCACTTTGTGAGGTGCAATAAAAATATTTAAGCATCTAAGCAAGAGTATGAAAGGAGTTTGTATAAGTTTGTGAGACTAGATATATTAAAGTACACATTAAATAATGTGATTTTCTATGTATATTATATACATATGAAAAAATACATTATTGTCATATTTTATCCTCTTACAGCTTTATCAAAGTTGAGTGCATTATCATGTTCTTATATTCTTCTAGTTTTATGTATCTTTCTTGCATAAGACAGACACAAGATATCTAAGGGTCTGAAGTTTAATGTATCTTATATATATAGTGTGTATACTAACTAATATAAGCCATCAAAGCTAGATCAGAACATAAATTAATTTACTATTAAATTACTATTAATAAAATAATTTAATTAAATATAATTGATTCACTATCATGAGTAAAAGCACTATTGGAAAACAGTTTTCCTTCTGAGCTCAGTGAAAGCCCTTGCTCATAGTACACACCAATGTATGGCAAACTTTACATATTTTCCCAGCCTCTGCTCTCAGTGTGGCATATGTATTGTACTGGTCAGGTTTTGAAGTACCTATGTATGTGTATTTTTATTCAAATCCCCTTCTCTTCAACATTATGTGAGTTTCCTTATCCTGTGGACATGTAACTCTTTAAACATCTCTGACACTAGAAGTCATGCCTAATATAGAGCTCAGTTGAAACTGCTGAGATATTTATTCTGCTGAAGCAGTCCCATGTAGAAACAGTTTAAAGATTTCTGAGCCTCCCCAAATACTTTATTAAAAATATACAGAGATATATTTAATGTATTTTTCATCTAACATTTAATGATAGAGAAACCCCCTTTCCTCTACTCCCCAAACAATTGTGGTTAAGATTTCTCTACAATTCTTTACATTAAAAAAAACCTGCAGAAAAATAATATTTAGCCCATATTATACATGCTAAACTGAAAGCTTAGAAAACTACATAGACTCTGAAGTAAACATGTCTAGGCTTCATTACCTTTCATTCCATGTCATAGAAAACAGTGAAATTAGCATTTTTTTCAGGGTTGAGAAAAAACTTGTTAGCATACTATATATTTTTGTTCACATATTTATTTTCCTTACATGCATCATTACATTACCACATATTTTTAGATACTGTTTTAAAAGTCAATTTTTAGTTTTCTTGTATTACAACAGGTTTTTTTTTAAATCAGTTCATGTACATCTAAAATTATTTAATCATGCACATATGAAATTAATCTGAAAGTTAGTCTTAACTGATCTGTTAATAAGAAGATATATTTAATATGTCCAAATATTATATTCAAATATTAAACTCAGATATCTATATGTGCAAATCTGATTATTTTTTAAATCTGGTGATCTTGGCAGTGGAGATATTTTCACCATACCTAAAAACCTTCAAAATAGTAATTTCCTAGTGTATAAAACAAGTTTGTACAGAAAATATAGAATACTTTCAGTCTGTGGGATATCACGTTGGAGATGTGCCTCCTTATTGAACACTGATAAAGTGAAATATTTCTCATAATTCTGAAATTGCTTCATTTCATGAGGCTAAAATAGTTGAAAATTTTTGTTACACAGCTTTTAGAGCCAAAGGAGAACTTGTCTGTAGTGTATTTTTATTGTACTATGGACTATATGAGGCAAGCAATTAACTTCAAGCAAATATTCATTTTCATTTCCCATTAACTCCCTAGTCAGACGGATGTCCTCCAAAGTTGATCTTCAGAGTACTGTTTGAGAATTATGGTGTGTTGTCAAAGTTCAGACCATTTGATTGTAGTATAATTTTTCTTTCTTAAAATACTCCTAATTCAGTTTCATTGACATTGTGAAGATTGTCTGGACAACAATAGATTATTCTCCTTCCAATTGTGCATCGCAGAGCAGTGATCACAAAAGTTTTTGCATTTCTGCCAGTTGTAGGAAAAAATATATTGTTTTCAGCAAAGAGTTATCAGCTTTGTTTTCAAACTAGAAAACGTTGATATATTGTTCTCAATACATGAATTTTTTGCTTTATCAAGATTCAACCCGTGGATTAATCTTGGAAAATGATTGTATTTCACTTTTTTTTGTCATGAAGTAACCTATATGAAAGGTTATAGATCAATTCTGTTGTTTTGGCATTATTTATTCTTCATTATTAATAAAAAAGAAAAATGAAAGTTTTTTTTTCCTAGAAGTAGAGCATAATTATTTTTATACGTCACTGATTAAGCGATTTGCTTGCCTCATTACCTGTTATCTGGAACACAGTATTCACCAAATTTTGCAAAAAAACCCATGTGCACAGCATACATGACTGTTACTTCTAGCTCCCAATGATTTTTTTCCTAAAGTAGGGGGTTTGTTTTGATGCACTTTTTTATGTTTTTTTTTTTTCTTGCATGATCCTCCATATACATATAAAATAAACAGAGATATCAAATTATAAAAAAAAAAAGCAAACACAAATTGGAGAGACATAAACTCATGTCTATGCTTTCATTCTACATGTGCAATTTTAGCACACTATAAAATGTGTTTGTGGACATTTGGGGGATATTTTATTGTTTTTTGAAAAGTACACAATTGTTAAAAACATAGTATTTATATGAAAGCCTTCCTTAAACACAAGGCATGGATTGCCAGACACAGCACAAACCTGCTGCAGAAGCACCCTGTTGTTCAAGCATTCTGAACATTTCATCAGGCAGTGTGAGGATATTTATATTCAATATCGTGCCCTATTTTTTTCATAGTTTTAAAATTTATTCATTATGAATTATAAGGATTTTTTTTCTCATTTTACAAGAATCTTAGCAGAACTTCTAGGCTCCAGCTTGATCCCATTTAGCTCCATAATGTAAAGATTAAGAATATGAAACCCCCAAAAGGATACTTTTATCCAGACATGAATTTCATGCTATCTAAATAAATGTACAGAATACTAAGAACAGAAGATCATCCTTCACTTTTTGAATTATCAGTAGCAATACTTGGAATTACAGTAATCTTCTGCAAATAGCATGGGTATTAACCTATTTAAGTTCTTTTTATTTCTGATATATGATTCCTCTTTCCTTAAACTCAAAAATTTTAAGGATTCTACTTAAACAAAGTAAGTAATGACTGTAAATAAATGCAATATATGTTTTCACTTTGTTGTTTTAATGTTTTTTATTGAATTACCAATTCAAGATGTTCTCTAACCTCTAATAAAGCCAACAAAATTATTCTGAATTCCATATATATTTTTTAAGGTTTTGTGAGTAAATGTACTCCAAGCGAAAACTCAGAACTCATATTTGTTTCTTGAAAGCATCTTGCTCTATCTCCTGTACATATATTTGTTTTTAACCTCATATCATCCAGTCCTCTCAGTAACTGAAATATTTAGGAAACAGTTTTATTCCACTGATTTCCCTCAAGATTCACAGGTGACTTCATCAAATGGAACAGGTGGTTACCAGTAGGCACAGAACTCTATTTCTCTTCATTGCCATGTGTCCATTCTAGTGAAGAGCTTTCATCACAAAACGTCACAGAATCACAGAATCACAGAATCACAGAATGTTAGGAGTTGGAAGGGACCTCAAAAGTTCATGCAGTCGAAGCCTCCAGCTTAAGCAGGATCACCTAGTTTATATCACACAGGAACATGTCCAGATTGGTCTTGAATGTCTCCAGAGAAGGAGACTCCACAACCACTCTGGGCAGCCTGTTCCAGTGGTCCACCACCCTCACAAGGAAATAGTTTTTCCTCCCATTCACATGGAACTTCCTATGTTCCAGCTTGGACCCCCATTGCCCCTTGTCCTATCACTGAGAAGAGCCTGGTTCCATCATCCTGACACTCACCCTTATTTATACTCACCCTTACTTATATTTGTAAACATTAATGAGGTGACCCCTCAGTCTCCTCTTCACCAAGCTAAAGAGACGCAGCTCCCTCAGCCTATCCTCATAAGCAAGAGGTTCTACTCCCTTAATCATCTTGGTGGCCCTGTGCTGGACTCTCTCAAGGAGTTCTATGTCCTTCTGGAACTGAGGGGCCCAGAACTGGACACAATAGTCCAGGTGAGGTCTCACCAGGGCAGAGTAGAGGGGGAGAAGGACCTCTCTTGACCTACTAGCCAACCCCCTTCTAATACACCCCAGGATGTCATTGGCCTTCTTGGCTGTGAGGGCACATTGCTGGCTCATGGACGTCCTGCTGTCCACTAGGACAGGTCCCTCTCACCTATACTGGTCTGCAACAGGCCAGTTCCAAACCTATACTGGTACCTGGAGTTGTTCTTCCCCAGATGAAATACCCTACACTGGTCCTTGTTAAGTCTCATTAAATTTCTCCCTGACCAGCTCTCCAACCTGTCTACATCTCGTTGAATGGCAGCACAACCTTCTGGGGTGTCAGACACCCCTCCCAGCTTTGTGTCCTCAGCAAACTTGCTGACTGTGCACTCTATTCCCTCATCCAGGTCATCAATGAATACATTGAACAATACTGGTCCCAGTACCGACCCTTGAGGGAGTCCACTAGTTACAGGCCTCCAGCCAGACTCTGTCCCATTGATCACAACATGCTGGCCTCTTCCCTTCAACCAGTTCTCAATCCACCTCACCACTCTAGCCTCCAGGCCACACTTCCTCAGTTTGCCCACCAGGATTCTGTGGGAGACAGTGTCAAATGCCTTACTGAGGTCAGGGAAAACCACATCCACTGTCCTACCATCATCCATCCACCTGGTTATAATAACTTCTAATAACCCTCTTGTCCTTGATGTGCCTGGAGATAGCACCAAGGACAAGTCATTCCATCACCTTTCCAGGGATGGAAGTGAGGCTGACCAGTCTGTAGTTACCTGGTTTCTCCTTCTTGCCCTCTTTGAAGACCGTAGTGACATTTGCTTTCTTCCAGTCCTCAGACACCTCTCCTGTTTCCCAGGATTTCTGAAAGATGATGGACAGTGGCCTAGCAATGACTCCTGCCAGCTCCCTCAGTACCCTTGGGTGCATCCCATCAGGACCCATGGATTTGTGGATGTCCAGACAGCTTAACTGGTCTCTGATCCAGTCCTATGCAACTGAGGCAGACTCCTCATTTATCCTGGCTTCCTCTGGGACTTCTGACATCTGTGGCTCCTGCAAACAGTCCCCAACAGTATATTCAGAGGCAAGGAAGGCATTCAGTAACTGCACCTTCTTATTGTCCTCAGTCACCAGGGCACCCACCTTGTTCACCAACATATCAAGCTGTCTTCTAAGTACAGCTGAAGAACTATGGTAGAGTTCTGAAGAATTATTGAATTTTATATTAAATCTTCTTTTAAAAATGTTCCTCTAACAAGAAAGGGAATATTTCTAAACATAATTAGGGAAGAAGGAAAGGCAAGAGAGCCCTTAAAAAGAAAAAAATTTCTGATACTATGTAAGTCGGATTGTCTGAAAATTAATTGTAACCCTCTGAATGGATGATAGCTGTTTACTCCTATTTCTCAGGTAAGGCTAGAAGTGTCTCTGATTAGGCATTTCCTGATGAGATTCTCACCAGACTGTAAAACCCTGGATAATGCAGAATGAAATCTTGCTCTGAGATGCAAAAAACTTATTAAAACATCCCCAGTATAACATCACATATTATACTGATTTCCCTTTGTCACCATCCAATGAGAATGGAAGTTTTCAGATGAGTTCCAAAAGGTCTGGATAAAACCATGGCTTACAGGAATTAAGCAGACTTATGCAGCAGCACCAGATGACCTCAGGAGATTTATGAAGCTGCCTGGAATTTTTTGTGCTAAAAAACGCCAACAAACCACTTTGCCCTCTTTTATAATTTAGTTCAGAAATGTTGATTTTTGAGAGGAAATTTATTATAACAGCTGTTTAAAATTAAAAGGAGACTAATACTCTAATTTCTAGTTTCTTTTCAGGACTGCCAACTGAGTAATAAGGAAAACACAGACATCAGCATAAAATTTGCATTTTCTTGAGAGACACCACTCAGATATCACTCTGTTCCAACACGTTTCTAATAAAGTTTGGTATGTGCAATATCTACCAATGCGCATAAAAATTAATCTTATGTTTTGAATATCACGGGTACTGTGCTATTAAAGTTTAATTATAGTGGGTGATAAGACAGATACTGTTGATAAGGTACATTGGAAAGGTTTACATTTCTAAAACACAAATGCATTTATGTTAAACTCACAAGAAGTCTTAAAACTTTGGTAGGAGACAGTTATCTTAAGCACTTTGTCAGCAAAATGTTAACATAAAATATGTAAATAAAAAGTGTTAAGTCTCTCTTCTACATTATGAATCTAGACACACATTGCCATTTTACCTTGTTTTCTCAGATTCTCTTTTATCTTCTTAAAGAAAGCTTTTGTTTCTCAAGCTTTCATCTTGATTATAATCAGTAATATGAAATTCTTAGATCGCCTAATGTTTTTTTTTTATATAATACTCTTAGAAAAACAAACACATTTCTATTCCAGCTAGTGTCATATACATAGCAACCATGCTCTAAGCTGCTTTCACTTAAACTTTAGGCTAGCCTTTACTAACTAGAAGTATTCACAGTAAATAGTGATTGCCTGGAGCCTAGGCAGATCTCCTTAAAATCAACGAAAATATCCCAGAACTGCAGGGCCCTGATTTTAAGCATGAAACACAGAGCAATCTTATCTTTCTTGGGAAGTTCCCAACAAACAGAAATATTCAGAGCTTTGCAAAATTACCATATTGTTGATTTACTCTTGAAATCTTTTTGGTCTAATTGACAGTGATGGAGTAGAAGCTTTGTCACCAATAAAATATTGAAATATTTGCTTTAAATCTAATTAGGGTAGCTTACTGAAAACCATGGATAATGGTTTATAAGTATTTCATATGAAAAAAATAGAAATAAGCAATAAGGAGTAAAAGAAAACTGTGAAACATGCTGAGTCCTCTGTCATGAATAATAATAATAACAACATTTTATAACTAAGTTAAACACAGATAAAGAAAAAAAAAGTCACAACAAAATAAACCACTCAGAATATAAAACCCACAAAACAAACAAAATCCCATCAAAAGCCACCAACCTCAGAAAGAGAACAAAACCTTTGTCAAATAAATATTCATAAGTACTTGAGACCTTGATGGTTGGTTAAGAAATACCAAGAAACCGTCCTAAAGGGCATAAGCTAATGTAGTTAAGTTGATAATGAAGACAATACAAATCATGCTTTCCAGAAGTGGAAAAGTACATTTCTTCCTATAAAAGAGAGAAAACAGCAGGTAATATTTTTGAAGACATGAAAAGTCAACATTTCCAGTTGTGACCAATAAAGATTAATATGAAGGATTTGTGATTTTAATGTTTGCAATCAGTAGCAATTTAGAATTTCAGTACAGAAAAGAAGAAAATAATTAGCTAAATTACTTTTCCATTTGGAATTTAGAAATAAATTTAGAAAGGAACTTAACCCCATCCAAAAGAATAAATTTAACTGGGATGGCACAAGAAGCACCACCATGAGTTCAGCTTCCATAGTTGTGCTGGGCAAATTCAAGTATCTCAGAAAAAAGGTTCTAGAAGTCAGCAATCTGAGCAAATCACAGCTTAGATGGACTAGGACAGATGTGAAGATCTTTCCAAAATGCTACAGACAGGTGTTGCTTGAAACACTTTCCTATTCAGTGCTTGCTGAGCACTGTTGCTATTTTTACTCCATTTCATATTAACTACTCTGAATGCTCCCTGAAAACATGGTATTTCCTCTGCTGTTAGGTTATTAAGGTAGCTTTCAAATGCTACTGAAAGGAGAAATTCGAAGATAAACCTCCTTCTCCATCTGTAGAAATACTGCTTTAAGAACCTAAAAGTTTGTTGTCACTGACTTTTGAATGTACCCTGCAGTAAGAGTTGTATTTTGACAATAATTCCTGGAATAAGTTTCAGGATGGGGAACGTGAATTTTCTGGGTCTCTTTCAAAGCCAGGCATAATGTAGTGTCTGTTATAATGCACGCTAAAATGTTAATGACCACACAGAGAAACACGAGTTTTCATATAGAAACTGGGATATCAGTGGAGTTGCAGTGTCTTGTTAATCAAGCAGATGAACATGATTTTTCACGATAATCATTAGAGACAGTGAAAGGTCTTAGAGGTTAGAATAATTTTGGGACGTTTTCTTTCATTTGGTAAATTTTGCCCAAACTTTCCCAGTAAACCATATCAGTGAGCTGATAATCACCAATATCAGCGCAAACGTTTTTAGAATTCCCTTCTTGTCTCATCAAGGCTTTCATAATTAAATCATTGGCATACATGTAACATGCACCATGTTTCAGGAGGCAAATTGAATTAAAAAAAAAAGCAGAAAGAGAGTACAGAAACATAGCAGAAAGCTTTTTCATACCACAGTGAGCTTAGAGGTTTAGTAAGGTTCAGCATTATGTTCAGACCTTTTTTTCATTTATCTGTTAGAAACACATTTTTTGCATATCTATTGTCCCTGGCTTGATTTCTTTTAGTTATGAGCCTTCTGTTTGCTGTGGCATGCTCTGCATTCTTCTTCTTTTCTCCATACACATGAAAATTCATCTGGGATTGCTCCTGCTCTTTTAGATCCACATTCTTCTTTCCCTGACTCTTTTTGTTGCCTCTCTATGCCCCTTTGCCTCTTTTTTCTTTTCTGCATTTATCATTCTTTCTCCTTCATCCAGACAAATTCTGTGATATTTGTACAACAGCTGACACTAAATGATATATAACACTTTGAAACCTCACTTGAAATTCAACACTTGAATATTTCTGATGTGTGCTTGACTCAGACTGGTTCAATGTTACTCATTAGTGACAGTGAGGAATCATAGAACAAAAGGAGACAGTGAGATGACAGAAATTCTGCAGTAAGATTCTTACAGACATATGAGACATCCAACGCCTGTGAGCACAGGTCACTACAATGTACATTTCTCCCATTGACTTTAGTAGGTATGGGCACATAACTCTGCATCAGACGAAACAGAACTCTTAGCAAACAAGCAGGCAGTTACAAGGTTAAGGTTATAACATTCCAGTCATCCGTAGGCAGAAAACTTTGTGCAGTATTTGTCAGAATATTATAATTTATTTCAAAAAACTATACTGATTCTCTACAGATGAACATGTGTTATTAGAATTCAAATGTTTCTGGGAGTGTCTTCCTTCAAAAATTACCATTTCTGCTAACTTTATAGGTTTTCTTTAAAATAATTTCAAATTATCTATATGCACTGAGTTCCTACTCAAATGTATGTAATATTTTCACATGAAAATTAGATTCCCATACTGAGAATCTTCAACTTCAGCTCATGGCATGTATTGAATTTATAACTGCTTCTTTCTGTCAAGCTTTTTCCCAATAATGTGTATTACAATGATTACATAAAAATAAATTGCATTACACAGTATTGTAATGTTTTCAAAGATGACATTACATTAGTCTAACACAGGTCAATTTTCTCCGGTCCTCTAATAGCATGGATAATACCTTGCTCTGTGGGTAGTTTTTCTTGTTATTTCTGATTTTCCCTTTTTTCCTGGAAGAAATGTGCAACATTTCCCGGCACACATAAATAAGATCTGTTTTTAGATTGTACTGCGGGCACTGTGTCTAGGTTTACTTCAGCCAGCTAAATCTAATAAACATCTACTGGGATAGTAATTTTTAAGTTCAAGTTCAATATCAAACATGTCAGCAGTGCACTTAGCAAGAAGCAGGGCAGCAGTTTGAAGAAAATGCAGATCCAGTCACCAGTAATTTTTATCAAATTATAAACCCTTGTTAGAGTGCTGGGATTTCATCAGCTAGCAATACTTAAATAAAAGCAATCCTTCTGCAGGAGGTGAATGTTTTTCTTAGGCATAGGTAGATTAAACATAAATTCATTTACATACTTCTGACACATGGTCTGCCACTTATACCTTCATTATCCCTATTTGTGAAATAGATAGTAGATTTTTCATGGTGTCATCAGGGAGTTTCATGCTGATCTGAAATGGACTGGCATTTGTATTTATTATCTTACACCTACTGATGTAATTTTTCTTTCAGGTATATTTTTCTCTCTGTAAAATAATTGCTGATGACCTAAAAAATAATAATCACCATATTTAGAGGTGTGAAATGTGTGGTAAATGATAATTATTTTAGATGGATCAGTTATACGGTATGATACTGAAGGCCTGTGTATATTAAGCAGACAGATTAAAGCAGACATATATTTTTCAAGCAAGAAATTGTTTTGTGGCTATGATTAAAAAAAAAACAAAAACAAAACCCAAACAAAAAACCAACCAAAAAAAAAACAAACAAAAAAACCCCAACAAACAAACATAGAGGATGCCTTATTTTAGGAAGTTAAATGCCAAAGTTAAAAAGTTTTGTCTGGTGGCTACTGACAAATTCTGAAGTTACCTTGTTCCATTACATATCCACCAAGTTCTCAGATACATAAATGGTTTGATTCCTAAATCCAAATGGAATTTTAAAGTAATTATTCCACCCAACTTGGTCTAGCTTCAGTCATTTTATGACTTTCATCTTCCAAATGGAGAACCTTTTAGTTGAAGAGAGGCTGAGAGAGCTGGAACTGCTCATCCTGGAGAAGATGAGGCTCAGGACGATCTAAGGGAACAGTAATACCCAATAAGAGGGAATAAAGATGAAAGATCCAGACTCTTCTCAGCAGTGACTGTTGACAGGATAGGAAGCATTGGCCACAAGTTAAAAAACAGGAACTTCCACTTGCACACAATAAAGCACTTTTTACTCTGAGGATGATCAAACACTGGCACAAGCTGCACAGAGTTGTGGAATCTCCATCCCTGGAGATTTTCAAAACCCATTGGTACATGGTCCTGGGCTTCTGATTGAGAAGGATAGTTGGGCTGAATGATTTCAAGAGATCCATTCCATCCTCAACCATTCTGTGGTTCTGTGATTCTGTATGCAAATACAGATAGGACAAGGGGTAATGGTTTTTGTCCTTTGTGATAGGACAAGGGGTAATGGTTTCAAAATAAAGGGAGATAGATTTAGATTAGATATTAGAAAAAAGTTCTTTACTGTAAGAGTTGTGGAGCACTGGAACAGGTTGCCCAGAGAGGTGGTGGATGCCCCATCCCTGGAAACGATCAAGGCCAGGTTGGATGAGTCCCTGAGCAACCTGATCTAGTTGAGGGTGTCCCTGCTTCTTGCAGGGGGGTTGGACTATCTGACCTCTGGGAGTCCCTTCCAGCTCTAGCCATTCTATGATTCTATGATTCTAATACCCATATGAGACTTTCCCAGAGTTCTTGACTTTCATCTCCTAATATTCTTACTGCAGTATGTATTAATGCTCTGGATACAGCATAGACCAGATTGGTTTTTCCAATTTTTTATGTATCTACTCTTCCCCTTGAAACTCTTCTTAGTCTTTCAGGCACTGTAAACTTGCATATCTAAAACTATGGAAAAATAAATGTTAACATTAACCTACTAATATTAGTTATGATCCTAAAGGAGAAAAATGTTTAATAGACTTTAGGAGATAATTTTAAATCCTGCATATCTTCTCAGAATTTCCTCCTAAATTGCTTATTTTCCCACTGATAATATGTGATCATGTAAAAAAAAAAAAAGATTTGAAATGTTACCTAAAGAATGACAATATGTGTCTACAAAGGCAGTATCTACACCACCATCACTTTTATACCTTTGTGTTCATCTTGCACAAAATTCAAGATATGGCTCAACACTGAGACTTTGAATTGCTTGGGAAATGAATTTGCTTTTACTAGTCCAGTAAATTAATTTAATATGACTTAGCTATTGGGAATCAATTGCTTCATTAAGAAAGGTTTGAAACATCTTGTCCTGTAATCATCTCAACGTAGAAGTGACAATTCAGCTTAGTGTCTTTTCTTATAGTCTTGACACTGCTAGAGACTGTGACATAGGTCACAATTTCCTTAGGAAATATGAATAATCTCTGATTTGCTAACTGTCTAACTATTCTTAATCTGTTGGCATTTGTTCTACATCCCTGACTAATTAGTTTTTACCCAGAAACCGAATTGGGCTATGCATATGCATTCCACTGTAGAGGAAAACAATCATTAAAAAATAAGTAAATCAAAGAAGCTCGGAACTATTGAAGTGGGAAAGGATGTCTGTGGAAATAATATAGTTCAAATATCCCCTGCTCAAGCAGTTTGTCCAAGACCTTGACCTGTTTGGGTTTTCAATATCTCCAAGAACAGGCACTCCACAAATTCCCCAGGCAATCTCTTCCAGTGCTTCATTGTGCTAAATACGCTGTTTTCCTTCAGCAAATGGTCTCAAAGAGAAGTTATTTTATATATCTTTGTACTACCCAATCTGTTTCCCCTTACAGAAATATGCAGCTGCATTGTCTTCCCTACAACTTGACTTTAAAATAAAATTTCATTGCTGTCCAATAATGCTATTCTGCAAACTGGACTAAACAAAATGGAGGACCAAGTTCTTTGTTCATGCTCAGAGTCCTGAAGCCACATCCAGCTTCTCACAAAATTAATTGTATTTTCTACCTCAAATCAAGTTTAATAAGGTGATTATGGAGTTCTGAAGTGTCTTCTGTGCTGCCCTTAAAACTTGCAAGTAACTTTCAGACATATCCTCATTCAGATAAGGGCTTGTAAATATACACATATAATTTTTGCAACTTTTTCTTATGCCTCAGGATCTGAGGATCAGGATCTGAGATGCGAATAAACTGCACTGATTACAGCTTCAGTAATCTGTTATGGTCCACCTCTGTCAGCTTCATATGTCAAACTTCTATTGCCTCTGATTCTTTGAGGTTACAAACCCATTATTTTAAAGTCTAAAAAAAAAAAAAAAGTACTTTTTTTCAGCCTGTGAATCAGAGATTTTTCACAGGAATTTGGCTTTTAACTTCCTTCATGCTTTCCGGAAAATATTATTTTCTTAGACTGATGCTTGTCAGCCAATATAATACAATTTTTATGATATTCTGAAATGTGTGCTAGTAGACCAAAAATATAATGGTGCTAATTTGCCAATATAGATATGATAAAGAAGGGTCCATCCTGGAATGCTCATTTTATTAATGCTCAATCTATTTAGTTTACTATGAAGTATTTTTTCCTAACCATGTACCACAAGACATTTAATTAAAAATATGGAAAAAAAGCGCCTCAGTAATTATAACAATTGTCTTTTATAGTCAACTTATCAAGTTGAAATGACACAGAAATGCAAGCTATTACAAAATTTCACTATAAATACAAATAAGAAATGTAAATTTCTAGAGTTTAGATCAAATGAACAATAGTCAAGAGGTGAAGATTGTCTAAAAAAGAAACAAGAAAATACATTTATATAGCTTCATGAAATAATTTGAAAGTAAATAGATAATAGGCTGCTAAGATTTATTTCTGGAAGGAGAAGCAGCAAAGTGATTTTGGTAGTTTTAACAGACCAAATATATTTTACTATCTTTCCTGGTCCAGAAATTTTCTTCACATGACCCCTGTGAGACTTAGATATAGATATAAACATAGATTGAATCCATTTTCAGAAAAAAAAAATCTCAATATTTTCAAAGGATTTAAGGGTACTTTTATATTTATAGTTAAATGTGTGCCTGTGTGCTGAGATGGACTAGGTAAGGAAAGAAATCCTTATAAAATACATAAAAAAATATAAAACACCTTTCTTGGCATTATCTACTGCACAGTATATTGCATGAAACTTTTCCAGCATTGTATTCTGGATTCCTGTTGCAGAAAGTGATGAAGAGGAACTAAACTGACAAACTTCCCTAACCAGATGCACCTCACAGTCCAATTATGTACGTATTCATTTTACAGATGAAATTTGTCTTTGATGAAAATCAGAGCGCTGAAGCTGAAAATTAACATTTTGATTTTTTTTTTTAATTATTTTGTTTCCTTTCATTAAATTAGCACACATACAAAAGAAACCCATCAGTAGCCCTGGGCACCCTCAGAGATATTGCAATGGAAGTCAAAAAGGGGGTAAAAAACATCAAACAAGATAATACAAATGCTGTGCAATAGACCAACAAATAATATGTCTTGGTTCTGGCCAAGCCAGAGCTGTCTCCCCCAAGCAGCCAGCACAGGTGAGCTGAGATAACCAGGGTTGTTTCCATACCACCTGATATCATTCCAGCCCTATAAAAGGGGCCGTACCTGCAGATTGATTGGGTTTTTTAACTTCAGTTATTTACATAATATAATCAGGCTGTTGCAAGGAAGGATGCTATATGTCCCAAGTAATTTCATACTTCATATTGTTAATCTCTGTATTTAGAAAGAATTAATTTTATATTTTTAGATATTTAGGGACAAACTGCTAAATCTAATCTGGTCATATTTATATAGAACAAAACAGGCAAATTGAGAGGCCACTGAACTAAAAATTGTAATAGAGAATGGGGTCCATCTATATCCTCAAGCTTCTAGCAGAAGTTTCTCTACTAGATATGCTTTGCAGTCAGCAGAGAGGGAGCAAGTCACCTCCAGAGAATGAATTGTCTTTAACAAACTACAAATTTAGTTTGGAAAAACATAAATGGCCCTTGGATACTACTCTTTATTCCATAGGATATGAAGTAGCTATTTTCTGCATTATTGAACAGATTCCCCATATAAGAAAAAAAAATCATCTTTCAGGTGACAGAAACATGAAGAACTTAATTGATCAAACCAAAGCAGCAGACATTATTAGAGGGAAATCTTCAAAAAGATTTGTCACACTATTAAAGAAAACTGTTGTTTGAGTGGAAACACTCAAACCAGAATTTTTCCTGCAGTGACTCACAAAATACAGTTATTATATTGCCTGTTTAGCAGTCCATACCTTGTTTAATTTGTGAGGAAATCCTTTATGAAATAAAATGCAGAAGGAGATAGAAAACTATTCATTTTTTTTTCCAATTCTTTTTAAGAGCACATCAAATTATTTACTTCATATCTGTATGCCTTTTTAGAAGGTATATGTACATCATCAGGGAAAAGAAAGTACAGAAGACCTCTAGACAGCGCTCTCCCACCCACCCCCCAAAAAAAAAAAAAAAAAAA
>VXBZ01010666.1:391838-425019 GCA_013399135.1 Heliornis fulica
AGGGTGGGTACTTAGGATTAGCTCAAGTCTTAATGCCCATTAATGGCTGTAGGATTCTGCATGTGTTCCTGGCGTGTGTCTTTTGATTCAGTTGTACCAGCAAGGCATCCAGCTAATGCACTCCAATGCCTCTCTACACTGACAGAAAAAAAAGAAAAGCATTAAAAAATTTGGAACAACTGGGGGATTTGCTTCTAGTAAGAATACCTAAACCAAAGGCATTAATATAAGCAATCCATGCAATAAATAGAGGGCATCTCCTTCATAAAGAGAATACTGTCAGAGATCAGACTTGGTTCATTTTATCTTTAAGATGCTCAGAAGTGTCTGCCTCACTTGAATCTCTTTGGTGAAATCAGACAAGGACTTTAAGGCAGGATTCTGACTCTCTGACTTGGAGTGCAGAATAAAGTATCAGAGCTTTTTATATTCAGTGAATAAAGTAAAAGCATATCGAATTGAATAAGTATCCAGGTTGTTGCAGGAAATCGGAGGATATTTTTTTCTTGAAGTGCAGAAGAAACAAATAATTTACATTAGTGTTGCTCTAAATACAATTTCCTAAGTGTAATTGAACAACAGATTCTACTTCTGGGAACAAATGAAATTAAAAAAATCAATACTTAAAATATAGAAGAAAAATTGAGAAATCCTAAATGTTTTTATTTAAAAAAAAAACAACCTATAATTTTTAAACCTCAATCCAAATAATTTCTATTTTAGTAGCTATTTTTTTTCAGAAGACCATTGAAGCACAAGTGTTTAAGTGGTACTGGTGTCACTGGAAGTTATATATAATTTTTAGGTTTTAGATATAATCTAACAAACTTCTCTGAACAGGAAAAAATGCTTTAATGCTCACTAGTTGGTATATAAACCAACAGTTGGAAACTCTGTGATTTAAAATCCCTATAACTGAATGATTCATAAATTTAAGACTGATACTGAGATTTTATCTTGTTCCTACTCCTTACATGTCCAGTGTGATCCAATCCTTATTGACAGAAGAATCAGCACGTACTGAGGTCATTACAAGACGAGACACTATCTGTTTAGTCATTTATATAGCAGATTTCACTTGATATCAAAACCTAAGGGATTAATCTAATCTCATTCAAACAACAAGAAGTTAGTATTCCAGTTTAAGGTAGTCCTCAAATAATCATTAAAGTGAACTGTCTTATGGGAGTGCTATTTTTGTCTGTTTTGGGGTTGTGGTTTTTGTTGGTTTGTTTGTTTGTTTTTTTTTTCTGTAAAGCCAACATACAGAAATCAGCTTTGGTTTACAAAAAAAAGGCTAAAATTCAAAAAAATGAGAAGAATAGATTTTGGGTGCACCATCTCTGCTTTATGGCTGTTAGGCAGAATTGGTACACTAAGTAGTGTCTAAACTTCATAGAAGTCCAGTGTTAACAAACACTTCTTTTGGACCCATTTTCTCATTAAAAAGCTCTGGTTTCAGTGGTGAGATGTGTATTGTTTCTCTTTTTACCTTCTCTTCTCTTCCTTTCCTCACCTTCTTTCTGTCTTTATTGGGGGAATGGAGGGTGTTGGAGAAGAAAATCACTTTCTAAAAATTATGCTTTGTTTCTTTGAGCTATTGTTTGTGTATGACTAGTTTAATCATGTACAACATTTACCCTTCATTACAGTGAACGTTGTTAGTAGTAGATGCCTCTGAGCACAATAATGCCTAATTTGCATTAATCTTGTTTTGCTCAATTCTTTTATAGTGATACAAACATATGCCACAAATTACTCTCCATTTTTAAACGACAGTAAATGTATGAGCTACACTTCCATATAAAAAAGCACTTAATTTACAAAACTCCTCTAAAGTAACTAAAAATGTTACAACATTCTCATTTCTGAAGGAAAATATAGAATTAAAATGTCTCAAAACAAGATACATAACTGTGTCTGCATAATGATGACAACAGGTAAGTCAGCAAAACCAAGCTTTCCCAAATCACAAATAAATAAAAACCAATACTGCAATCCTGGGCTTTAAAATCATTTCCTTCCCACTTCTCTACTTTTCTGCAGGTAATGTTTTTTTCAGGTGCAGCCCAGATTGTTTCATTTATTTTGTTAGACTCTCTAGAAGGTGGCCTTTAGCTAAATATAGCTGTCGTATAGCTACTACTGAAAGTGCTATCCATTCTGTTTCCCATTGAAATTCTCCCGTATATACCAGTTCTTTGTCATTTGTTCAAATTGTTCAAGTTCTACTGTAAGTTCTTTGTTCAGGAAAGTCTGCATTCTTCCAAATTATTTAAGAGATGATAGTGTTGTATGACTCCTATGTATCAGTCCATAATACAGGAGCCGCGGAGTTTGTGCAGAAAAGGAGAGATCCACCTCAGTGTCACTCTGTCTGAGGCAATGGGAAACCTCTTTTGAAACTCCACAAGTTTCTGAATCGAATACTCAGATGAAGGAAACAGGGCAGCTCTTAGTCCCCCCAGATTCCCTCTCTTATCCATTAATAATGGTATTCACCTCCTCCTGTGGCAGGAATAAAGTACTGAAACAGACCTGGGGAAAAAAACAAAAACAAAAAACATCATCACAAAAGCTATTACAGCATTATGAACTATAGGTCAGATGCCTATGTTCTGCCTTAATCTTACTCCCATTTTTATCCAGCAGATACAGAATTTCATTTTCTGAAGAAATATTAGTCTAACAAAAAACTCACAACCCCAAAACCATAAAAAAAGGCTGAGAACATTCAGGGTATCTTAGAACCTCATGGATATGTTCCTTAAAGCAGATGTGGTTTCACACAGTCTGCGGCAAAGAAGACTGTGTTATTTTGCTCTTGAAGTTTCCAAGTTGCCAAGTAAAATAGGATTTTCACTTATTTTTTATTTCTTCCAGCAACATTTTTGAATAACCCTTTTTTTTTTTTTTTAATAAATTTTGTTTTTGAAGAAGACATTGTTCCTTTGTTCAGTTGTTGGATAAAAAAAAACAAACAACTTTGACATGTATATCCTGGGGAAGGGTTGGAGCTGAAGGTTCCAAGGAAGATGTTTCTGCCTATAGCCTCACTTGAGACACCTGGGATGCCTACGGTGTGTAATTATCTCTGAAATCATGCCAAGCTACCCACCCTACAACTTGAATGTAATATGGTTGTACCGGTGCTGATGCTGGAACCCCAGCTCTGGAGCTACATGTAACCTCTACCCGTCACAGTAGTAACTTAGCAAGTCAAAACCTTATATGGGATAGGTACTCAGCCCCTTACATGCATTCCAAACATCCACCATCTGTATAAATGAGTTTGAATCCTTCCATACTCGATACCTAAATAGGAAAGCTTCAAACCACAGCAGAATTATTGCTTGGGGAAAAGGTTAAAAAGTGAAGGGCATTAACCTGCACAATGTCTTCTCCCCATCCTATATTGCTTCTCAAGAAGAATTTCATCCATGAAAACTCAGAATTCCAAACTGGAACAGCTTTCAGACGAGATTAACCTTCTCCATGGCACAGCAATTTTCCCTCCTGAGGAAAGCCATATTATTTCAGTCTAGAGAAGGTGTCTATTACTTTAGAATTTAAGAACCCACATGTTTCTTCTCAGAGAGAGAAGCAATTACTTTAACTGCTGTGCTCAGCATGAAAATGTTTGGGGAAAAATGCCTCTCTTAATCATATTTTGACATCTATATTTAAAATGGGACTAAGTATATAAAAAACTAAAATCTAAGTTAAAAAATGTACACCTATAATAACTGTCATGAAACTGTAAAATGCAATGTATACATTATTAATAATTTGCTATGTGGAAGTACATTTGAATGTGGTATTTAACATTAAACCTTTGAGGGACTTTTCTCATTAAAAACAGTTTTGATGAAAGATTTTCTCATAAACAAAACCATATTTTGCACATGTGTGTATCTTGATTTATTATTTATTAAAAATTCTCTGTTAATAACTGAACAATTTGGCATTACAAGAGGAAACTCCTCAGTACTTTCCTACATCCAACAAAGAGAATTCACCTTATAAACTTAATATACTACTGTGAATAACACTTGCTATTATCAGGCAATATTTTCCCCCTTTTGTTTATTCTTCCAGTACATCCAAACATGCAAAACTGCATACAAACACTAAACAGCACTTTAATTTCTTCTACATCCTCCCACCTCCTTTTTAAAAAGGAAGGGATAACAAAACTGTAAATCTTCAAAAAGTTAGCTCAAAGGATTTGCTTTTGGTGTGGTAACCAACATCTTTTTGGTACAAAATGACTGGGGTATAGCACATGTACTGGAACATGGCTTATACATTCCTTGTCCATCCTCCCATCCTGCTCACTGCATCTTCAGGGCATGGTACAGCACCAGAGAAGCACAATCTCCCAAGGTAGAAAGGGACCATCTGCTTCAAACCACCATGCACAGTTACAACACCTCTGAGAGGAAAGCCCCAGGGAGATATATTTAATATATCATAATATACCTGGTTGAGTTTCCCTTTCAGACAGCTCCCACTGTGGAGGTTTTTCACAGTCACAACTGCTGCAAAAACACTGGATAACCTCAATCTATATTACCTTCTGTGAGGATTCACTTAATTAAAGAGGATGGAAAAGGGGGAGGGGGATTGTTAATGATTTGAATATTTTGTTCTACACTACAGCTTTCTGGAGCCTGAGAGTGAATTAGTGTAATTCAGTCTCTAAGTGATTAGCTCAGGAATTTTCAGAGCAGTAAATTCACTGCAAAAATAAGGCCAAAAGGTAAAAAATACATGCAATCATCATCAAGTAGGAAAAAATTTGTGCATAATACAATATTTATGGCCAAATAAACATTATAAAAAGGAACGGTAAAAACCACATTAATTTGAGGGCACGTTCCTATTGCCCTGTTCTATTCAAAGAGAGTAACAGGGAGATTAAATCAGTAGGAGAGATATACATGTCATACTTGCAATTTATTTTAGTGCTATTGAAAGAAGACATCTGAAAACAAACAATCTACAGAGGCAAGCAAAGGCTTATCTGTATCAGTGATGGGGAAACAAGACAACCATCCACAGAAAAATTTGCAAAACGCAGTTGTCGGAGACACCAGTAAAAATAGCTTTACTGGTTTTTCTAAGAACTCTTTGAAGCTCTGTTCTACCCTCCCTATATTGTTTCCTTAGTCCTAAGCCAAAGCTTCTATGACAACAAAGTAATTCAACTGCAAACTGTGCAGTGAGTGGCCATTTCTTTCTATATCATATATGATATCAGCTTGGAAATGGTAGTGTGTGACATGTGGATAAAAACATTAAGGTACAGGGTGTTTTTTTTCTTTTTTAAAATGTGAGAATAGTGCACCATGAGGTGAGTTAAAACACAGAATAATCTTCATTTCCTCCTTAATAATTGATGGCATATTAGTGACTTAAATTAAAAATCACCTTCTTTGACCAAGATCTTCCATAGATACTTAATCAAACAGAAATAGATTTGTTGTGTTTGTAACTCATATCACAAATTACACTTCTACAAACACAAGCTGGTACTGTGTTTTTCACAACATAAATTATAGCACATTTTGAAGAAATGTTGCTATATTTGATTGGAAATGGTCCATACAGGGGCTGAAGCTGCTGGCCACTCTGGTGAGATCATTTAAAGTGATTCTGTTAAATTATATCCCACTACTGAAATTAGATGTGATTACTGGGAGTTTGAAGGAATAAGAACATACAAGAATAACTTTGACTTCACTTCTGTTCTTAAAATACCCATCTGGGTTTAG
Source organism: Heliornis fulica (assembly GCA_013399135.1). Taxonomy (NCBI): domain Eukaryota; kingdom Metazoa; phylum Chordata; class Aves; order Gruiformes; family Heliornithidae; genus Heliornis; species Heliornis fulica. The sequence goes on from VXBZ01010666.1 coordinate 397,616, forward strand.
GAACAACAGTAAGGGTCTTCGAAGCAAATATTAAGAGAGGAGAGACTTCTTCTCAGCAAAGTCCTCTCTTACTCTTCATTCTTACTCTTCAGTCCTCTTCATTCTTGCATTCTAAACCTGCATCTGCCTTTATCATTATTTCTGTCTTGGTCAACTCTTCTGATCTTTTTATCTGTACAAGAGAAGCAATGCAGTTTAATCACTTATACAAAGAGAATTGCTGAGCATCTTTATTTAACATCATCATACTGTTCTGAAAATACAGTTAGCTATAAAACTACTAAATAGTTTTATTATCATTGTGTTCCCACAAGTGGCTAAGCTCCCATAAACAATGATCATAGATGTTATATGAGTCAAAGAGGTGCCATCAGTGCTGTCTCTTATGAATCCAGGTTGCCAGTTTAGTTGTATTTTTATTTTGACCCACTTCTTGGGTATAGTTTTAAAATATCTAGGCTCACTCTACCCATCCAACATCACACTTTTATTCAGGAATTTCTTGTAAGGAAAGAAAAAAAAAAAAGAAACCCCTCTATTTTCTTGCCAATATAATAATACAATAAAGAATTTCTGAATTACAGTATTTAATGGGTATAAATAGGCATTTTCACATGGCTAAGAAAAAGCTGAACCTTGAACACTTACTCTTCCTTCACTGCATTTGCTTTCCTGTATTAAAAAAGGAGAGAAGGTGTCATATTGAGACAGTTAAAGTAGAAATTCAGAAAAATTCAGACTTTGGACTTGGGATGGTACCTTAGGAAAAACGACTTTCAGTTACAGTATTAATGAAACAAATCCAGAATTTCAATTCTCTCTGCCTGGCAGTCACTTTATAAAAAATTCAGCTGTTGGCTGAGTTCAGAAGTGATCTTGATCCTCCCAGGGCTCTTACCCTGCAGGTTAACAAGGCTGCAAGCGTTAAGACCTGGTTCAGCAAAGCACTTCAACAGTCTGCAGGGCAGTGAAGGTAATAGATCACACACAGTTCAAACATCCCCTAACCCTGCTTGCTCAGAGTATATTGATAACAGCATCAGTCTTACAAATTAGACATGGAAAAAAAAGATCTATTGAATGATGCCAGCTGTCTCCCTGGCAAATTGTGAGTTATCATATTGGGATATTCATGTCGTATTATTCATTTTTGGTTTGCATGTTTGAAGAGGTGGACATGCTCAACTGAACTCCATTTAACACAGTCACCTATTGAACTGCTCAGCACTTTTGGGATTTTTTTCCCTCAAATGTTTAACCTAGCTAGACTTTAATAATTATTTTTTTTTATATATTGCCCCTATAAATCTACAGGAAGAAGCAATCAAATTGGTCTCCCTAAATATTTTTAAACACTTAGAAGGTAGCCATAAGAAATATAACTAATTTTCAAACATCACAAGAGAGATGGATAATGAGTTTGACATAAAGTAGAACATGCTTCTCTGGCAATATATAACATTTAAATATAACTGTATATAAAAAAATAATTGTACTTGTGCTTACAGTTTATCTTAAATACTCTATAATCTTATATATGTATGTTTTCATGTATTTATAGCATCCTCTAATACAAAGTCACTGCATAAAAATGTAAAATGAGTATGAATAAATTCTATAATTCAAGAAAAATTACAGACATAATTAAACCTTCAGCCCCTTTCAAATATATGTATCTTTCCTTTGAGTACTCGCCTGTCAGTCTGTTAATAACTTCATTGTAATGCTTTACTCAGAGTCATATGTAATTTTCTAAAGACAGTCATGCTTCGATCATACACCAAAGTGCTTTTATCTCCCCAACACAAGGATCTGATGCCTTTTTTGCATGCACACCTCAAAGATGAGTTGATTTCTTCATACCACATGGCTATGGAAATATATGTGTAAATTGCTGTCTTCTTGCACCAGTTGTTTTCAGAATTATTGCTGTCCAATTTGCTGTTTCCCTTGAATGCCCGTGATACTGGTGGTTTTGTACATTCAGCTGGTTGGGGTTGTTTTATGTATGTGTTACACTTGTTCATTTTTACAACAATTCCTCTTTTTTTTATAATATTACTTCTGAGGGGCTTCAGTCAAGATCAGTGACCTGCTGTGTCAGGCATTGTGCAAGCATACAGGTATTTTTCGATTCTGGTTCTAAGATAATTAAGTCTCCTTGTATTACTACCCTGTCCTCCAAGCATCTCTTTAGTATTATCTCTGAATGTAATTAATGCTATTTACTTCTCTTCTGGGTTAGTGAAGATATTAATCCCTGACTTAATACAGATCCCTGCAGCAATGTGCTACACACCTCTTCCCGTCTGGATATATTGCTGACATTATCCTTTGTTTATGCTCTTTCATCCGCTTTCAATCTTTCAATAAGACAGTTTTTCTATCGAAGCCAATTTTAATTAATGTTGACAAAGATTTTAACATGTATTGCAAACTAAATATATTGCAGCTATTGTTTTTCATGTCTCCATTTTTCTTTGTAGTTCTAGCTAAAAAATAAATCAAATTTATCATATACCCCTTTGTCCTTTCTACATCTATTCTGCCTCTTCCTGTTAGGTGCATTTGCCTATAGATATTCATGGTCTTTTCTCTTGCTATAAGCTTTAATATTTGAGGGAGAAAAAGGACAAAGCAAAAGAAAGCAGTGAGCAGGATGGCCCAAATCCAGCAAAGCAATGAAACACATGGCCATCTTTAAACACTGACATAATCTCACTGGAGTCAATAGAAATACTTGCATGCTTGAAAGTAGTATCTACCAGCTCAAGGCTGCTGTGCTGAATATATAAAAGGATCATGTGCTAATCGTCTCATATTTCCTTTTGTATTTAAAAATAGTTTCACACTAACCTTTCAAAGCTCCCTTCATCCTTTCTGATATCTGAAGCAGTGATACAATACATTTCTGAGGTAACATCCATCAACACAGTAGGATGCAAAATATTCAGATTTTCTGAACTGTGTACTTTCATATTTCCTCAATTATTCCCTAACCTGCTCCTCTTCAGAACAGGAAATATTTTAACAAAATATTCATATCACATATTTATAAAGTTAGCTTATTAGTATTATTAATTTATTCACTAAAAATAAAATAAAATTCAGTATCTCAGACCATTAATTTCACCCCTCCTCAGGACATACTTGATTTCTTCAGTAACAAATGCAATTTTGCATTACACCCGGCAGCATAATGGTTCCTGTTGACAAATGTTAATTATTTGTGTGGGTTTTCTGTTAATTATTTGTGTGGGTTTTCTGTTCCCGACATTCTTGGCTCTGAACTTACAATCAGAGCAAAAAAGTAGGGGTGGGGGAGAAGAGGGGAGGGAACTTTTCCCCAAATAGTGGAGCAGCTTTATTTGTGAATGTCATGGGAAGCTAGAAGGAGAAAAGAAGGCAAGTAAGTAAATGTGCTAGCCCGAGGGAAAAGATTTCTAAGGATGTGCTCTCACATCCAGCTGGGATTGGTCTCTTCTTTAGTTTAATGGATTAAAAAAAAAAAAAAAAAAAAAAAAAAGGAAAAAAACCCCAAGGCCCCACACCCCCAGAAGATACAATGGGATTTTAGCACTCAGAGGGAATCTCTCTCCACTACAATTGAAACACAGCTTAGCAAGCCTTAAATCAGACTATCTAATCAACTGAAATCCAATGAAAAATAGCTTCTCTTATGCCTTAGAAGCGGTGTGTGGATGAGGAGATTAGCTGGGGTGAGATTAATCACTTTAGAAAAGAGAACTTTAACTACTTTTTAATAACACACAGTTCAATGTGGTTGAGAATATGGAAGTTCAGATAAAGCCTTTTAAAAAGTAAGAGCCTTCAAAGCCTTTTGGAAATGTTTAGCTGCTCAGATACAGTAGTGAGCAGAACTCATTTTCATCTGTGCTTGTCTGAGGTGATTCCTTATTATCGTTCTATAAGGTTCTTGCTAGGCAAAAAGAGAAAGAACAACTCAATAGTTTTTTTCTCATTAATGGTTGTCATTTTGATTAAAAAAAATAAGAATAAGAAACACTATAGTTTAATGGGTAAATGCAAATGGCCTCAGCATTGCGGTTTTGTACTTCAAAGAGGAGTAAATTTGTTTTGAAGTTTATTTGGTAGATGAATTGCAGTCAGAGATAAGCAAAAAGTTTTGAACTCCCAAGGGCTCTGATAATGCTTCAGAAAGGAGAAAATTCAAGAATTACCACACTTCTGATCAAACATAATAAAAATTAAGGCTAATAAAAAGCTTTTCTAATGTCAGTCTAAAAGGTGAGCCAAGGAGGATTGTGGAACATTACATGATCAGTTTGGAATTCACAGAATTATTATCTTTGATTTTTTTTTTTTTAATGAATGAATTTTACTTCCACCCTTAAATTAAAAATGTTCTTCTTACACAATAACCCACCCAGATTTAGCTTTTACAATCAAACTTCTATATGTGGGCAAAATTAATAGTTATGGTATAAAGCTTTTTTTTTTTTTTTTTCTCACAGCTCCCTTGGTAGGCAGAAGCAGGGTAGTAACTCTCAAAAGATAATTTAAATAACAATTGAACCATTGTAAAGGAATGACATTTCATATAGACTGATTATCATATTCTATACTCCTAGGAGCTATAGGACAAAAACAGAAGACAAGATTATGCTTCTTTATGCTATAAAAACTTTCCCTAAAATGTCTCTGATTAAAGACATATAAAAGGTATGATTTTACTTTTGAACTAACCAAAAATCTCTTAAATGTTGAACACAGATGTATGTACATTTTTAAACATTGCATTGCCATTGGTGTTCTTCAATGTCACGTTGTAATTGGGAAATGCTGGTGTCTGAGTAAATTTATGGCAATTTACATCTCTTGTAAATCTCTCCTGGTAGCAAAATTGTAGATGTTTATATCCTTCTCCTCCATTGATACGTACTGTCCTGCAAAGCTTTCAGAGAAGGCAGACTTGTCAGTGCTCACTAGCAGCTCAGCAGTCGATGCCCATTCAAAGGGGCATACTTTGCCTGACTTTGCTTTTTTAACGTCAGACATGTATAACAAGACACATCTCATTGTGTGTTTGCTTCAGAAAGAGCACCATGCTGTCAACATCACAAAATCAAGTACAAGACAAGCCAGGACACTGTAAAAATCATTTACCCTCTACTGAATGTAAACATAATTTAAAGCAAGGGATACAAGTTTTGACAAGGCATTTAAATACTCACAACTAAACATTTTCTGAAATCAACCAAACCAAACAGATTTCGTTATAAGGTCCAAGCCGAAAAGGAAAAACTAGGACAGAGCCTGTCTACCTCTGCAAACCTTCCTACACCATCAGAGATGTGCAGATGAGCAGCGGGAAAACTGTGCAGGCAGCCCCCACTGCTGACCTCTGGCTCAGCCTTCATTGATGGAATAAAGCAAAGCCAGAGCCAGGCTGTAGTATGATAAAAACAAGCAAAGCAAGTCCGGAACATCTCAAGTTACCACAGAAGTTCTCACCAAGTACTGAACAAGCTCATCTCTTGAATCCTACATAAATATTTTTTGAGACTTAAATGTGAGATTTAAGTTCTCTATCTACCCTCTGCAACCAAAGTAGACAGCTCATCAGCTATGAATATCACCTGAGGGACATATATAGATATATAAATTTAATTATAGACAAGGTAGACAACAGTATATTCTCAGTTTTCTGTCACATGGACATTGTACTTTTGAACTCAAGTCGCAGTCTTCTAGTGTCTCATTTTTACCTATTAGAATTATTCAACACAATAAATGATTTTGGGACACAGATTCACCTCACTTCACTTGAAGCACTCCAGATACATATGTTAGATGCTACAGGTTCCATCGATAAGTGATGGAGATATAGAGCTACAGAGCTGATGGAGAGAAATAGGCATTTCATTCTAATAATTCAGACCTCAGATTGTCTGACTCTCTCTCCATTAACTACAGAAGAAGCCTTGAGGTTAGTTTTCCAACTTTGACAACTGAACTTGACATCTAAAATTGGACTAGATGAATCTAGGCCACGGTGTCTGCACTTGGGCTACATATTCTAAGTTGAAGGGCTTTTAGGTAGATATATCAATACGTTCAAGGTGACTGGTGTGTCAGTGATGAATGTGTTAGGAAGTAAATAAAGCTTAGCTTATTTCCATTTGCCCTTCAGAATACGTTCTGAGCTCAAGCTACTGGTCTTTTTTTTGTAATATATATACACTCTATCTTGCAGTCTTTTTTCAGTTAACTACCATTTTATATTGATTCTGCAATGCATGCAGAGTTGTTCAAGTAGACCTTTGGTATTGCTATCACACTTCAAGAGCTCAGAGGGGAAAGAGGTGACTTTCTACTACTTGTGAGTAAATTTGTAGCATTATTAGTGAACTGAGGAAATATGTATGTCAAGACCCACACCTAAGTAAGTAAAGGAGATACCAACTGGAGCCTGATGCATAGGCATGTTTTAATAGGTTATTCACCCCAACAGAGAAGAACATGTCCTAAGTCTCTGCATATGACCTCAATACCATTCAAGTTAATTGAAAGTCTAGCCTTCAGTTTCATTGAAAATGGGATCAAGCCTCATGTTGATTACCTGCAAAGATATTTCCAGTTTTGGGTGAGGAAAGAAAGTAAAAGTTGATCATCTGGATATTATCCAGACTGAATCTTACCTTTTTCTTCCAGCTGTCCTAAGTCTATGAAGGTTGATACATGACTGATGACTAGTGCTTTCAAATATTTTTAAATAAATATTCATTACATTTTCTTAAAAATGGAATTCTTAAAATTCCATTCTTTAAATTCATATCCATTGAGTAGCTGCCATGTTGAAAAATAAACCTTTGTGTTGACTCATTTCCATGTTTTGGGGATTTTGGTTTGGTTTGGGTTTTTTTTACGAAGTGCATAGCTGTAACTCCTCAGGTATGCAGTTAGGGCACTCAGGACTTCCAGGTGGTATTCTCTCCCAGGACTGACTGAATCTCTGATGCTTAGCATTCAAAACTGGGTACATGCAATGCTAACTTGAGTCTTCAACAAAATAATGAACATGGAAAAGTTATCACTGGAGTATGAGCAACTATTCTTTATGGAGTGCTCACAAAACAGTCTAAGAATCTAGGTCTACTGTTTTATTATAAAAAAAATTCAAACACTCTTTTGTGTCTTTGTAATGTCAGATTGATTAATGTTGATTTCCTTAGAAGTTACTGTTGTTTCAGTACCAAAGAAGACTAGGTAAACATTAGTTATTTAAAAAAATTATGAATTAATAGAAGAAAAAAGTACTTTTTCAGTAAAGAAAAGCTAATATTCATGTATATATCTCCCTGTGCCCTTCAGATCACCTTGTAAATATCATAGCTGAAAGACTGTACTAAATGGTGGTTTGGTTTGTTTCAATGAGAGGCTGGGGCAAGCTTAGTCACATATGTGATACTTATCTCCTTTTTTAGACCATTTGGAGACATCTCAGTGAAAGGTATCCATAGCTATGTAACTTATACATTTATTTATAATTTATTCACTGACATTTGAAACCTCATATTGCTTTTTATGGTGAGGGCACAGAAAGCTCCAGGTCTCCACTCAGGTAATTCCCTCTCCCCCAACCCCAACCTCAACCCCCAAGCACACTTCTCCTTCTGTGTTTGTTAGAGTGAGATTCTTCTCTTTTCTTTGTCCTGTTTTTTATATCGTGCTGTGCACAGTGGAACTGCTTCTGTGTCTCATTTTACACCTTACTGAGCTGTAGTAGGAAAGTCACTACCAGACCACCTCCTTTTGTCAAGTGGTTCTTAGGGCATTTCTTGTTTATATCAAGTCAGCACTTACACATGGGTCATTTTGCCACAGCTAACAGCACTTAGTATTTCTCCACAGGACACCGCAGAGTCTAAACACTTCTTGACTTATCACAGGGATTTCAAAATTGTTTGTATAAACTGCTCCTATTCAGTAGAAATACTTGTTTCTCTGCAGTCCAGAAACGAAAGTTTGAGTTTCATCAATGTTAGTAGAGATAGAAGCCTGGTTTCTGTTGCTCTCTTCCTGAATTTTTGTAGACAGAGCATCAATAGCACAAACACACTCCAGCTGAGAAAACTCTTTAAAAATGGGTCCAAAGATGGTACATTCTAAACTGAGCTGTCCATTAGGTACCCAAGTGAGATGACAATTCCCTGTCACAATCTATTAATTGAATGCAGAAACAGCAAAATTATTTTTCCAGAAATCATCTTCCTGTCTTTTGGTTTTTTTTGCATTGACATTGTTATGTGAACATTCCTGTTTTATCCTACATTATCCACATTATTAATATTTCCATTGCATTTCCATTAGATGCCCATAATTAATTAAATATTGTGCATTCACTGACAAGTCCTTCATTGCTTTCTACAGAGCATCTGTGATTTCACTAATGAAGGTATTTCTGTTAGAGCTAATAGCTCCTAACAACACTCTGTAACTACATTTGTATTGGTGAACTGAATGTCCTTAGGTTTGTTCTCTGAGAAAGGGTCTAATTGACATTGTATGATCTACATCCATACTATTAAAATATGTTTCTCGAACTGCTTATTGGCAAGGGTTTCTGAACCTTAAAATACTTTGATCTTATCCAGGGAGTTCTTGAAAATGTGGTAGCTTATATCAAAACAATTTTGGCGGCCATTTTACTATTTAGTCATGCACATCGTAAATTTCTAGCATGTGGCAACTTTTATTGCACTGCTTAACTTGCTACTTCAGATGCAGAATAAGTTTTTTAGGTTTTTGCTCATTAATTTTTCCTGTTACCTGGAAAATCTTAGCACATCTGAAGGTCATATTTGTCAGGTGACAAACTTATAGCAGAAATATGCGCAGGATTATCAAACACAAAAAACTAACACATGGTTTGTAATAGAAAACCCTGAGCTGAACATCGTTTGAGAACATTAAAAGGTATCATTGTGGTACTTTCCCTAGTCACATATTCTTCACTTTTCATCTACTTTGAATAAGTGAAATAAATATTAATCTATGTGCAATTTTGGTGTCAGTAAATACAGATGCTCATGCACTAGCTTCATACCTTTTCACTGCTTTGTGTAAAAATTAACATGTATAACTTGTATGACATATGGACCCCATCCCTTCATCAGAGTATTGATTTCACCTGGGCTATTGATATTTTCTTTATAATTCACCCCTTTCTTGATATAAAGGAGGGAGTTAGATGAGCTTTTTTTTTTTAATCTGTGTTAGATAGCTAAATTAATAACAAAATTGCACATTATTTCTATGGAAATGGAGTGGATAAGTATATGAATACTTACTTTGATATAATTGTATCAAGTAACTACAAAGGTGGACTTACATAACTACCAATCCTGTCACTCAAATCCATGTAAGAGAAGAGGAATCTAGATATTTCTAATGAAGTTGTATCACCTCATACATTTGTACCTAAATATTTTGCTATTTATATCTATATGTATATATGCGTATATATATATATGTCAATATGATATGTGTTATTAAAGCAAAGCATACCTTTATTTCTGGATCAGTCTCAGCCTGCCTAGATCTCTCTCAGGAGTGTGACAATCATCAGATAGTAGTCACATTCTCTTTTGTATTTAAAACAAAGAAACAAAAAGGTTTAAAAAACTGAGCAGAAAGGAGGGAGGATAATCTACTCCAAAATACTTTAAGGTCCAATAGTTAGAATACTTCTGGTGGTGATAGGTATAGATGCCTCCACCACAATAAATAGAGAGTGAAAAGGGGAGATAAACCAGAGTTTTCTGTATGTGAATACATAAACCTAGTACTGTTTCTTCATTGTATTTTCAGGAGTGAACTGTCCTAGTTTATGTGTTGTCTTCTGAAATAAGAACAGGATTTTGTGCATTTCATGTTTATCACTTTCACTCTAGTCTACACTTAGAGGACTGACTCGTGATCAGCCAGTCAGTCTTCTTGACATACCAGCTACATCAGGTTCCTCAATTTTGTGGTCCAGATTATGGCAATATATGTATTTCTGTTGATAATTTTGTGTTAAAATTCTCTGTTGTATCTTGTGCATTTCTATTGATGCTACAATACAAAATTTGATTGAAAGCATAAATCAATTAAAAGAAGATACTGCTCCTGTGAAGTAATGAATATCTGCATGAATCTTTAAAAACATTTTAAAATATTTTCAGTATCATTAACACTTGTGTGTGAACTGTGGCATAATGTATGAAAGGTCACATCTTTGGAGTAATTTTAAAACATCTTCCCAGTGCTACATGCTCATACTTCTTCATAGGAAAATTAAATGCATTCCTGCAGTTTATAGTCAGCCAGTAAGGCTCTTGATTTTGCTGCTGAAAAAGTCAAATGGGCAATATGATTACTGCAGTCAATCAATGTCTGTGAAATGTGCAAACTTAGAGATAAATTAGCAATTTGCTAAACTTCCTGTCCTAGAGCCATGTGGTTCTACGCTATTTATTTATTTATGTTTGTGTTTCCCCCCAACTAGAGTGTACCACTGTGCATCAGTGTGCTATTAAATGCTAAAAGACATAGACTAATATAGACTTATATAGGCTAAACAGACTGAATGTCTGAATGCCTTGCTAAAAAGAAAAATGGAATGCATTGCAGCATGAGAAAGGATGAAAATACATTTACTTGTAAACAAAGCACCTAAATCTGACTCGTTTAGACTTTCCTGATTAATGTCTAAATTTTGGCATTTACAGAGACATAAAACAAACATTGCCAACTGTACTCAAAGCCCTTCTAATCTGTTCATCATTTACAGTTCAGATTTAATTTACCATTTTTGCAATAATTTAATAACATTTTCAGTAATTCTTGCTTTTGACACTGAAACAGCATGGGGTTGATTTACTGTGTTTTCAGACTTGTGCTTTTATGTAAACACATTAGCATTTTCACAGCATGTTTGGAACAAATGGAGCAAATTCTGCTGCTTTTACACCTATGCAAAATCTATTGACTTTGAACAACAGAGAGAAAATTTTACTATATTGCATCCAGGATAGAAGACGAAAAACTTTTGCCTATTCTGGAAGGCAAAACAGACCAATTTCACATAACACTGAAGAAGATAGAATAAACCAGCAGTCAAGACAGGTTCTGTGTCTGACAGCTTTTATCTGTTATAGCTTTTATTACAGCTGGGTTTACCAGCTTTTATAGTTACAGAAAATAGATCCATATGCATAGATAGCATGAAATGCAAATGTGTAATTCATAACATCTTACAAACAAATGGATTCCTGAATGTTCTCATGAAGAAAGGTAAAATAATTACAAAATAAAATTACGAAAAGCAGAGGGAGGAGAAGGAAAGAAAACGTAATAGGTAAGTGAGAGGTAGTTTTTTTTCAGGGGAGACTCAAGATTATAGCATCCCTACGAATTATAGCTTTCGTTGGTAACAAACACTCCTGCTGTTGCTGAAGGATTTTATTCATCTGCGTAGCTTGACTCCTTTATGCCATTGAAAAAGGCAATAGAAGCATCTTATGGCTCTATTTCAACTTTTTTTTTTTTTTTAGCAAACAGGATGTTTAAGCCCTGAAAGGCAAAAATATTAAGATGTGTTTAGTGAGAAGCGACATGTTGAAAGTAATTTTGTGTTCTGTTAACTGTGAAATGCCATTGAAGTCAACAATACACAGTGTAGCTGGCAGGAGATTTTGCCTTTTACTTCTAAAAATCTGCTAACAGTGTCAGAGAGCAGAAACTGATCTGAAATCTGTTTAACTCCTCTCATCCTCTGTTCTTTTAGATTTCCTCAAAATCTGTCAAAAGATTTTTTTTTTCTGGGCTTTTCCAGTTTCCACTGAAATCTGTAAAAAAACACCTTTTTCTACCAGTGGTCTGTGAATTGGAGTATTGTACAAAGATAAACTGACCATCATAGTTTTTTACTTAGATGTACATTCTTGCTAAATCATAAGACCTTATGTTTTAGGATGCCAGTCCTGTAAATGTTATCCATTTCAATTGGATCAGCAGGGCTACACTTACAGACATGGAATGGTTCATTTTCAGTAATCTCCTTTCTCTAATTGTAAGTTCCCTGCTACTGCACTGTGGGTTCTCAATATCAAAATAATTGGCACATGAAATAAGTCTGAAGTTATGCATGCAAGTTTAAATTCAGATAAATGTCCCTTCTCCAAAAAAAATCTAACCATTCATTTGAGCCCATAGAACTCAAGAACATATTTAAAGATCTGTGTATAAGAGTGGACACAGGAGTTTCCCTGCATCATCAGGAAGCTGCTGTACTTGGATCTACTGACAGGTTAAATGGGTACTCAATCAGCCACTTAAAGGCAATATTTCAGTTCCAAGCAAGCCAATTTTTAACAATCTGCAAAGGAATAGGTAGCCATTTACAAGCAAACGTGCGATTTGTGTGTACAATTACTGAAATTATGCATATGCTTTGGATTGAAATTAATCACTGAATTTTGTATACATATGAATTTGGGATATTCAGACCTCCATGCTTTAGAACATGATGTAAATTACACAAAGTGTGGCTCAACCCACACCAAGTGAAGAATTCTAATTTGGGGATTTCCCCAGTTGTGTACTTAATATTATGCTAATGTTTTTTCCATTAATAGTTAAAAAGATCCATTGCTTCTCTTTTCAATGGGCTTGTTGCTAATGAAAAAGATCTTTTGTTCCACAGCAAAACTGTACAGCTCAGGCAGAATGATAGCATGCTGGCCCTTTACACTTTGGATGTTTAAACGCCTCAGGCAAACTTTTTTGCTGAAAAAGACAATCTTGGCTCCATACATTTCACAAGTGCTGCCCCCTTACACTAGCTGTGACTTTGTCTCTTTATTTAATGATTCACTGCATCCAGATATTTGCATAACAGCATATATTTTGGCGGAGCTAAATGTTAGCTTGCTTTCTACAGAGATCAGTTTTGAACATTAAGAACATATTCTCTTGTCCTGGGGCAACCTTCCGGCAGCAATTGTTGAGGTGAAATAAATAAATCACAACACTATTCTAAAATGAAATCAACAAATACAAATTCTTATGTCTCCCTCTTTTAAAAGGTGACTTTGAGCCAGGAAACTCTATGTTGTTTTAAACGAGGCCTCTGTTTATCCACTGATCCAAGAAGGCTGGGAGACTATTCAGGAACTGCTATTGATTTTAAGCATCATTTAAAACAAAGAACAGATTTTGAGTGACCTTCCACTGTGATAACAATACCTGTAAGCTTAAAAAAACTGCCTTGTCTAAAGGAAGTCAAAGTCTCAGCTATGAAATACGATAAATAGCAATTTTAGTTTAGTTTAAACCAGTAACTAACAATAGCTTACCAGTGGATATATCAAAAAGACCTCTGCTAAATCAGTAATCTTGATGTTCTGCTAAATTTTCCGTAGTCAATACAATCATTCAAAGTCTTGGCTTTGGTTTGGTTTCAAACAATCATTATACTATGTTTAGTATTTTCCTTTTTATTTTATTTAAGGTTTCCTTTACAGTACAAATCAAGTTTATAGTGCACTTCAGCTTTTTATCACTATAAAAAATATAAAACAAAAATAAGCTACACAATTACCTTCACAAACTTCAGTTCTGAAAATAAACAGCTATCATAGCAAAGCTACAGCCTCATTCTGCATGAATATATTAGCCCAGAAAAAATTAGTCTCTAATCACTAATACTCTTGCATTTGTTCCTAAATGCTTTATGAAGGGAATTTCCTCCTGAATTCACATGGGCTTTGTGAACATCCACTTCCATAGTAGATGATGACTTACTTAACCATCAGGTTGCAAAGGAGATGAGGTTCAATAAAAGCAACCAGGTCTGGCACCTGGGAAGGAAAAAACTTGGGTATCAGTGCAGGCTGGGGGATGATCTGCTGGAGAGGAGCTCTGCGGAGAAGGACCTGGGGATCCTGGTGGATGACAGGTTGGCCACAAGCCAGCAGTGTGCCCTGTTGGCCAAGGCCAATGGGACCTGGGAGCATCTCCTCTATGAGGAAAGTCTGAGTGAGCCGGGGCCATTCAGCCTTGAGAAGACTGAGAAGGGATCTCATCAATGTTTACCAATATCTGAAGTGTGGGAGACAAAGGAAGATGGACAACCTTTTCTCATTGGCCTATGGGGACATGCTCCAGGACCTTAATCATCTTTGTGGCCTCTGATGGACTCTCTCCAGGAGATCCCTGTCTGTTTTGTATCAGGGAGCCCAGAACTGGACACAGGACTTCAGGTGAGGCCTGACCAGGGCAGAGTAAAGGGGGAGGATCACCACCTTTGACCTGCTGGCTGCACTCCTCTTAATGCACAATTCATTCTGTGGCTGATGGTTTTCCCTAAAAAACAGTAGAGTCCAGGTTTGGGTCTGGGATTACCCATTTCATACTGAAGAGCTATTGGTTACCCTGTCTTGGTAGAGAGCGTAAATCCCAGCCTCTTGCATCACCTTAATTTTGCCTAAAGTTGCAACCCCACATTCCTTTAGTTGACCTTGATATCATTTACATATTTTATTAAATAAGATAGGCAACTTATTCCTGGATGAATACTCACTAATCTCTTACATATGAGGGAAAGGGAAATAGAAACCATCTTCTTTAGCTGTGAGTTGAAAGAAAAGAGTGACCTCTACTGAAGCATGTCACAGACCTTGCATGGCAGGTGACAGCTCTGTACTATGACTCAAAATTGCTGAAACTGAGAAGATAGCATTTCTGAGATGAGTTGCAGGGAAGAATTGAAAAGATGCATCCCTTCCTTTTGGTCTTTTTTTTCACTGTCTAGTATGAGCGTCCTCCAGAAACAGAAAACTGCCTGCTGCAAATTTCTTTCCAAGTCTCTCAAATCCCCTCAAAACTCTGTACGGAGCACTGGGCCAGATTCTGGGTTGTGGATTCCCCTGTGTAAGGCAGCTGCTGATCTCTGTAAATTCTGCATGATTTTGTGATGCTAGCTTTCAGCATGCTGGCTCTGTATGCTTTTATAAAGGTACATAAGATTTTTCTATTATTTGTAGCTAAAATTGGTTTTGGTAGGATAAAACCAAAAGTAGAGAACAAAAAAAAAAAAAAACAAAAACAAACACCAAACAGTTTATTTTATTTCCTGTGAGTGTAAAAGAAGCATCAGAGAAATATACATTAGTACTCATAAGGAGGATGACACAAGAGATTCCAATACCTTTATTTTCTGGTTTTAGAAGTTCTTAACAATTTTTTTCAGTCTCCATGACAACAGTGGGACACTGCTCCTGTCACACCTTCTCAGTATATTACCTCTGTCTGTGTGGAAGCAGTATTTCACCCACGCCATCATTTTAAATCATTATTTTGTGCTATACCCATTTTTTTCCAGCATGGAGCCTCATTTTGAACTTGCCTCCACCAGCATTACATGGGTGTCACCCTTACATAGGAAAGCAGTGCAGTCTGACTCACAGCAATGAAACCCAGATCAGAAATAAGATCATGCTGTAACTGACATTGTGACAGAGTTCTCATCACTCAAAACTTATTCCAGATCTCTTCTCTAACAGTTTTCCTTCATGTACAGAGTTTTCAATGGAAAGAGAAAAAGAAAAGGAGCAGGCATCCTATATGCCATACCGGAAAAATAAGGATAAAGCCACCACTTTCAGGTCAAGGGCTCCCTCCCCATGTGCTGGTGAGAGGAAACATTAGCTACTGAGAGAAAGTTTTGTCACATTTTTCATGGACAATTTGCCCTTTCTTGAGCAATTTGCACATGGAAGCATTTCCTTTAAAATCCAGTTGGTAAGAGAGGGAGACACACTGTATTATTAAACATCCAAATGGTTCCTGCTTCATTTTATTCTGTCCCTTCAAATCTGTCACATGGTTGTTGAAAAAATAAGTGGCGTCTGGTCTGAACACAAACTCTGAATCTACTCACAGACTGGATGTATTAATTTCTGTACACACCATTCTGAAAAGTAGTAATGAAATTAATTAATTTACTTCTTTGTTCCATTTGTATCACCAAATAATTTCAACCAATCCTCCAACTATCCAACTTTATATGTTCAACAGAAAAGATCTATAAATAGGACCATTTCCATAAAACAGATCATCCAATGATTTCAAGAGTTGCTGTTTTGACACATATCTTGGAGACTTTAAATACATAGACACATAGTGTATTACAAATAATAGGGTGATTTCAGACCATGAAGACTTTCCACTGAATGACTTTGAACATGATACTGAGCCCTCACAGCAGCTTCAGAAGCTGGAAATCACCAAGCTGTGAGAGGAGCATGCAGTCCTCTCCCCAAATAATTTTCCTGGGACAAAGGAGCCCTGCAGTGTAATAAAGGAAATTAAGAAGTATGAAGACCGTATTCTCTCATGCATGACACATTTAATATCTATTTATAAAATTAGAAATAGGAGATGTTTACTTACCTTTCTCAAGTCATATATCTTCCTCCTACTAAATGGTTCTGTTTTACCAGAAAGATTAAACGGAAGACATACATATTTATTTATTATTTACAAAATATATTTCAGGACATGAACTCGTAAAGTACAAAGGATAACAGCACTGTCTAAAGCTGCCTTAAAGTCTTTATCATTTAGACATAGTTGTCTCCAAATGTATGGAGACAAGTTCAGTGTTCTCAGGTTTCTGCATCTTAGCATAGTGTATGTTTTCTTTAAAGCTCTTTGCTGGCAGAATCTTTTCATTATGAAAGAGACCTAGTTTTCTTTTATGGAAAAATATGCTCTTAGTCATTGTGATTGTAAAAAAAATTACTTTGGGACCATAATTCTATGTTCTCTAGTAGCAGAAGATACAGAGTAGACATACAGCATTTATATATTAAAGCTCACTATTTTAAGTGACTATCAGGATTTTGATACATGATTTTAATATTCATGGTACTGACAGAATTTTCCTCTAAGTCCATCAATGGCATAATGGTTAAATCTTTTATTCATAACATTCCTGATTTTATGTGAATTGTTTCACTTCACAGGAGAAGACTATTGTAAGGAATGCAAACTTCTTGACACTGAGAGCGCTTTAGCAGATTAGCAATTAATAGGCTTGATGCTACATCCCAATGGCAAAATTCCTGTTAGTTTCAGTGAGAGCATGATCACCTCAAAAGTCATCTGAAATTTCTGTGATTGTGAAGGCTATTTCTTTCTTTCAGCTACTTATGGACACTAAGAAGGTTGATTTTAATGGAACTTATTACATCCTTACTGGAAACAGAATCTGCACCCAGCTGAAAAGATTGCCCCCTTCTTTCACTTTGTTTTGAAAAAGGGCTACATTTTCATAATAGTGTCCGGGTGCGCGCACAAATCTCATTACCCAATAATAGGATTTGTCTACATACCTCCTGCTCAATCTTTTGGAAACGTACATGTCCCTCAGCATGGGTTGGGTTTTTTTCCCTTCTTGTTTCCATTTACATCTGTCCACATGAGCACAATAGATTATATTCTATATAACAGTTTTAGTCAAGCAAAAGTAGCTAAGTATATAATCAAGGAGGAGGCAGAGATATTCTTAAAGGACAAAAACAACTTTGGAAGCTAAACTCTCACTTTGGTTACAATGATTGAGATATTTGTAGTAAAACCATGCCAGAGAGGTGAACCAAAATGACATGGTATAGCTATGTAGCAGTAAAATGATAAAGCAATGTTCAATTATAGTCTGCACTCCAGATATCCAATGACTGGATTTATCTGCAACAATGAAGTTGTCTTATGGAAACATTTTGATTTGGTGTTCTGAATGACAATTTAGGTTCATTATTAATTTTTTTGTGAACGATCTCTGCTCTGTATTTCTTTCAAAGGACTAAAGAAAAATAATTGATAATAACTTTAATTTTTAGAGCCTTACATCCAATCAATTGTTCTATAGTTTTCTTACTAAGTGCATTGTAGAAGTTTATTGAAAAATTTTGCTCAGAATTTAGAACAGTAATTTTTGGACAAGAACTCATAGAAAGTTTTGGAGAGAAAAAACCACGACAAACAACATACAAAAAAACCAAAACATACCTAAAACAAAATATCTCCTAAATAATTAGAAAATAGGAAGTAACATGGAATACAGAAACAAATAAAACTAACAGAAAAATATATCTTGATAATTCCTATGCTCTGGGGAACTCTAAGGAAAAGCTCTTCACTTGTAAGGTGCATGAAAACAGTCAGAAATTTGTGCTATTAATAGAAATTTATCATTTTCTTTGCTTTTCCTCCTATATCAAACCACCAGTCTTTCCTCTTAGGTTCCTTTCTCTGTATTGCTTAATTCATATAAAGAAGCATCTAAGACATACTTAATTTAATTTGCTTAATTAACTTTCTGAAAATTTAAGGCCCATCTATCTCACTTGTTAAAAAGTATAAGTGAGATGTGAGGTCATTATTTGGATATGAGGTTTTGCTCTGTGTGAACGTGTCATGTATTTCAGCTGGGGTAGAGTGTCTTTTCACAAGATGCTGGGAGTGGACAGAGCCAGGATGGCTGACCCTAACTAGCCAAAGGGTTATTTGACACCATATTGTCTCATGTTCACTATATAAGATGGGGAGTTGGCCGGGGAGGAGGGGTCACTGCTTGGCCATGAGCTGGACATAGGGTTTCATGACATGAATTAATTTCATTGTGTATTACCCAATTTTTTTAATCTTTTAGAAGTACTGATGTTATTTTACTCTTAATTTACTGTCCCAGTAAACTGTCCTTATGCCAACCCCTGAGTCTGATATTTTTCTTCTGATTCTCCTCCCCTTCCCACTGTGGGGGAAAGCCTGAGTGTGCCCATGTGGAGCTTACCAGCTGGCTGGGGCTAAACCATGGCAGCACATGTTATGCACTTGATGCAGAAGGTTACATTTTCACTTTTTTCCTGAATATAGACAAGTGGCCTAAGTCTTGTTGCTATGCAGTTTAGCCATAGCAACGAACCAAAATTCCAATGTGTTGTTATTTCTATTTTCCCTTCCAGACAGTTTGCCTAGTAAAGAAGACATGCCCGAAATAGCACTGTCAAAATAAGTGCAGTATTTCCTGTGAGAGATGTCAAACATTTCAACTTTCAAAAGACTATATTGTGCAGAAATGCTAAGCAAAGAGGTGGAGAGGTTGCATTCAAGCTATCCACATCACCGCAATGCACAAATAAGGAAGTTTAAAAGTAATTACTCTAAAAGAAGACAAGTTTTTTGTTATATATTTAATGAATATTAAAAACACTGTTATACTTTTTCTTCTTTGCCAAGATAATGGTACTTAATTTTTTTAATACCCAGACAATATGTAAGGGGTGATCATGTTGTCTTCAACACTTGAAATTTTTGTGATATATGTGATGCACTTTGTTTCACAAAGTATTTTATCCCTCTTCTCCACCAAATTATAATTTACAATTAATGTTCCATTGATCTTGAATATACCTACATAGATCTTGTGGGTCAATATCCCAGTCTGTTGCAAAATATAAAAAGGATTTTCTTGTGTCTGGATAAGGAGTGCAAGGAAAGAGAAATAGTTTATTCAAGAGATTATTCCACAACTTCCCACATGATTCCCACCAAGTCATGAAAAAGTAATTTTCAATATAAAAGAAAAGTTTGGCTTCCTTCCTCTTGCTCACTTTAAACAGGACTTAGATGCCTGACTGTAATTTTGGTTATGGAAAATGTTACTAATTGCCTAGACAATAATTTTTTCCAAATTCTAAAATTGGGAAATTATGAGAATAACACAGATGTGCACTGAAAATTTAAATTTCTTAATATCCAAAGATATCCTTTCAATTTTGAATACAAAAGGACAAGGAACTCTATGGCTGTCTTAATAATGCTGATTTATTTAATTCTGCTAATTTGCTTAATCAAATATTTGAAACTTTTCCATGCATATGACTAATTTAGGATTTACCTATGTATACAACTTCATTTGGTTGGGTTCTTTTTATAACCTTTATTTCAAAAATCTTAGGAAGAAACATTGTGACACATCCATAATTAAAAACTATACAAACACTAGCTGGTGTCCTTTATCTATAGTGAACTCCAGGCTATAAGCTTATCCAACTACTTAACATGAATTAACCAAAACATAAGAATTTTGTCTTTGATATGCCCAAGTGACAAAAGTCCTGTTGCATGTGCAGGTATGTGGTATATAATACTGCAGCATAGATAAGATCTTCTGAAGTTTAGGGGAACAATTGGTGTCCCCAAATTTCCAGTGTGTTGTGTGCCCTGAATTTCAAATAACATTGATTGGAAGCCATCTTGGTGTTTTAAGAACTGGGACTTTAATCCCAGACTCTCCATCATTTCTTTGTAATAGCTGTGGGAGATGCTAACAGCGACAGACCACAGAGAATGGAAAGAAATACCACTACAATGAAAGAAGAAACTANTATTTGATCAAATTGTAGAGTCTAGTTTTTATAGGTTAATCCCAGGACTTCATAATGTGATTGTTCTCCAATTGCCAGTGTGGACACCACACAATTATTTTAAGGAATACCACTTAGAGATAACTACAAGTGATGTAAATGAAAAATTTTAGAAAGCAAAGCAAGCTATAAGATATTGTTCAAGAGTCTTGATTAAAAAAAAAAAGTAGCCACAATTCTTTGATTCATGGATGCACAGAATGTGCCATGCACTTCATTTACGCATCCACATGTAATGACATCAATACCAACCTACATCCCCCCCACTCTCCTCTCAAAAGAGATCTTAACTTTCAAATTCAATAATGAAATTATTCAATTTTCCCTCTGGTCTATAAGTTGTGGGAACAAACTTAATTTCAAAACTTGCACATAACTCCTCCCTGAGTATCTTTACAACCCACCTAAGCATGGCTCAGAGAGGCTTGTCTTTTTTCTTCCACATACTAGTACATCTTTGTAGGGGATATGCTCTGTCTTGTGGAATAGTGTGTACTACAGGTAGCTTTGAAAAATCCTGACCTTACTAAATTATGTTAAGGACATTCTATCAAAAAATTGTTGGTTGCCTTGATCTTGCTTGTTTCTTCCTCCAGGGTTACTTACCTCCAATGAATGGACTTGATTGAGTTTCTTTCAGAGCAGAAAGACCTTCAAGCTTTGTTCTAAGTCAACTTCTTTGATACTATAGAAAGTATCAACTTTCTATAGTATCAAAGTATCAAAAACACCAAACAGTACGTTTGGTGTTTTTCTGTTTCATTAATTTTGAGGCTTCTTGCAGAGTTAGCATTGAACTTAGCCCAGCTTCAAAATGTGTTACAATTAAAAAAAAAAAAAGTATCCTCATGCTAGCAAAGAGTTGCTGTGTTTTCACGAGGTTTCAATGTACTTTAGAAGGACGTAGTATTGTTATGAGTCCTTTCACCTCAGTTAAGGGTAAAAAAAAATATTTCTTGCTAGGTTGGTCATCCAATGCTTCCTCTAAAATCAGGAAGGAAAAACAGGCATCTTCAGAGAGCAACTCATCTTGTTTTACGAGAGATATCTAGGATAAGTGATATGAATTCTCACCTTAGAACTGCCTGTGTTTCTCTGTTGACAACAACAGGGGCTAAAGGTTCCAACAGAGCAGATTAAACTTTAATGTTACAACTGAAATAAATTCAATTTTAGACATTAGGTTAGATAAGATGAACACTGCTATTTCTTACTCCTTTCTTGTTGTGGTAGGGCTTTTCATAGCATACGTGCTTGCTCCACCTGGTTGTACACTGAAGCACTAGAGCTCTTGGAGCAGCAAGCAAACCCTGTGTAAGCTGCCCACTTTGCTTATGCCAGAGACTTGGAAAAGTAAGGCAGGCTGTTCTTAGCCTCAGGGGAAGGTGTTTGAACACCTGCTGAGATGGAAAAGTCTTCTGAAGATTGGTCTTCTGGGAGCATGCCTAGCTCTCCAAATTTTTCAAGTTGCTTTCCCAAGTACATTGCAACCCTTAAAGTTTTCTCTTCTTTTCTTTTTTTTTTTTTTTTTCCTCTCTTTTGTTTCTCTATTAGTGGTAAAAATCTAGAATTAATGAAACATCCTTCGAAATACAACATTACTGTGAAATACAAGTCAAGTCACACAGAATCACAGAATGACTAGGTTGGAAAATATCACTGGGTCCAACCGTACCTGTCCTCTCCTAAGCCATATCCCTAAACACCTCATCTACCCGTCTGTTAAATACATCCAGGGATGGTGACTCAACCACCTCCCTGGGAAGCCTGTTCCACCTCCTGAAGTCTTTCAGTGAAGAATTTCTTCCTAATATCTAATCTGAACCTGTCCTGGCTCAGTTTAAGGCCATTTCCCCTTGTCCTATCACCTGTCACTTGGCTGAAGAGACCATCACCCACCTCTCTACAACCTCCCATCAAGGAATTATAGGCAGCGATAAGGTGCCTCAGCTTCCTCTTCTCCAGACTAAACCATCCCAGTTCCCTCAGGGATTCAGGTTTTCTTCTGTGTCATATTATGTTTTTTATTCAGGAGAAGGAATTGCTAATACCATAGAAAAAACTATGAACTCTCAAATCTGCAGCTGCCTGGATCCAATTTATCACACTACAGTGTAGAAGCATCTCCCTCTCACATATGAAATAGATGCTAGTGGAAAATGGTCACAGGTTGAGTTCATACTTGGTAACTCATGTCAAACTTATAACAATCTTGTATTGCTGAGGCAGTAAAAAAAAAAAGGAAATTAAACTGAAAATCTGATTTCAGTGTACCTTTTAGAAAGCAGTGTGATGTTTCCATTTTCTTTATTTATTAATTTGTGTCTCTGTTATATATTTTATTTTCTGTTTATTCTATTTAATTCTCTAGCCATTTCCTACATATTCTGACTTTGTCCTGTTTTCTCAATGCCCACTATCTCAGCCATTCCTCCATCACATGACTGTTTTCTTCTGCTACTTTCCATCTTTGCCCTTTCTTGAGATTTTCTCTCTGTATTTATACTTCTTACTTTTCCCTATTCCCTGATGATTCATGTGGATCTTCATCCTTTTTATCTGAGTAATAATGCTTCTATCTTTTCATTACAAATAAAACTATATTTAACCCAGTTTCCAATTGTTTTTTCCTCTTCCATTTATTTGTAGTACCTCTGGCATATTCAGTGGAAAAAGAGAAACTTCAGTAAAAAAACCTACCAAAACAAATTTCCCAAGCCTTCTCCCTACACCTATTTATAAGAAACATAAATTTCTTATAAAATCAAATGAAGCACTTAAAATTGTTTTCTTGACTATACAAAAAACCAGAATATAGTGAAGGGGGTGAAAATCATAAAAGAGATGTAACTGACTATTAAATATCTATCACAAACACTTACTTCCATCTGAAAAGTTTTTAATTCAGTTAACTGTTTCTTATATGCAGCTAATTTAGAAGTTTGGTTTTTTTTTTATGCTAAACATGTTTCTCTGATATGAAAGAAGTTGTAAAAAAGAAGGATGTTTCTAAGAGGAAAGAAATTATAAGCCAGATCTATCAAATAAAAGAAATCTTATTTGAGTCAGCACTCCGTTACTTTTGACTAAAGTGACTTTAAAGATACTAATGCTCACAAATTATGAGAATTTATTTGATTTGAACTTTTCCTGATACTAGTAAAGAGTTTATATTTATATACTCTCAAAAATAATAAATTAAAAGGTCAATTGCAATAACCTGTAGTCACATAACAAGACTTATAAAAGCTGTTCTTATGGACACCTTTGGGATCCTCTACCTTCCAGCAAGGTTGCCATGTAGAATAACTGAAATGCTCCAAAAGCAAAGCATTATTTTTTGCTGGCTCAATAAAATCTTGCTATTAAAGGCCTAGATACAAATAAGAGTATAAAATATAAATATTTTTTAAAAGTGATAAATAATTTTCTGAATCTAAATATAGAATTTAAATCTACATTTTCATTGACAGAAAAGAGAAAATTGCTTGATTTCTGGTAATTCCTTCTTTGTGTCATAGCATCCCTCAACGACTTTGCCTCTAGCTACTTCAAGTTTCTGTGTCAGTGTTAAGAAAACTCTCCTTGCACTGCAGAAACCAGCTTTGTAAAAAGGTAGGCGGAAATGTGCCCACTATAACTATATGATACTTTTAAGTTTAGGTAAGCTCTTTATCACCCAGACAAGATGCTGGTAAACTCCCTTTCTACTTTCATCAGTGATCATACATAAGCAACTTTTTTAGTACCTGCCATTTTTTCATCAGCACTCAATTAATTATTATAAGTCACTGAAGTTCCTCATAGCAGCCTTTGATCTAATCACTTTCTTCATATAGTAAGATAAAACAAAGACAAATAATATATTGGTTAAAAAGAAAACCTAACGAAATATAAGCAGAACTATTACTTCCTTTTTCTCACCAACACTTACCTAATATTTGCTTTATCAATTGAAGTTGAAAGTTTTTAAGAAATGAAGATACCAAGTTTAGTTATTCATATGCTTACTATTGAATTGTTTCATGTATATATGACAAATAATATACATATTTATATGTAAATATATAAAATTAAGTGTAATACTATTCTATATAATCTGTTGAATAATAGGGGTTAAAAAGGGTCATCAGGCTCAAGAAAACATGAAGGGATCCTGCCACCACTGATAACTCGAAACATTTTGCAGATCATACGCTGGTTTGTGTATTTGCTTCATTGCAAAGATAAGAACATTTTTATCTTCTTTTGGGTGGGGGGTTGTTGAATTTTTCTTTTTTTCTCTCCATTTAGCCATACAAAAGTGACATAAAAATAAAGCAAAAAAGAGGGACAGTCAAAAATGGTTTTAATATTCTTCTATGAAAGATTCATCTTTTGTAATAATTGCAGTAACAGAGTTAAATCCTGAAGTACACATATGGAGATTTACAGACCTACAAAGGAGTCTGCAAATAAAGAATTCCTTTATGCACACACAGAGCACAAGTTTGGGGTTTCTTTCTTCAAAGAATCAGCAATTTAGGTTCATAACAATACTTTTATACTTAAAACAGAATTGATGTACAGAAGTTCATGACCGCAATATCTATTTAGCTCCTTACCATCTTCAGGCTGTACGTGCTTAACTCTCCAATGGTAAAGGTCGGTGGCTGTCTGGCATTCTCCTTTTGGGCATATCTAAAACTGCTGTCATCTTGACAGCACACACTACCTCTGCCCTTACCCTCTAGCTTAAATACTCTTATTCCCAGCCCTCAAAGAATAATTTTTATAGATATGTTTATATGATAGATCAATAGACAGATGGCAGTTAAAGATAGAGAAAAAAAAAAAAAAAGCTGATATTCACTATACTACCCAAAGCAGACACCAAATAATTTCATTCTAGTTAGTGAAATCTTCTGGAAAGAGATCTGTGTACTGATCCCTGTACAAAAGGTAGTTAATTAATTCCAAATTAAACAGTCATTTGTTCAAATAGGTAAACAGATTTCCCCCTCATGGATCAATGCTCTTGTCCCTATAAAATACAAAAACTGTCTTGAAGCAGGGGTCAGAACTCTTGTGGAAGCTAGGGATTGATGTTTTCTAGACACCCAAATGAAAAATCTATTTCAAATTCAGTGTCTTCTGAAATTTGATTTTTTTTTTTTCCAGAATCTAATGCAAACAGTACAAAACATATTACAGATCCATTTCCTTTTGTCTCCACATCCCCATCCCTCCAGACACCCCGAGTTCTAGGAGTACATTCTATTTATTTGCTTTTGTCAATGGGTCACACAGCTTCCTTAAAATAAAGGAAGCTTTAGTTGGAACAACATAAAGATTGAGTTATGGAGAGTGTTGGCTTCCACTTTCCAAGTTTTGGAAACCATTTAGCCACTGAACTTTTGTATATAACAGCATATTTCTGTCTGCTCTTTCCATTTATGGATTTCTTTTATAAAGGAGTCACTAGAGCTCCAGCCTAGGACAGTCCCAGGCCATGCCAGTTAATAGAGACGTATTTCTACAGACCAGAAGCAGTGACATAAGCTCCTCAGAGGACTGGGTTTTTAAACCAAAATTAAATTTCAGTGCTTCAGATTGTTGAATGGCACAGCCTTCCATACAGCACTTGTGAACCCTCTTGTCACATATAACATATACGTAAAATCAGTAACTCTTCACAGAACTGTTTCATAGATAAATAGAAACAATTTTATATGAAACACGCCTACTTTAAAATGGCTATACAATATTTTTTCTTCCATAGGAGTATACTGGTATTGTCAGAAAAGAAGACGCTGGGAGACCAAAGGTAGTTACTACCTTTTATTGTCTCAACTACTTGCAGGAACTGCATATGATTTTATACTTTTTAGTTACATTACAGCAATTTGAGTGTCAGTACATGATTGGATAAAATCTTGTTTTTGCAAGTAGTGACTGGTTAGGCATTATGTAGGTTAGTATCTTCTGTTATGGCTTGGTTACAACCTATCTGAGGGTCCAGGCACAGATGTTCAGCCTCCTGTTTTCATCTAGTGTTCAGCCACAAAGTCACTCGGACCTGATAACATACATACTGTTCCGCTCACTCAGAACTTTGCTTCAGGCCAGAGGTACTCTGCAGCATCATGGCCTTGTACTGCTAGCTATTCCCCAACATGGTATTCCTTTAAATAATTATTATATATATGGAAATACATAGCTAAGCAGCACAGAGGTTTTTGTATCCATCTATGTCTTTTATGCTTCAGACACGTTTATTTGGCACTTTTTTTGTGCGTGTGTGTTTTTAAAGAAGATATTTAGTAACATTTATAACAGTAAAATACAGATGTGGAATAATGATATTGTATCTCATGAGTCTTGAAAGGATTATTTTAGGTATTGAAGATGCAATATTAAGACAGCCAAAGAACTGTTTGTTCATATTAACAGTTAGCCCTGGTAACAGTTTGATAGAAATTCTCATACAAGAATTCCCTGATGTTCCTGAGATCCCCAAGCACTTTATAAACTCAAGTGGAATTCATTTAAATGTGAAATATTTTTGTACACAACAATTTTGCTTAGGTTCAAATCCAAACCTCATTAAAGTAAATAATAATGTTTCCATTGACTTTCTTGGGCTCTGACTCAAGCTCCATGAATAGTGTTTAATTACAAATGAACATTTAAACTCCTTTTCCATCTTCACCCAGTCTGGGAGATAACTGTTTTTGCCACTTCTTAATTCACTAGCCAGGAACTCAGCAGTCACCAGTAGTGTCCTACTTACCCTCTAAATGAAGAAGATATGGTGCCTGATGTCGTTGGCAGTTACTGCTCTAGCTCCTAATTTCCTAATTCAGCCTTTCTTAAAAATGATAAGAAAAGGGAGTGGAGGGG
>VXBZ01010666.1:425045-439846 GCA_013399135.1 Heliornis fulica
ATGGGGTGGGGGTGGGGGCAGGGAAAGATATTTGTAAGAGATGCAAAATCTCAGGCAAAGGCCAGTGTTTCTGACTGCAAATTTCTGGTCAGAATGATTCTGACAGTCTTCTTTTTTGTCTAGGAAGTTCAAAATCTCCTTGACTTTGCAGTATGGACTGGAATGTTGGTAAATAGAAAATGAGTAGCATTTACTGTAATAATATTCACATGAAAAACCAATGGACCTATGATTGCAGGAAAACACATGAAAATACCTGTAGGGCCTGTGAAGTTGATTGAAGAGTATATCTACATATATNACACAAGAAGACAGTTGTCCACTCCTGGTTGCTCTGTTTTATTTTCTAGGAATCTACACTTCTCATGCAAGAAAAGAAATGTCCTTTCAGTGTCAACTCATCTACTTTTGAGTGCTGGGAACAAAGGAATATTTTCTAAAGACAGATTATATGGTTTTGTTTTCAAAGCAAATTAAACTTAAGTATTCTTGCTGCACTTTGATGCACTGCCTGTTCAGACCATATAAAATGAATCAAGCCCAAAGTATGAGGCAGAAATATAAGAAAGGACTTGATGCTTCCTCAAAAACTGTGCTGAGGACAATTGGCACAGACTGCTAGTTTAAAGTCTTAAACTCAGTGCAGAAGGACAAGGCTACTTTTTCAGGTAAATATATTGAAGTTTGTAACTAATAACAAAAGTGGAAATTTCAGATTTTACTCTTCAATTATATTTTCTTGAATATTTGAGATGATTCTTCATACCTGTACTGTTGTCTTTGATCTTTTATTTTGCCCAGTGATAACTTCCTCTAATGCCCTTTTTATTTTCTTCCTCTTCCATCTTAATTTCTTCTCCAGTTTATATGTGATAGTAAATTATGATAGTCTGATGGACAGAACAATCTTTGCCTCCAGCACAGTCTTTCTACCTCTTTACTATTAATATGAATGCAGATAGGCAGATAAAACATATGAAACACAAAAACGATTGGGGTACCTGTATGCATGCAAAAACTCATCAACCCATCCATATGAAACATATACAAAATAGGAACATCTACCAAAAAATTGCAAAACAGCTAAGCAAAAATAGATTTAAAGATACTGCTTTAAATATCTGTCGCATGCGGTGCACGCTTCATAAACTGCAGATAGGCTTCCTGAATAAAATATGAGGACATGTAGCTCCATGACTATCTTGGTTAGTTAAAAAAAAAAAAATCTGAAGAAAATTTATAAATAGGCCATACACTATCTCCAAAGGGATAAACAAAATAGCCAGCAGTGACAGTATTTACTTTTCATGTGTGCAAATACAAGGCATAACAAATGTCAGCTCCTCATTTGCAAATTAAGATGTAAAGGAAATGTCTGTGACAGTACATGCAACAGTTCATATCTGAAGTTTGGCATAGTGAACTGACAGCAACAGAGGAACTGCAGTTGCCTAATCCTTTCTTTCTGCCTTCCAGCTACTGGCAAGGAGGGTGGAATTTAATAAATATGTGATGAGAAAAGACTGTGAAAGGCTGGCGTATCTTCAC
The DNA here is from genome assembly GCA_013399135.1 of Heliornis fulica. NCBI lineage: Eukaryota > Metazoa > Chordata > Aves > Gruiformes > Heliornithidae > Heliornis > Heliornis fulica. The sequence goes on from VXBZ01010666.1 coordinate 426,594, forward strand.
TGCAAGAACTCATCTTCAGAGATAATTAACTAGGTGACAATATACAATGTGCCATTAACAAGCGCATTCAAATAATTTCTGGACTTAAGTACAATTTTAAGCTGCTTATCAGATTTTCATTTCTGAATCCATTCAGCTGTCAGGCTTACATCCTGGCTCTTTATTGAAACTCACATGGGAATCCAAACCTTCTAATTTTCTATACAGATTCATTTCAGAATCAATTAGAGCTGGTGGCAGCCTTGTCCGTGTGTGCTAAGGGGATTAGCTGGGCACTTGCTCAGCTGAAGCTACCTTTGAATGTACATTCAACCCTCTATAGAGAAAGAGTTGTTTTCCTGAGGATTCTGAAGCAATTGAAGCACTGAAATCAACAGATGGCAGATAATCACTGGAACAGTCTCCAGCTTTCATAGAAAAGGGAAAATGATATTCCAGAGTGCATGCTAGGTAAGGATCTTACACTGTACAAGGAAAAGAAAAAGAAAAAGAGAATAAAAGTAGAAGAAAGAGGAGAAGATGGCAGGGAAAACAGGAAGTGGAAGAAGAGGTGAAAGTGAAAGGAGAAGAACAAGGACAAGAACAGAGAAAAAAGGAAGAAAACGAAAAGAAAAAGAAAAAGAAAGAGAAAAAGAAAAAGAAAAAGAAAAAGAAAAAGAAAAAGAAAAAGAAAAAGAAAAAGAAAAAGAAAAAAAAAGAAAAAGAAAGAGGCTTTTCTGACTGTCCTCAAGGTATGCATAGAGAATAACTGCCAGAAAAAGTCCCGAGCTCTCTGTTTATTCTTTTTGTCTCAGTAGGTACTTCATGACCCTGTGTTTGTAATTGACGTTCGGCCATCTTTCCACCCACGTTACTACACTATTACATTAGCAATTTCAGTTTGCTATCCCCAAACAAGTCTTCTAGTAAACACTCATAACATAAACCCATGTGAAACAGTTTTCCACTCTTTTTTGTTTCCAGACATTCCAGTCTTTATTCAGTGACTCAAGTTATTCAGAAAGCATTTTGGTAGTTTGTGTACTGGGATCTTTCTGCATAAAGTAACAGTTGTGTATTACTTTTTTTACTACTGTTGTTGCTTTCATTATTATTATAATTATTACTATGATTATTACTGCTATTGCTATCACTGCTACTTTTACTACTATTACTACTATACTACTATTACTATTAATAGCAAAATTAGAAAGTTCTGTTTAACCCATTCTCAGAGCTTAATTATGTAAGTTTCTTGCTTAAGAGGTGGCTTATGCTCTGCCACTTCAAAAAAACATTAGCTAATAAAATTTGAATTCAGGTTTCTGAGATTGCTTGCAAAAACTGACAACTTCACAAACAAATAAGCAGTATTTTTTTACAAAGTAAAGGTTATAAACAGGGAATATGACCCTCCAAGTCCTAGAAGCTGTATCTACAAAAAAGACGCATATCCTGAGGATCCAGATCTCCAAGGGTGACTAGAAAGCAAGAAATGGCCAACTGTGTCACAGTTGTGTCAGGTATGGACTCTGACACTATCTGAACTGGCCTTGACAGCTTTTTGTTGTTCACTGCCTCACCTAAAGGAACACAGGGACAGATCCAAATGTTCACTGAGATGAGAACAGGCTCATAGAGAATGCATCCTTCAAGACATGTTCCAAAAATTATAAATTATTTACTCTAGCAATATATTTTCTATGTAAACATTGATATAATTCTACTACTAAAAAAAAAAAAAAACCCTCATCCTTTTTTTTTACTCTCCTTACATGAAATATAGTGAGAACACTACATTCTGGTAAAGGATTTTCTTTTCTAAATTAAGAAGAAAGAAATTCACTACACAGTTTCTTCACATATTTTAATGGAATTTTTTGTTAAAAATAAATCAGCTTAGATGATATGATTATGTATTTTCCTAACTTCTGGAAAAATAAGAGGCCTAGCAAGCATGCCTATTCAGTAATGTTATTGAAAATCTCCATTTAGTCCTCAGCTAGAATCCATGGGCTCCACATGTTTTCATAGCTGTCATATTTCTGAGCTAATAATATATCATGTGTTCAGCCCAAATGAGAATGGATTTGGAGGTGTAATTTTATGATATTGTTTTCTGAATGACAAAGCACAAAGAAAATAAAGGTCATGAATTATTCATACAATAAAAGATGAAACTTATTAATGCAATAAGGATAAATCACACACACTCACACACTGGTATGTATACATATCTAGAGTAGGACTGAAATTCCTGTATTCCCAATGTAAAATTGTTGAATAATTTGAGATTTAGATATACATTTTTGCAGTGCCCTACATAATAATAATAATTTTGGATACCTCTTCTAATGCTTTATTCTTAACATATGATTGTGTAGCATTCGTTTTAAAATAATATGACAGTATGCTGAATATAATGCTGTAGAAAGCAGCATCTCCAGAATTCTGTCACACAAGTGAAACTAAATGCAGGCAGCTTCAGCTTGTGTAAAAATAGTCACGAGAGTCTTCATTTTGATAAAACCATTTAATGTTTGTTAAAGAATAGTTTTAAGTTCATTAAAGGTGACAAAGTAAGAACTCTTGAGACTGAAGATATCTGTTGTCAAGAACATCTAACCAAGTAGGGCAATCCACAAAAAGCTAGCTCAGCAAAACAGTAAAATAATGTATTCTACCTATGTGAGGGTGTGCGGGAGCATATTCATGTAAAAGAAAAACCTGGTAAGTATTCTTCTATCAATAAAATGAAATTAATAATCCCTTTCTTAGAATGTACTTATGTTAACAACAAAACAAAACAAAACAAAACAAAACAAAACAAAACAAAACAAAACAACTATGGCAAGGTGTTCTCTTTATTCAGTGATACAATATATGGTAGTCATACTTCTGCTGTTGAAGTCAGTGGCAATTTTCAACTTGGATTTCAACTCAAACAATTCAAGAAGAAAAGTTCTTTATTTTCCACTGTTCATAAATTTTTGCATTTACAACTACTTTAGAGAAATAGCACACTGAAACCTGACAGAAGAATACATTTGCAATACTATTTGCAAATTTCCATATATCAACCTGAAGATCCAGAAATTAGACATATAATTTCTATTAAAATTTAACCAGAAATAGCAAAGAAAGAAATTGCCAAGGAAATTTGCCAATGATAGATATAGAAAGGTTGCAAGCACCAATGAGGACTCTGCTATGAGCAACATGGGCAGAAAAATCAGAGATTCGTGCTGAAAAAAAACCTGGAAAGCATTTATTCTGGGAATACTGAACAGCAAATTAGATATCAGGGGGTTTTAGTAAAATAAAAAAGCTAATCCAAATTTTGTATGGTGTATGCATCTCCTTAGAAAGCAACAGCAATAAAACTCTTTCTAAGGAGCTTGTATGATTTCACCTACAGCAATGCTTTCAGTGCTGGGAATCAAATTTCCATAAAGATACGGAAAAATTAGTAGGAGTTCAGTGAGCTGTAATAAATACATAAACAAATAAACGCACAAACAAATAAATGACCAGTGGGCTAAAGTGAATGATTTATGATGAATTATTCAAACAGCTAAATAGAAGCTTGGCCACCTAAAATGACATTTTCCCCGGCACGAAAAAATGCCACTGAATGACATTTGCCTTGAATGAAAATGTCTTTTCATGAAAAATTTTCTCTTACCATAGTCAGGTCCCTATATGTAAGAGCTTATTGAAGCAGCAACTAGGGAGAACAGAAACTGGAGTTCAAAAAAGTCCAAGTATGTACAACAGAGGAACCACTGATGTTAAAACAATGTAATTCAATAAAAATAAGAACGGAGACTCAGTAAACTGTGTGAAAGAAAACCAGTTTGAGGGTGACTATGCTTTTATAAATAGCTTTTGGAGACAATTGAACAAAAGGTCATGTAAATTGTATGTTAGACAGAGTCCTGGGAATACTAATCCCAGAAAATGACCTGTGTTTTCTTTCAGGATTCTGTGGTAGGTGAGAGAAACAAGATATAATATACTTCATGATTTATAAACATTAGCCGAGGAAAACCTCTCAACAGCTTTTATCACTTCCATTACAGAGTAAGAGTTTCCAGTATTAAATGTTCATGTAGACAGATAGAGACCAACAAAGTGTGGGATAGATGAGTGGACAGTGAGGTGGGTCAAGAACTGGCTGACGGGCTGAGCCCAGAGGGTGGTGATCAGTGGAGCAGAGTCTGGATGGAGACCCATGACTAGTGGTGTTCCCCAGGGGTCAGTGTTGGGTCTGGTCTTAACATCTTCTTCGACAACCTTGATGAGAGAATAGTGTCCACCCTCGGCAAGTAGCTGATGATACAAAGCTGGGAGGAATGCTGGACACGCTGGAATGCTGAGCTGCCATTCAGCAAGGCCTGGACAGGCTGGAGAGCTGGGCAGGGAGGAACCAGAGCAGGTTCAATAAAAGCAAGTGTAGGGTCTGGCACTTGGGAAGGAACAACCACAGGTATCAGTACAGGCTGGGGGGTGACCTGCTGGAGAGGAGCTCTGAGAAGAAGGACCTGGGAATCCTGGTGGATGACAGGTTGTCCATGAGCCAGCAGTGTGCCCTGGTGGGCAAGCAAGACAACGGGACCCTAGGGTGCATTAAAAACAGTGTAGCCAGCAGATGGAAGGAGATGACCCTCCCCCTCTACTCTGCCCTGGTCAGGCCTCACCTGGAATACTGTGTCCAGTTCTGGGCTCCCCGGTACAAAAAAAGACAGGGATCTCCTGGAGAGAGACCAGCGGAAGCCACAAATATGATTAAGGCCCTGGAGCATCTCTCCTACGAGGAAAGGCTGAGTGAGCTGGGGCTGTTCAGCCTTGAGAAGACTGAGAGGGGATCTCATCAATGTTTATCGATATCTGAAGTGTGGGAGACAAAGGGAGATGGCCAACCTCTTCTCAGTGGCCTGTGGGGACATGATAAGGGGCAATGGTCACAAGTTGGACCACAGGAGGTTCCACAGCAATATGTGAAAAAACTTCACGGTGAGGGTGACAGAGTACTGAACAGGATGCCGAGGGGGGCTGTGGAGTCTCCTTCTCTGGAGATATTCAAGACCTGTCTGGAAGCCCACCTGTGCAACCTTCTCTAGGGAACCTGCTTTGACAGGGAGGTTGGACTTGATGATCTCCCTTCCAACCCCTACAATTCTGTGATTCCGTGATTCTGTGATACAGACAAATACAGAAAAACACTATAGAACTACAGATTTAAGGCAAATGGAATAGTGTTGTGGGTTTGCATATCAAACACCTGCATGTTTTGGTAGCAGGTGGGCTACAGGGGTGGCTTCTGCGAGAAGCTTCTAGATGCTTCATCTAGATCTCACAGCATCAATACCAGCTGGCTCCAAGATGGACCTGATGCTGTCCAAGGCCAAGCCAATCAGTGCAAGTGGTAGCACCTCTGGGGTAATATATTTAAGAAAGATAAAAAAAAACTACAACATAGCAGCAGCTTTTTACCACCAGAGAAGGGATGAGAAGATGTGAGAAACTTTAAAGTCTGGAATAAAGCTGAGCCTGGGAAGAAGGGTGTGGGGAAAGGTGTTTTAAGATTTTTGTTTATTTCTCATTATCTTACTGTTTTGATTGGCTAATAAATTAAGTTATTTTTTTCTAAATTACATTAATTGCTGAATCATCTTTTCTTGTCTTTATCTTGACACACAGGACTTCCGTTATATCTTCTCGCCCATGTGCAGATGAGGAGAGGGATTGATAGAATGGCTTTGGTGGATCTCTGGCCTCCAGCCAGGGTCAACCCACCACAAACAGGCACTCACTTTTTCAAAACACCAAGGGTTCCCTCTTAGAGATTTATTTTAAAAAAAACCTAAACAACAACCACAAAATCACACACTATCTTCAGATAACATTATCGAGAATGTTAACTAAGATCTAAAGCTAAGATGTGAAGCCTTATTTCAACCACTCCTTACAGCAATTCTGATTTGATTTTACCCACACTATATATCATTTCACACATTTCATGCCATTCAGCAAATTCCAGGTTTCATCCTTTTTTTTTTTTTTTTTGCACCAGATTTCAATTCTATATATAGACAGTTCCAGCATTTAATTCCAAATTTCCAGCCTCAAGAGAAGGTTTTCTCCTTTAGGCTTCCACAACACATTTACTTCTCTTCAGACCTATTCCTAGTACCATCTGTTACTGAGATAGTCAGGTCTTGCTTTTCTTTAACAAAAGAAGTACTAAATACATATGAAAGAGTCAGAACTTTTTATTCTTGTGATGTATACTCTGGTAGTATAAGAAAAAGTAATTGCAAAATCTCTGCAGAGCTTGCATATCCTATGATGTAACATCTTAACAAAGATGCCTCCTGGGTTTTTAGCTATTAAATAAACATTAACACTACTTAATTTAGCAGGTCTGGAACAGAGGTTTTTCTCACATCTATCTTGCTTAAGCTTAGCTATTTTAAGAGGTAATGCAATTACATACCTGTGAACAGGATCTTGTAACTGGAAATATCTCTTAATTTGGCTATGTTCGATATTAATAGCTTGCTTTCGCATCTTTTCTTATTATATGTTCTTTATTTGGAACTGGTGGGTCATATAAAAAATAAAAGCATTTGGAAGTTTTTCATTTAACTCTTTTTTAAATTTTCCTATTTTTTTTTCTCTTCCAGTGGATAGACAACTTCCACTGTCATTGGAAGATATTTTATTCAGGTGTTCTTTAGACATATTTATTGCAAGATATTTAGCTTCCCTAAATTTGTTGTCAATAATATTAGCTTTAATTAGGATTTATTCAATACTCATTCATTCATTCATTCATCAGTATATATCATTAAGAGTCCAATCATCTACACTATTTTATTGAAAATTTATTTGGAACATTTAATATTGAAGATTTATTTTTGATTCAACAAATCTCATCTTAATTTAAAAATAGCATTTTATACTACTGCCTCGTGTTTTGGGGTCTTTTTTTTTTTTTAATCACAGAGAATTGGCATAATTTCCTGGGTTTTGTGTCACATAAGCATCTTTCAGGAGAATGTTGTAAATAACCATCATTTAAACAATTTTAATTGCTCCACAACCCTTATGGCATCCATTTCCTCACTGTCCATATTTTTAAAATAATTTAAAAGATGCTGCTTAAAAGTGTTTTTAGAGATGACTTGCAAATTTATGTATGTACCATTGGTTTGTCAATAAAAAATACTACTTTGGTTTCTCAATTATTTCCATTATAATATTGGATGAAAGTGTTTTCACTAACTTTTGCAAAATATTTTAAGAATTTGTCAATTATTTTATATTTCTGTGTTTAGTAAAATATATCCTATGTTTTCAAATTCCCCCCTTATTTCATTACACATGCTACTGTAGTTTATAATTTTATAATATGCTCTTATTACATTGTCATTACAGGTTTTGTTAATGAAGATTAATTATAAAGCAAATCATACTATTCTACATGTAGGGATTCACTATCACTATTGAATGCTTTGGCGTTTTTTGATTAAACAAGATTTTAATATTTATATGATATCAAAAGCCCATAAGAAATTCATCAGAACCTTTAGATTATGAGAGCGTATTTTCACATTCTCTTCGCTGACTTCCATTTTTAAATAGTTCATAGATTTCATCCCATGGGAGGTATTTCTACCATTTTTCTAGCTGTGACACTTATAGCACCTGGTTTTGACATAAGAATTTCAAACAATCCATCCTTTATATCTTCACTAATTTGTTCCAATTGATAACTGTGATAATTTTAAAAAAATATGCATTTTATTTACACTTTGATTATTTTAAATTTCAGCTCCTTACAGTTTGGACATGTGAAGGTGCCACAGAAACAGTTAAATTAATTCCCATTTATTGTTGCTTTCTTTGAGTTAAATGGTTTATGGCAATGAAAGTAAAGCATTACAGAGCTCTCTTTCAATTCTTCCAATTAAGGATTTGTTTGAGTAGATTTTTGTTTTCTATTTTATTATTTCTGTTTCGTTTGCTGTCAACCAAGTATAACGACAACTTGTCAACCAAGTATAACCAACAAAAGAATATTGCACATCATGCTAATCCAAGGGGTTCCTATTCAGCTAATGTTGCAACATGTACGTGGCTAGTAGGCAGATGGATATGCTCACAGATCTTTTTTCTCCTAATTAATCTGGATAATACAGCTTGTATGCTACCTGCTTTTTTTCCACTGTAAAAGTAACAACGAATTTTGCTACAAGGGCTTTTCCAGTATAGGTTCATGGAATTATGCAAAAACTTCAACATTAATTATATCTCCAGTTTCCAAACCCAGAATTTTCTAATCAAGGCCTATCAACAACAGATTAATTTAACTGACTAATAAGCACAAGACCAGAACATGCAATCTAGAAAACCATAACTGATAAAATTACATATTCCATAACCCAAGTTTGTCCATTTCAAACAAGAAAAAAAAAAGTTTTAATTAACAGCTTCTTAAATGATCATGAGGGAGTTTTGTTTTTATTACTTTTAGGAGGTTTGTTTTTTTTTTTTTTAATTTCTATATTTTTGATTGTTAACAACCGTATTTCCACCAGGATTTGACAGTTAATACAGTTTACATAAAAATTGTCCATGAAAAATTCAGTATTTATACTGTGCTTACATAGCCCAGATCTGGCATTTTTATACCTTAGTTTAAATTGTTTTCTAGGATAGTTGCTTATGATAGTGCACTCATTTAGTTGTCGACACAAGTGATAACTTGTGTCGACAACACTGACTGGCCAGATTAGATGGGACATACCTTATTACTAAAATAATGAGAAGAAATGTATGATCTTCTTTTTCACCTGCACATGAGTATAGTTATATTGGGGTAGAAAGACATAAAAATGTTTCTGTTGGGAGAATATAATTTAGGTTTCTTTTATTTTTCTTCCTATATACAATAAGAAAAACACGATATTTCTGTTTTGGAGTATTTTGAGATTACAGATAAACTAGAAAAAATGTTTCTGAGAGAAACTCTGGAAAATAATCATTCTGCTTTGCAGCAATATACAAATACTTAATTCTCTGATAAACTCAGTTATCATTTTGGTTTTTTGATGTGGTTTTTTTTTTGGGGGGACAGGGAATTTGTTGGGGTTTTGGTTTTGTTTCAAATAAAGGGTTGCTGTGGTTTAATCCTGACAAGCAGCTAATCACCACACAGCTACTTGCTCAATACCCTCTTAGTAGGATACAGAAGAGAACTGGAAGAGGAAAAGCTAGAAAACTTGTGGGTTAAGGTAGACAGTTTATAAAAGAAAAAAAAAATCTAAAACAAATCCCCAAAACACCACCACCAACAAAAGAAAAATCAAGAAAAAACTTATGCCCAAACAATGCCCAAGCAATGGCAATCCTGAAAAACTTTCTTCCCAGATTTATTGCTGAGCTTGACATCATATTTTACAGGGCAACCCTTTGGTCAGCTGGGGTCAGGAGTCCCGGCTATGTCCTCTCCCAACTTCTTGTCTACCTCCAGCCTACTTACTGGTGCATCTGTGTGAGAAGCAGAAAATGCCCTGTGTAAGCACTACTCAGCAAGAGCTAAAAGATGGGTGTTACCAGAAATGTTTTAGTCAAAATCCAAAACATAGCACCAGACTGAAGAAAATTAATTCTAACCCCGCCAAAAGCAGAGCAGGGTGGGATTTCTTGCCTGTAATACTCTCCTCCTCTAAACTTAGCATTTTTTCCCAATGGCATCTAACTTCATTGCCATCTCATACTATTCCATAGTTCATTCATATCTAAGGTCCAGAGAAAATATAGAGAACTCCTACATTTTAATAAACTTGACTTATTGAATATAAAACTCACAGTTTGAATTCTTTTGGTTTGGGTTTAAAAAAAAAAAAACCAAACCTTATGCTGGTTTTCCCAGGCAAATAAATAAAGTTAATGTAAAACCAAAGTTTGAAGTAACCCACTTCAACATTGGTGCATGAAATGCTACCAGTAATTTGCTTAGCCATAAAGTGCTAAAAACTAATTATAGTAGAGCCTTAGTAGAGCTGTGTTAGGCAGAGATATCTGCCTCGTTAACTCTCCAAACTGACAGTGAGATTGGAGAGCCTTTTCTTTGGATGATGTAAACTTACTTAGTTCAGTTTTCTCAGCCTTGATTTAGCTGTACAGCAAACACAAAAACTGTTGCAGTAGTCTGATCTATATATATATGCTGTGGCTGTTCCCTTAGTATCTCTCCTGGCTACCTCAGTCCTGTATCATTAATAAAGATATAAACTCCATCCAGGCTGTAAGACATCCAACCGTGATGACCTCTTTCATCTCTTGATATCCACAGGGAGAAAGCCAGGCAATTCAGAGTGAAGACATCCACAGCACTTTCTGAAAGTTGTTGCTTAAACAGTCCTTCATTGATTCTATGAATAGAAGGGAAGGGATTATATGTCTAAAAGTTTGGCTGTTGACTCCAGCTGTATCAGAGGGTTTGAGGTAGTTACTAATGTCCTTTCATTATTAGAGTTATCTATCCTCTCTGACATGGGTTTCCAGTTCTCCCTTGCAAGTCTTCTATGGAGTTTCCTCCGAAATGTTAGCAATAAGGATTTACAGAAAAAAAAAAAAAAATTCAGCTTCACATAGGTTAAAGTTACATGAAAAAGGAATAGAAAAGGGTGGGGGGAACACACAGAATTTTTTATACCTCTTAGAAACATATGTGGCATAACTGTGATTACTCTGTTTTCATCTTTTGTTCTCCATTCCCTCCTTTCATGTTTTCAGAAAATAATAATCACTCTGTTATATGATTCATCTTGTCTGCGATATTCCAGACAGGAGCATGAGTCCTCAGTTTCATATTTGCACATAGTAACTTGTTATGAAAAGTTACTTACCCTTCTTTACAAAGGAAGGTACAAGTCAGAGCATTAAAGTTACGACAGAAACTGGATGTTTGTTGACATATCAAAGTTTGTCACTAATCAAGTAAACTGATTCACATCCTCACCATTAACTGGGCAAATAAATGTTGATTGATAATTTACTTCAGAGTATTTGTTCATCTTTTCAAGGCTAAACATCTCTGTTATTTGTCCTTTACCTGTCAGAGTCTTGAAAAGGGCCAAACCCACTGATTTCTCTGAGTATATGAACTCTTTTCTAACCATTTACTACAGTGAGATTGTATCTAATATGAATTAAGAAGTAAAGCCTGTAATATTGTATCTAATATGAATTAAGAAGTAAAGCCTGTAATATTCTTTTAATTTAAGTGATTTGAAGGACTGTTTCAATCTTGACAGTATTATAAAAAAGCCAGACAAATCTTTCTTTATACTGAAGTGTTCTTTCTTTGATACTTCTAATTTGTTCATACTTAAATTCACAATGACAGGTCCCGGGACTTCTTCCCAAGGACAAAAATTCCAAATGCTAAAAGGTAACAATGACTTTTCACAGTTGTTTTTGACTACAGCGTCACATTTCAGACCACTTATAATAGCTGCTGAATAACATCATTGTTACTTAAATAAAAATGCTACCCACTGTTTTATCAGAATCACTTTTCATTTGAAATTTACAATTGCATCACTTATCACAGCAAGAAATCCATTTTACTAAAAATAATAGAAAGGGGCACACTGTATGCCAACTTTGTATAGCAGTTCATTTGAAACAAGTGAATTCAAAATGTCTATGAAGGAGTCTTGTACTAATTACACTTTCTGTTTTCCTATAATTCATTTTCTAGAAGTTAGAAAATATATCTAAGACTTAACTGACATTTCTGACAATTTCCAACTGCTTTCTCAGACTATTTCTAATGAATAAAAATAATGGGTTCAAATATTTCAACATGAACTTAATTCTTAAAAAACTCTTAGACTTAAAAATAGACTAATGTATTACTTCAGTATGTACATTATTTTATCTTAGAAGTCGCTGACATTTTCCTGCAGTCAGAATATTTATGCTCAAGAAACACATATATCAAGAAGTGAGGTACCCTGAGACAAAACCCCAGCTTTAATAGAGGCTTAACATTAAGAATGTTAGTACAAATGTGATCAATTCTTTCAATGCAGGGCTACTATTTTAACATTTTCTGTACATACTAGCTTAATGATAAATTTCAGAAAATTTTAAATATTTCAAGCGATATCTAAATCAGAGTAGACAGGTTTTCTTTGAAACCCTTGAGCCTGGTTTCTTACTTAACTTTCTCATCAAAAGTAAATTAATACTGGGGGAAAAATCCTCTCAGATTTCAACTAGTGATCCCTCAGAATGAATTCACTACCTACAAATAATTGATAAAATACCCTTATGTTTTAATTAAAAATTGTTGATTCATAATTTTAGTCTCCACAGAATTTAATTATAGAAAATCAATTTAAGTATGAGCAAGTATGTACAGGAACAAGAGCTAGATCATGGCCAGTAATGGCCCAAACATGGGACCTGAAAAAGCCCCCTCTGACAGATTGTTAATCTATGGACTGAAAGGTTAATCTCTTTGAGTTGTTTGTCTTGTACATAGACCAGTCACAAAAGAGAACAAAGACATGTGTCTCATTATTGTGGTTATTTCTGTTTATTTATTTTCTATGATGTCAAGGTTTATAAAAGTTAACAATAATTAAAATTGCAACCCCCCACACACACACATTATGACATAAGTTTTTACACAGCATAAATAACAAAGAATCAAACACTTAGAATAATATTCAGTACCCTAAATTACTTGATCATCCTCAAAATTCCTGACTAAACTCTAAATACTTGCCAACTTCAGCATAATTTTGAAGTGAAATATCTAGTTTGAAGCCAAATTCAATACAGAAGCACATTTTATTTTCAATAGAATTTTTGAATGAACAGCATCCTCAAGAAATATAATAGCATAAAATTAGGTCCAGGACAGTATAATAACAGGTGGACACATATGGGATCAATGATAAGTAAGATGTCCTACATGATTACAGCTAACTTCTCAGTATTAGGATACCAGTATAATAAAATTAGATAAACTAAGAAAAAAACTAAAATATATAAAATTAAAAGCTTTCTGTATGTGTTCCCATTTTCATAGTCTGGTCTATACAACTCTGTAGCCATTGGTGCAATTCCTTCAACACTGCTTCCAACTGATTGAACGCTTTTGTAAGGTAACATGCCCAGCAAAAGATTCCTACATATAACTGTCCTACATATAACTGCAGTGAAACCCTTTAATCCCCCCCCCC
>VXBZ01010666.1:440344-479588 GCA_013399135.1 Heliornis fulica
CCCTTCCCCTTGGCCAGGCTGCTGAATGAGGTAACGCTTTGATAACCCTGACCTGAGGAGGGGTGAGTGATCATTTGAGATGCTTTTGAGTTTGTAGTCTCGGGTGACTGACACACGAGTGGTGTTTAGCGCCCTTGTGAGCTGTGATGGTGTGCTCGTGAGTCCGCAGCAGCTGTAACACTGAATCCTGTGAATTGCCTGCGGGCGGTAATGGCGATGTCTGTGACGCCGTTGCGGGTCATAATACGGCATGTCGTGACTCGGCCGTGCTGGCGGTAGTGCGGCTTGTGAATCCCTGGTGGTTGTGAGAAGTGTAGTCCTACTTCCAAAATGCAGTAGCGCATTTCTCCATTGTATCCGTAAAACCTGCAAGTCACTTGTCGAATCTGCACGTGGGCTTTAAATAAATAACAATAATTATTATTATTTTTAAAACCCTGCAGTAGAGTGTCTTTTCGTCACACTTGGTTGCAGTAATTAAGCCAGGAGCTAGAGCTTCATCTATGCTAGTGAAGCAGATTATCTAAATGAGGCAGAAACACTTTTTAGAAGTGTCCGTATGCCTCCAGCATACGTACGTAAAAAGATAATCTAAGGTGGTTAGTTTACTAGCTTAGACATAATAACATAAACCAAATGGGATGCGTTTAAATACTGTCTTCAAGTGCATTCAGAAAACTGAAATTCTTCCGCCTGTTTCCTAATGCTTCTGCTCCGGTAGGTGCGCATTATAGAACAGACAACAAAACGTGGAGCAGGTATTTTGTTTTAAAGACAAATGCACGAAAAGGCTTGTTTAAGCGTGCAGGTAGAAGGAGGAAAAAAGTAAATCTTCAGTTGTGGGCTTGTCCTTCTGTCTTCTAGCCTACTCTGGCACATACTGTATCTGACATCCTGAGCAACCTAACACGTTGATATTTGATGTTTCTTACTGACTATACCTCCATTTATGACCAAATAGTCTTCCTATCACCTCCAGCCTTTTATTAACCCAGACATGTCCTGCCTGAGTGAAACAGGACCTCTAAAGATGATTGTATTGCTTATTATCTTGTAGCTATGTTATGTTACCACTGTGAAAATTTTGGTCTACAGATTATTTAAGAATAATTCTCTAGTGGACCGTTCACACATACTGTTGATTTTGTATTGTTTTACTTCTTATCCCACCCTCCTCTTCTGGTTTATGTGAAGTATTTAGATACATGCTGCCCTAAAAATGAACTCCTTTGCTATTTTCAAATTTTATGTTACTCAGTGGCCATTTAATTCTACTTAAGGTCAAAGTTGTGGGTTTTTTATTACTTGTGATGATGTTTTTATTTGACATTCATGTTAGTTTGTTGTATCTCATAAAGATGATTAATGAAGAACTTCTGATTGTAGAATACAAACTTTTTATTCTCGTCACTCCCGTTGTATAAAGATTTCTAAGTATTTGAAAGCATACTATACCAGATAAGTGAAATTTGCTTTATCCAGAGGTACAAGATTTAAGATTCTGACAGCAATAATGGACCAGAGTATTCTCCGACCCTTGAAACAGTACTTGAGATAGATTTCTTTACCATTCAACATATCAATAAGGCATGTTTATTTTCTTGTTTATTCACAGTCTACATTAAAGATTATTCTAAAACTTAAATCCTTGCCAATTTTGATCTTTTCAGATCTTTTTGACTTTTTCAGTCTGATATTCTTAAACCTTTTCTCTGATGGTTATTTTCCAGTATAGAACAACAGACAGGTGCCTGTAAGTGTCCAAAGACTTTGAGATACCTGATGCAAGAACTTCTATATATGACTGCAATGGAGCAATTGTGAAAGACTAGCTATTATGTGCTCAGTTACTTAGGAGAATTGAAGAGCTCCTGCCATCTGGTTACACGATATTCAGTTATTCTGAAGCACTTAAGTTAGGAAAAAGATTGAGTATATCTAAAAAATGTTTGCCCATCATGTAAACACCTGTAATTAGAAAGAATAAGAGCATTTCTGAGTATATCTAAGCCCATCAGGTGTAGGCATTTTCAGTCATGTTGTGGAAATTTTCTTTGAAAATTAAGAGGGGCACCATAGCAATCAATATTCACTATCTGTGCAAAAATATATCAACAGCAGAAGGGGAGTCCCAACAAATGAGCTGCAATATAAGTGAACCAATAGAATAAAAAAGCAAAAGTACAAAGCAAGTTTTTAGTATCAGTATTGTTTGCATAAAAATGATATGTATTAGTCTGAGCTTTATATGACATTTATTCTGCCATTGTACAGTTTGCATATGTATAGTTTGCATAAGTCACGAATGAAGTCAGATAAAAGAGGAACATGAATTAGTGCCCATTTTAATCCAATCATAAGAATTTAAAAGAATTTTCAAATTTTTAAGTTTTCAGAGAAGTTGGAAGAAGGCAGAAAGAAAGGAGGGAAGACAGTGTAAAGTAGCCACATCCTACACCTACATGGGACTCAGACAGGCATGAAGCTTTCCTCGAGCAACTCTACTGCTGAAATTTACTTCCCAGAGCTTCAGAGCCCCTCTATGCAATGCCTGCCAAGTATGCTTTACTGATTTTCTCAAGTACTCCACATTCATATCCAAGTACAAAAATACCAGAGTAAGTCCATAGAAGTGACATTTAGGGTTGACATTTTCAATCAAAATTGACTTTTATAATATGAGTTTTCATCTTATTTAATGTTTGGGTTTTTTTGTTTGTTTTGGGTTTTGTTTGGTTTGGGTTTTGTTGTTGTTGTTGTTTGTTTGTTTGTTTTTAATGTATTAGCTTTTAATACATCTCTTACATCCAGACAATTGAGAAGTTCTGTGGAAAAAGAACCTAGAGTACCTCTGGTCCTTTTGTTCCTCCAGCTCTCACTGCCTGTTATAACAAGCTCTATTGAGAATGAAATCTATTATGTGAATGCCAAATTTTGAAGAATCTCCTCATCAAGGCAGGAGACCATGATAGATCTTAAAATAAGAAATTCACTTGGTGAATGAATTCTGGCACTTGGAAAGAATAAGAACATTACATTCAATTGCATCTCATTCAAAACATGGCATGTCAAATTCTTCTTACCTTGCTTTTATTGAAATATCAACTCTTCTAAGGACAAATTAATTTATATCAAAAATTTGTCAGGAAAAAAGTTTTCCTGGGTTAATCTTTCTAGAAAACTAACAAGCTTGAATGCATTACCTTTGCTGGTTTTGGAGGGAATCAAGCTGCTCTACTCCTTCTTCCCACTCCTCCAGGAAGTGCAAAACTCATCCTCCTCTTCCATTACTGTAGCCTTTGTAGGTTACAGCAGGGAATAGGTACACAGATTTGTTTTATCCTGCATCACTGGAACAATTTATTTACTGGAATTGCGCCTCCAACAACTATTTATAACACTCTCCTTTGTGAACAGTGGCTTTTCTGAGGCTTGATATGTCAGCCTCTCTCTCAAGTTTTCTATAGAAATATCAGTAGAAATATGACATAAATCATAGATGAGCCCTTTCCTCATTGTTGTCTTCCTCCGTGTGAGTGAATAGAAGCTCTGTATGTGTCTGCTACCAGACTCACCAGATGTGTTGGCCACTATGAACACCACCTCAATCAGTGAGTGTCTTTGGGACACGCATGTTCTTTAGAGCCTTCTGCATCTCAGATAAAATCTAGGAACAGGAGTCCTAGACAGGTTGTGGAGTCTTGACTTTCTTTTCGGTAATCAAAATGTTTTTACTCTTTTGGTAGTCAAAACCTAGCTGGATATAACCTTAGCAATCTGCTTGCTCTACTTGATCCTGCTTTGAGTGAGAGCTTAGACTAGAAAATCTTCACAGAGGTTCCCTTCCCCTTCGCAGTTTCTCTGTGCTGCTTGAGGTAAACTGATTTAGAGAATTTCCCTGTTGCACATGGTTCAGCCATTTTCCATGTTAGAACTAAAACCAGTAACAGTTGCTACAATCTACATCCTTAAGACTAAAAGAATAGCCATTTGCTCACGTATAATTCCCGTTTATAGGGTTTTTTTTTCTTTTCTTCACAACTTTCACTCAATTACCATCCTAACATAATTCCCCAAATTTTATTAATATGAAACTAGGCACTACTGAAAAAAAAAAAGTGCATAGTACTGCAAATCCTTACACTGGTTACATTTCAGTATTTAACCTTCAACACTGTCTTCAGAGAAATGGGTTTGCTGAAATTATTCTTCTTCCAGAGGAATAAAGGTATTCTGAAAATTTTCAGCTACTGAAAAAAAGATACCATGATCACTGAAGCAATACTTTCCTGCTCATAGTTCTCAAAACAGACTTTTCCAGGCTTTTTTCCAGGTTAATTTGATGTACCAAAGATTTTAGATAACTTTATTATTGACAGCTAATCTTTTACTGGGAGTCATAATTGTAGGAAACATCTATGCTTTCTAATGGTAGTGAAGCTAGAATGGGTCTATTTCAAGTGCTAATGACTTCTTAAAGAAAGTAGTAGAAAATGAGAATGTATTATTTGTTTAAATACTGCTCAAAATAATACATTAAAAAGTTTTGTAGTCCGTCTACTGCCTTTAATGATGTGTATATCACTGTATCTACCTCTCTATGCTACTATGCATTTGCACATATTCTCTGTTTCAACGTCTGCCTAATACTAATGGTCCCACCTGCTCCCAGTCTCTTGTCACTCAAATTCGAAGTACCGTATATCCTATATCATCTAGAAGAGTACCCTGACCATCTATCCTCTCTGCTTGAAATTAAAAAAAAAAAAAAGCCAAAGAATATGTAACAACACAATGTGAATTGCATTCGTATAACTTATCATCTCAATAACCCTCTTCTCCAGTAAAGCCTAGATATTCATCTAGACTAACTACAATTTATTTCATAGTTATTTTTTTGTTTTCTGATTGGGACTTTGGTTGATAAACTTTTCAAATGAGAAATTTTACTTCCTTCCTTTGTTTCAGACACTGTAAAAGATTGTTTATCTGAAAACTAATATAATAACAAGTGCTATTTTTTTCATTGTAAAACTGGAATCTACCTTATAAATTTGCTGTACAAATGGTCAAGGCATCTCAAGGATGAAAAAATAAGAGTTTACATAGTGATTTTTCTTCTTTTTCTGAAAGTTCTAGACCCAAGACTAGAAATTATATAGCTGTTAAAAAATCTTGGTAATTGTCTCTTTAGAATTGTGTGAAAACCTGATGCTTTAACTTCAGTATAATTCATCTGTCTTACAAGCACAGCAGTCCTGCTGTGGCTACAGGTAGTAGAAAATAGTGATGGAAAACATATTCATACAATTCCAGACCATTATTTTAAATTTTCTTTTGTTGTGTGGGTTTTAGGGGTTTTTTGTTTGGGTTTTTTTTTTTTTTTCATTTCACAGGCAGCTTCAATCATAATTAGGAAATCTGACACTAGCACAACAGACCCAAGGTCTATGCATGATGCATGAAAGCAGAAATGGCTGCCAAAGGATTACTGAATGTAGGATTTCCTGCCATAATCAGTGAGGACTGGAATACTCAGTGGTTGTTTGAAATACTCAGATTCTGCAAGTAGAAAATCTTAGATAATACAACTTTGGTGGTTCTTATCGTCTATTAGTCATGTTTCAAAATTCAGTATCAACCAGCTGTATTTTTTTTCATGTGAGTGGAATCTAAAATGTGGAAAGATTGCCTAAGATCAGCAGTTCATCTTATATCTTCAGAAACAGAAGTACTTTTCTTCTTTTTTTAAGTGTTTTTATCATGATTACTAATGAACTGTAATTATAGATACTTTTCAACTTATGTGTTTGCATCTTTTTTGTGTATGTATCTTTTTAATCTTTCTCTTCACGTACCCCACCCATTAAAAATATATTAAAAATTATGCTTTCACTAGTACTGTCTTGCAGTAGGAGAACTCATACCAGCAAGCTTATTTAAATGTTTGGATTCTATTTCTATTTGTCAAAGTCATTTTAGTTTAGTCAGAAAGTAAAGAAGACTCTTTTTATGCTAAAAAATCAACAATCATTCTGGAGATAAACTTACTGTCCAAAGAAATAAAAATGAAATGTAATATTCTTCCCAGTCTTTGAATGAAGCCTGATATGGTTGTGATAAATAGTAGGTTTTAATCTAATTTTATTGCAAACCTTTGAAACATGCTGAGTATGCATGCTGTGATTGCTGAGATTTCTCTTAGCCCAGAATAGAAGTGGTCAAGCTACTTCTGTGCAATATGTGACTGCTAATGGTATGAATCTTTGCCCATCTCTCTATATCAGGTCTCCCTTCCTGTAATATGTGCAGCAGGTTATTCCTTGATTAAAAAGGTCTACAGAATACAGAAATAGGTAATTGACCGAACAGTGTGATATGTCTTTTAACTGCGTGGGGTTATAACTGTGGTAGCAAGTTAGTGACCTGGATGCTGGTAAGGGAAATTACTTCTTAGACTCCATTGCCTGTACAGACCAGGGGCTGACCGCAAGTGCAACTCCAGAATTGCACAGATAGTATATAGCTCCTCTGCCACCTTAATCAAATGTTTTAGATAAACCATAGAATCATAGAATCACAGAATCAGAATATCCTGAGTTGGAATGGACCTATAAGGATCATCAAGTCCAACTCCTGTCTCCACACAGGACCAGCCAAGTCAGAGCACAGGACTGAGTGCATCGTCTAGATGCTTCTTAAACTCAGTGCTGTGACCACTTCCTTGGGGAGCCTATTCCAGTGCCTGGCCACCCTCTCAGTAAAGAACTTCTTCCTAATGTCCAGCCTAAACCTCCCATGTCTCAGCTTCATGGAAGCAGATGCCTGCAAGTGAGCAATGAATTTATTTACA
This sequence comes from Heliornis fulica, assembly GCA_013399135.1. Taxonomy (NCBI): domain Eukaryota; kingdom Metazoa; phylum Chordata; class Aves; order Gruiformes; family Heliornithidae; genus Heliornis; species Heliornis fulica. The sequence goes on from VXBZ01010666.1 coordinate 447,198, forward strand.
CATATTTGTTGAACATTATGGACACTTAAGAACATTGAAAGTTTAAAAGCACACACATTTAAAGCAGAAATCCCCATATAGCAATGTAGATCCAAAAAGGAAAGTAAAACATTAAATTCTGAGTCTGCTTCTTAGTTCTTTCTCATCTTTAGCTTCTTTATACTTATCTTTTTTATGAGACTCCAGATGAATAGCAGATTTTAAACTTCAGTGTTTTCTCAGGATTTTCAATATAATATACAGATATTAAACTATGACAGAACACCATCTACTTTGGTCTCCCTTCTCTCTCCCCATTATGATTAAAGGCAGTTTAATTTAATGATTTCAGAGCTTTGTACAGAGCAAATACTGAAATCAGGGGAAGAGTACAGACACTGTCTATCAGAGTTCAGAGAAAAAAGCAGCCAAACAAGCCAACAAAAAGCTAAAACTCTCCAAGCCAATTGTTGCACAAGTTGTCAAAAACAATTATAAGACATCATCCTGAAATATGCATTATTATGTAACTATAACACTATATATTGAATTAAATGTAGACAGTATTTAGAAGACTAATAAAATGCCAGGTCCTATTTTCTTTATTTCTGAAGACTGCAAAAGAAAAACTCGATTAACTTTTTGGACTCAAACTCTTATCAGTGAATGCATTTATAAATATAATTTTAAAATTTGTGGCAGTTTTTTGCTTAAGACTGAAGAACAATATTACAGACAGAAACGTAAGAGATGGACACCAAGTCAGCACACATGGAAACTGTGTACCAGATACCAGGAAAAATACCTGATTAGCTTGAGTAATTATAAGGAGCAGAACTAGATAATATCCAGAAAGCAATGAATATTTCAAATCCCAAGGAAATCACCGAGAACTAATAATATTTAACACTTCACCATATCTGATCTGACACTGTTTTACTGGACCACCAGAGTTTAGAGATGGAATATTCTCGAAGGAATCTCTTCTGCTGAATTAATAGAAAGGTTTTGATAAGCTTTTAGAAGGTTTGATAAGCAACAGTGAAGCAGACATCTAGTAGATCATTTAAGAATTCTGCAAAACTAAGTAGTGTCTCCCCTTTGCTCCAGAAAAAATAAACAATAAAATAAAATAAATTACTTAAGTCCTCGACAAACTCCTTAATAAATCTTGTGAAAATGATGGCAATCTCATCCCTTTTCTCAAGCTCCAGTCTTTGGGGTACAAAGAAATACCAGGTTTATTTCTACCTTTAATGGTAAGAAGGAATTATTTCATTTATGCTTTCCTTAGATCATCAGGGATGCATATAAGCATTTCATTGAGTCAGGGCTCAGAGGATTCACATCAGCAAGACACTAATTAGTTCACTGAGGTCCATGAATGAGGCTGGTACCTGTTTTAAAAAGTGGGTGTAACTTCTAAAATCCACCAGAATACAGTAGGCTGTCCAAACATATGAAAGCACTTAAACAGAAATGAATTAACATATGTCTGTGGAACGGATTTATTGGAATATAAAAATGTAAGTCAAAGTGATTAGATCGTGTGCTTTTAAGCACATTACTGACATTATGTAATGTATGCAGAATCTTCACTTTAAACTAAAACGCAGTCATTTCCTGCTTCACCTTGAAAAATTTAAGAGCAAGTTTTGAAAAGGAATGTATTAAAATTAATCCTAATTCTGCAAACTAACTACCTATGTAAAGATAATTGCTTGCCTTACTAATAGATTTCAGAACTAACCAGTTTTTTTAGCCCTGTGAATAAATTAAAATATTTCTTATCTTACTAATAGGAAAATTCCTTCTGTGCTCTGTCTATCTGGTACATCGGTAATTAAGGATTTAGAGGCCCTTTGCCTGATTCTCCTCAGTGAGGCAGGAAAAGTCACAGGGAGTCTGTGACTACCTTTGCAAATCCTCTAGATTATAGATATCAATGCCTGGTGTTTACTCATTTTGAAAGTTCTGGAAATGTAAGTATAGATAAATTCAAAGGAACTGGCATTTCACAGTCCTCATTCATTGATAAATTAAAGCTGAAAAGAAACTTATTCTCTGATGACATATAAGAGTATGAGTAGACTTAAAAGATCTGGCATTATTATTATGTAGTCATGTTTGGGAAGCTGGCAAGTGAGGCCATGTTTCTTTTTTACATGTATTGATAAAATTATGTTAAAGGACTAGGGATTATGTTCACAAGCAGCACACAATACCTAACTTTTAAGGGTCCAGGAGACTTAAGTTGTCCAGGCATTCCTACATGATGCATCGAGATAATGCACTTAGCAAAAGTGTTTGCAAAACCTAGCACGTCAAATAGAGCGCCCTGAAACCACAGCTATCTGAAAGCTCCGTAGAGAAATGCAGCTGCTGAGCTGGAGCTGCAAAGTCAAATGAAGGAGGCTGGGTTCAGCTGACACTAAAGGTTCAAGGTCCTCAGTAGGTCTTGGTGCCTCTCGGTTCTCTTCAAACTCAGTAATATACCATAAAATTTGTGGGAGATTTTCTTATTTTACCTAGTAGATGTAATTACTGAGTAATATTTTTACATGGAAGGGGCAGTTATCACCTAAACTTAGCATTCATATTTTCCTCTCCTGAACTTCCTGCTTCAACAGGATCAAATTAGTGAGATTTCGGGAGATTGTTTATTGGTAGCTGGTCCTCTATGTCCCAATGGAATTTGAAATTACAGGAAGTTTCACAAATTCAAGTTTTCTTTTCATTACCACTTGCTCTTTTCCAACCATTTCCATTCCTTGATGAAAAACAATCAGCAATAAGACCAGAGGAACAGTCCATAATATTCTTGCTTAATCAGCTGAACAGGTCTGTCTCTCTAGGTAAAAACTGGCCCTATCTCATTGTTCCAGTGATCTGGAAGCACACGTTTGGAAAAAACATCTTTTCCCTCAGCATACATGGTTCCATTTTCCTCCTTTCTTCTTGCACTTGCCTAACTTGATTATGACAACATTTCTTTTCTGATCCTGATTACTGCCAGCCTGGTTGATTAATGCTATTAGCATTGTAATGAGTTTGTGTCTTGATCTAAAGGCAATGTACTCATGGAAACAGGAAGAAATTGGCATACAATGGTCTGGGAAAGTAAGATGTGACTGATATAATTTATATGGTTTAGGGTCTGAGTTTCCAAAGTACTGATAACTTCGTAAGAAGCTTTGACCACCATTCAGATATTGTGAAGCCTGAAATGTTATGAACCAGTGAAAAATAATCAGAGATTAACCTGAGGTAAGATGATAATTTTACAGTAATTTCTCCATATAGAAGCACAGTTGAACTAAGAATGGCCTAATATTTTTTTTTAATATTCATGCTTTACAAATTGATATTATAATCAGGTGATTACTGCAATTACTTAACAATATAGTTTAAAAGTTATATGATATATAAAAAGAGATGAATAGGACTTCTGCATTATGTTACTTAGTTTCATATTTTCATATTTTTTAACCTTACCAAAAAACCTCGTAGCATTCATTTTCTGAGGTGTTATGGGAGGTTGATTTGAGGGCAATAAATATTAAATTCTTCATATTTTGCTCTGATATAGATAAGTCTTCATGCTACAGATACATTATCATTACTGAGAGAACATTGCACATGTAAATAAATTATAAAAGGTTCATAAATATCATAAGCATGTTAGGCTTAAGTACCATATATTACAGATAATTATAAGCTTATAAGTAGAAGGTTTTATAGTTAACCTATTGATCCATTGAACTCTACAGCAATTTAGAGTAACTGGCTGACCACTCAACAAGTCATATATAATCCTTTATTATCCTTTATATATGGACATCAGTAAAATATATTTTAAAATAAAACATGATTCAATGCATATCTAAAACTACTTCTCATAAAGAGCCCGGTTTAATTAGTGACTATTGCCATTGGATTTTTGTGAGCCCTGATTTATGAGCTTGAATAGCTTTGGGGGATCCTGCCCCTTGCTTTCTACTTTATCCTTCTCTCAGAATATTCTTTTGATGAAGGGAAAGCTAATACATGAATAGCTACTTGCGAATCATTGGTGCAGCCCATGTACTATGCGAAATTTTACCAGTGCAAATAGGGTTGTAATACAGAAGGCTACTGTTCAGAATAATTAAAAGATGATGTACAAGTCACAAGAGTTCTCCATGAAGCAGGGTGAGATGTTGGGAAATTAGTACAATCACAATTCCATCTAATTGAACTGAATTGGCTCAAATAGCCATTTGCTATTATTTCTTTTATTCACCTATAAATTTTCTGTCATTATCAGAAAATAAAGTTGGTATAAACGCTCTTATCAATATGCTTGTTTTTTGGTTTTTTTTTTCCTTTTTCGTTGAAAAGCACAAAGGGAATTTCGAAGACTGTGTTCCTTTTCCCAACTGGCAAACACAGTAGAGCTGCCATCCCCTTACACACTCCCACAGCCACGCCCACCCCCCTCCCCACTCCCAGAAAATAGCAGTCACTGAGGGGAAAGCTGGTCACCAAGATAATTAAGGGAGTGGAACATCTTCCTTATGAGGAAAGGCTGAGGGAGCTGGATCTCTTTAGCTTGTAGAAGACTGAGGGATGACTTCATTAACTTTTATAAATATGTTAAGGGTGAGTGCCAGGAGGACAGAACCAGGCTCTTCTCAGTGATGGCCAGTGATGCAATAAGGGGCAACATGTGCAAGCTGGAACATAGGAGGTTCCATGTGAAAATAAGGAAGAACTGAGTCACTGTGGGCTACATCAGAGGAAGTGTGACCAGCAGGTCAAGGAAGGTGATTCTGTCCCTATACTCTTGTGACACCTCACTTGAAGTACTGTTTCCAGCTCTGGGGCCTCCAATATGAAGATGATCAGCGGGCTGGAGCACCTCTCCTATGTAAATAGGCTGAGAGAGTTGCGCTTGTTCAGCTTGGAGAAGGATCTGGGGAGACCTTATTACAGCCTTCCAGTATGTAAAGGTGGCCTACAGGAAAGGTGGACAGGGACTGTTTACAAGGGTATGTGGTGATACGACAAGGGGTAATGGCCTTAAACTAAAGGAGGGCAGTTTTAGATTAGATATTGTGAAGAAATTCTCCCCTGTGAGGGAGGTAAGGTGCTGGCTCAGGCTGCCCAGAGAAGCTGTGGCTGCCCCCTCCCTGGCAGTGTTCAAGGTCAGGTTGGATGGGGCTTTGAGCAGCCTGGTCTAGTTGAGAGTGTTTCTGCCCATGGAAGTGGGGAGGAGCTAGCTTGTGCTCAAGATCCTTACCAACCGAAACCATTCTGTGATTCTGTGATTAGTTTGTGCAAATGGTAAATTTAAGAATATTCTTGTGCTCTGGAGCCTATACACCACATACAGTACATAGCACTGTATTGCAAAAGTTGGTTTATAACCCTTAACAGTACTCCTAGGTGTTTAGCCATAGTTTCTAATGATTTCTAATGATGTCTGCTGGACTTTACTCTAGGGATCATATATCTGCCTAAAAATTATTTCATAGATGGTAGGTTTTTTGGTCTAAAGGAACTGCAGATTCACATGCATTGTGCATATTTGACCTCTGTCCTTCCATTCTCAATCAGAAAGGGCATGAAGCTGTTGTCTTTCTCTGACAAAGTGAGTAAAACTGCCATTCGCTCCATTAATGAGAAATTCAGCTATTGATCTGATCTTTGCTCCACTGTCATTGATTTCTGCTCTTTGTTTTGTCATTTGGACCTAGAACTGTCAATAAATTATTGACTGAAGAATAGAAAGTTGATCATTTGTATTCTCCTTAGAGCTTGTGAAACTGAATTTATCTTCATATTCATTGATATTTTACTATGAAAGTCTGAGCCTGTAAGAAAACTGTTTCCAGTTATTCTGCACTTAATAAGTTTCTAATTTTTGAAAGATAATTTCTGATGCAATAATTTACAGATTTAATAGTTTCTACTTGGCAGTAGAGAACAACTCAGCATTAAATATGCTTAAGGTAAATAGCTTCTGATACACTTCATTTTCTAGAACATCTTGTTAATAGTTCTAGAGCACATAATGAAACATTCAGAAAAAATATAGTACAAATATATGCCAGTTTCTATGGACATTTCAGTGGCTACAGCTTCAGAAATATACCATAATGAGGAGAAGCTTCTTGTCTTGATATTTACAAAATTACATTTTGTCTTGATACAAAAATTTCCCTATTCAATTTACTTAGTAACTTGGTTTTATAACTTGTTTTAGCTTATCTAGTATATCTTTTACAGTAAAATCATAGCTCCTCTAATTTTTTGTTACATTTTACATCCATGCATCAGTTCCTGAATTGCTGGTAGTTTTTATTCTGAGTTCTTTTAATACAAGGAAAGAGTGAACAAAACAAGAGCAGAAAATGGAGAGCATTCGAAGGAAACTCCCGTCAACTGCATATTTCAGTGTGGTGTAGAAAAGAGTGCTTGAAGAAGAAAGAGTGACTTCAGAGACCTTTTTTATATATAGATTTATAAAGAAATCATTGCTAGATCTAATTTGCTATTTGGATCACTAGTTATGTGTACACTTTGAGGAAATCTGTGCTGGATGAGCTCAGATTTAGAGGCATACTTAGGTCATTAGTTTTTCAAGTAGAGTTTTTTCAGGTCACTAGATTCTCTGTGAGTCAATTTTTGTGATATATTTTACTTGATACTTCTGTGCATGGTCTTTCTATTGAGTCCTCTGGGTAAACTTAACAAAAAAGAGTAAAGGCCAAAAAAATGTAGACAGCTATATAAGCCATATTGCCAAAGAACATTATGTACCCTTTCATTTGACCAGTTACCCTAAGTCAAATGCATATGTTACTGGAAGATAGCCTGCTAAAGGTATATGACAGGAAACAAACTGTCTCCAGCTTTCGAGGGAGCTGCTCACTTGTCATTAGAGACTCAAGGAAAACAACAGAAATAAGTAGCAGTCTATGTTGGAAAACAAAACTAATGCTCAAAGACTATGTATCAGGAATCATGACAGATAAACTTTACTGGTGGTTATAAAAGCCTTGGAATGGGAATTCAGGAGCAGATCAGGAATGATCAGGAGCAGATTAAACAGTGGATGGTAGAATTGTAGGAGAAAAAAATATCACTAATCTAGACATCTTAAAGTCAGTCACAATATTTCCATCAGTTTTAAGAAATATATGGCTGGTGTTGATGATGTTCTAGACTATCAATTTTTTTTATTATTATTAAAGAGTATCAATCCTTATTTCCCTGATTTAGGATAATGCTGCCATTATATGAATGTGTCTAGAATGGACAGGGTGAATAATTGTTTTAATATTAGTGAAATTCAGAAAAATTTAAATTTTTAACTTTCATTATATAAACAATGAAAATCATCTTTGTATTTTGTTCAAGTTGTAATTTGGAATAAATACAGGAGGGAATGTTGAAATTTGACAAGTTTTCATTGCAGAGAAGTCCTTCTCAATCTTCCACAGATCATAGAATCATAGAATGGTTAGAGTTGGAAGGGACTCCCAGAAGTCATTTAGTCCAACCCTCCTGCAAGAAGCAGGGACACCCCCAACTAGATCAGGTTGCTCAGGGCCTCATCCAACCTGGCCTTGAACGTTTCCAGGGATGGGGCATCCACCACCACCCTGGGCAACCTGTTCCAGTGCTCCACAACTCTTACAGTAAAGAACTTTTTTCTAATATCCAATCTAAATCTCCCTCCCTCTATTTTAAAACTATTACCCCTTGTCCTGTCACAATAGGCCCTACTGAACAGCCTCTCCCCATCTTTCTTGTAGGCCCCCTTGAGGTACTGGAAGACCGCTAGAAGGTCTCCCCGGAGCCTCCTCTTCTCCAGGCTGAACATCCCCAACTCTCTCAGCTTGTCCTCGTAGGAAAGGTGCTCCAGCCCCTTTATCATCTTTGTGGCCCTCCTCTGGACCCTCTCCAACTGGTCCATGTCCTTCTTATGTTGGGGGTTCCAGAACTGGACACAGTACTCCAGGTGAGATGACTGCACTATTACTGATTCGACCAGATGCACACCCTTTAGAAAGCTTCATTCACTTTCTGCAAACAAAAAATATATCTTAATTTCCTAATAAACACTCTTCTTTAACAGTGACAGTCATGTGATACACCCTTACATTCACATATGAAAACATACATGAGACTGTTCACACTTAAGGAGGCCAGAAGTACGGCATTTTCCATGGCTCCACAGTTTTATGCAAAAAAAAGAAAGCACTATAGTTTTTTATACGGTTGGAGATTCTGATGTAATCACGCAAGACAGTGCTGGTATATGCATTTGTTTGTGTGATAATAGGTTAAGTTTACTGAACTCCAGAGTAAACATAGTATGGCTGCTTGGCATCCAGTGATCATCCCAGCAAAGATTCAGAGGTTAACTGTATTTTTCAACCATTAGAATTACCTGATGTTTGTAGAGGAGACCTTCATATGTGCATATATCATACATCACTACTTGCTTATGATCTCTCTTTTTTTGGGGGGCAGGGGAGTCTGATTAAATACATATTAATTTCTACTCAAATCAAAAGGCAAGTCAACACTAAGATTTGCTTTTATTTTGTGGAATTTTTTGTTTCACCTTTTAACTGAGTTCTAGAAGTTTAATCACTCTGTATGGAATGGACGCATTTTCTTGAACATAATTCTATACACAAAGAATTCACACACTTAACTTTTTCCTGTGTGAGAGGTGGCAACCTTCCTTTCTTTCCACAGAAGTGCCACATCATGAGAAACTGACACCCATTATCTTTCAAAATTTATCTGAAATGGGATAGTTTTGAAATACAAGGTAATTCTATGGTTGCATGAATGAGGGAACACTCAGCAGAACAGTTTTCATATCCATTTGCTTATTTATATATTTGTGCTCATTATAATTTACAGTTGTATTGAAAAGCATGGGAACTGCGTTGAAAAATAAAAATCCTTGGAGTTAAGAGGCAAAATGTAGACGATATCTTTGAAGGTAAGAATTGCAAGTACTGCAGGTCTGTGGAAATTACAGCTACCAGTTCTGCATATAATAATGAATTGTGTACATCAGTTTGGACAAATGAAGAAATAGGTTCTGTGCTACAAGAAAACATTATCTGTTGGAGAATTTTATAGAACTTAAGTATGTTGTAATTTTATATTTGTGGGTCCAAATGCTAAGAATAAAACAGCTATTATGTTTTTCACAGTTCATTTCTGGTTTTTGCCCTGCAGACCTTGCATAACAGGAAAATGCGATCCCAAGTCTGCGAAGTCATTGCTTCTCAGGGACTTGCAGTCAGTGGTGTTTAATGACCTGTATTGGCCTGCTCAACAGGAACTGCTTGGCTGTCCAGATGGGCTATCCCTTAGAAATATGTACTTTTACATTATTTTTAATATTAGATATATTAGCTTTGCACTCCAGTCTACTAGTATTGATTAGAGAGAGATCTGATCACTTGAGGGGGTGGGGGGAGGATGGTGGGGGAGGAAAAAAATAAAAAAAAAGGGAAGGCAGACTATAAATTTCTTACCCAGCAGGGAAAGCTTATTTTCGCTTCATTTAACTAAATCAGTCCCTTCACCTAGAAAACCAAAGTATGCACTGTATAATGTTTCTTATTTATCAAAACAGCTATAGTAACACATTACAAATAAAACAATTCCAGATTCTCACAAACTAACTTTCTCTGTATTTCATCACCCCCGCCTAGTCTTCAACATGTAATAGAAGGAAATCAAGCATTATGTCTGAATCACTGACATAAATCTGCGTAATCTATATATTGAATGATTTTGCTGTTTTTCAGGTTTTCATCAGAATGCTGCACTTCTTTGCATTACAAGTAATTTTATATCACAATCTTGTATTCAGGAATTGAGGTGTTCATTAAATGAAACTTGCAAAAGTGAATTCTAAGGATAAAACATGAATTTATTAGAAACTTTTGTCTGTGATTAAAAAAATCAAGAGAACAGTCATTAAAAAAAAAATCTTCTCGTGTTTCATTTATATAGGAATTCTAAAATTCAAGTTTCCCTCAATAGTAGGACACAATTAAAATGAAGTCCTCTAAGAAACTTTAATAGAGCATTGAGAAAGACTGAATATGAGTCCTTTAACATTCTTAAAGGCAGTTCTGGAGAGGTTTTGGTGCTGATCTCTGTCTTGAATCAGAGCATATTCTTGTGACAAGAATAATGTTGTTGAAAGAAATGAATTTCCGAAGTTAGCAATTTAGTTTTTCATATCAAATATTCCAGAACAGCAAGGAGTACAGAAAACATTGTCTTACAAAGTATTTACACTTTTCAGGCTCTTCACTTGCTTCCAACTGTTATTTTTCTCACCTAAAAAAGATACAGTATTGAATTTGTCTAAAGAAACTGAATCATGAAACCCTTTTATCAAATGTAAAGATGAAGTGAGTGTAAAACTATAAGTGACATTGAATCAGTTCCATTGTTTAAATATAATGCATAGCTGTCAAAACATAATCAGGAAAAGCCACTGGCTTTCGGTCTGTCACTGCACAAACTGACACAGACCCAGACCCTTCATGGAACTGTTTATGGTTTATATATTGATATATATATAAAGATATAAACATTATACCTTTATTAACTCAATACTGAAGAGATCATCGAGCCTTTACTCGTTCTGGTTCTTAATTAAAGTATGTATTATCGGCACAATCATTTTATCCAAGAGAATGTTGTAAGACCTTTAGGGTGTTGGCTAAAAGTGGGGTTTTGCCACATTTGTTAGTTGAATTGAATTAGATTAACATGAATGAATAGCATGGGTGGGGAGATGAAATGTGAAGAACCTGAATCTTGAGGTTTTAATTATAACATATCCCATTAGCCCCAGAAGCTAGGTCTGGAAATCATCAAGCCATGGTCCCAAGGGTAAAGCATCAGCACTACTTCTATTATGAAACTTGATACATACTTTCAAACTGCTTGTAAACTCTTTGCAGTATGAATTAAATCTTTAAGTACTCAAAGCACTACTTTGTGGGTTTTTAAGTCATTTTAAATAGATCTTATTTCCTGATCAATATCCTTCTACTTGTTGGCATACACATGCGTCCTGCTAAAGATATGGATATTTTCTCATATCCCCTCTCCCTGATTTGCACCATGATGCGTGAAACAGATAAAGTGGGATGAGATCACCCTGCTTTTGCTATTGTAAGTTCATGAAATTTTATTTCAGCTAAATAGATTTGGCATCATTTCTTAGGAAAGCTATTAATCATTCTGTGCCAGGAAAAGAAAAATATTTTAGAGAGAAATTTCCCTTAAGTGAAGTCAGTTGGAGTTGCTGTTATCAAAAATTTGTCAGCAATCTTCCAACAATTATGTTTTTGCATGGCAATTCTTACAGAAAAAAAATGCCTTACTGAAAACTAATCTGTCACTTTGAAGTAAAAAAAAGTGTTGTTATTAATTAGCTGAACTTTTAAAATTTAATTTAATTTGTATAGTTACATATATGTTTCATTTAAAATTAAAAGTATTAAAAATCATTGTTACTGGCTGTTTTACATATTTTTCTCCCTGTGATAATTATTGGTCTATACTATCCAGATTTCTGATATTTGTTAGGGCTCTATAGACAGTGTCATTCTTCGATCATTCTCATAATTCCTCAGTGTTACCAACAGCTTGTTAATGACATGTTTGATTTTAAAAAAATCTTTCTGAAATATTAAGGACTGCTTTTATGATTTTTTGAGGGATACAGGTCTAATTTTTCCTCTGCCTTTTAGTGAAATAAAAATCAGAATAGGCATGGCTTTCCAAAAGACAAAATTTTGCAGTGGAGCCACTGATGGCTCTTCCTTGACGGCAGATGGGCCAGGAGTCAAGGTGACAAGTGATTGCACCAGTTGGCCAGAGATCATAAATGCCTGAATGGGGCCAAAGTGCTGACAGTAACAGGACTGTCAGTTACCTTCAAGTGATCATCAGAGAAAATGAGGTAACAAGTGGGGTCTGAGGTCCAGCCAGGGTGCTCTTCCAACCTATTGGGCTTGCAGGGGACAGGGCTATCTCTAAAATAGCACTGAAGTCTTTCAGGAGACATGGGTGGAGACCAGCATCCCTGAAGACATCCCTGGCACTCCTGTGCTGACCTGAAATGGGACTCTAGAACTGTTGTCAAGCAGTGGGGAGACCCCAGGGGTTGCTGGGGACAGAGACTAAGGTCTTTGCTAGAGTTTTCCCACAGCCAGGGCAGCTGGTCCTTGACAAACCACCTACTGATATTAAGATTTTTATCTTCCATGCATCCCATCACCTCAAATCCAACTCTGAGTTCTAGTTCAAGATTTCAGTTGGAAGGTTTTGAGTTGACTTTTGTCCTTTCTAGCAGTTGTCTAGGTCTCATATCTGTATACATTAATAAGACATAAAATATTTGTTAGGAAATTAACAGAAATTTCTGTGGTACATGGTATATTTATTTTCCTCCCTTACTAAATGATTGTTAATAGCCAATTTTCTGAGAAACATAAGATTTCTGTTTTGCTATAGGCACTGTTGTCAGCAAGAAGATTATCTTGTCAAAAAACTTGTCATCAGAATGCAAACTAGTTGTTGTTTTATCTTTACTGACCTAAAGCATTACTGTCTTTTTCACTTTCTTCGTGTTTCTATCATATTTATCTTATCTGCTCTAATAGAAAAAAATACCCTACCCTAAAAAGCAGTTGGGGAGACAGCACATTTATTTTATTTCAGACAATGCAACAGTTTTTGCCAAATGTCAAACATCAGTGAGAGCTTTTTCTCCACTGTAGAAAACCATCATGTAAAACCAAACCTGCCATTTCCTAGCAGCTCAACTTTTCCTGTTCATTTGCAATCATCTCTGTAGTCTTTGCCAGTGCAGAAAAGGAAACTGACAATTTGACCAAACATGCATCTTATCTTAAAGCCCTGACACTGTAGCAGTCCTTGCTTTGTTAGAACATTTTTGTATTGTACCTTATGTACACGGTATACACCTCAACCTCAGAAACAGGAGAACTCACAAATGTCTAAAGTTCAATTCCTTTCTAATCAGCACCTGTAAGTTGTTATTTATTCATATTTTGGATAAGACATTTTCACAGTTCAAAATTCTCAAATTTTAATGATTTTTCTTGTAGCTTATGAAGAAGTATGTAAAAATCAACTGCTTTTGACATGATTCATCATAAATATAAAAATTATTCCTTTTTTTCTTATTACAGAATTCCATGCAAATTAAGAACAATTTTCTGCAGAAACATTTCAATAGGATAGTGATACTGATTCTCACAATTTTCATATACTCAGCAGCAACATGAAAAGCAGATTGGACAAAATGAAATTTAAAAAAAAAATCTCCAAAATATATTTTTTAATTTATTCATACAGAAATAGTTTCTCAGTGATGCATAAAAGGAGCACATTCATTTGCATGTATTATAGAAGGACTGTTATAGTGCATCTTATAGAGCTAACCGGCCTTAGAAATAGCTCCTGATGTCACTAAGACAATTTTTACTCTGAGAATCCCTAAGACTGCAGTTTGCAGAGACTAATTAACTATCAACAAGTTGCTTGGAACAGCATTTTTATATGAGATGGTGTGAAAGTCGAGGGGTAGCACACTGCATGTGTCGGATGGACTTGGAGTCTCTTGACTTGGGAAAGTAGCACAAAACCAGGGCCCTGTTTAAGAGGAAGGTTCTACTTTAAAGTTATAAATATATGCATGATCTCAGCATAAACAGGGAAAACAGATGCTGCTCAGATCTAATGTAAGCAGATACTCCAGGAGTAGCATCCACCTTTACAACACACAAATGAAAATATTGAATGATTGGAAAGCTAGTTAGTAGCATTTTTATCTTCTCTTAATTTTGTTTTAAAGTGCCAGACTTCAAATTAAATTTAACACATGTTTCCATAGCGGCATGATCTGATTAGGCAGAGGGTTTTTTAAGTCTTAGATAACAAGGTTCGAAACTGGAAATTTCTCTTCCTAGTTACATAGTACGATGTCTGATTTGGGGAGTCTGGGGCTTGGGGTTGGTTACCTGCCATCTTCATGATCCTAAGTAAAAAGAGCCAAAGTTCATTCTCTGGAGCTGAAAGAAACTGGCACAGCACAGCTATGACATATGGATGAATTTGTCTGTTCCCCAAAGCAGTCACCTCACACGTGCTGTCCAAAGGGAACTGCCCCTGTCCTTATAGGCAAACAACAAGATACGAGCCAGCTAAAAACAGACCCATGCCAGAACCGTGCTATATATTACTCTTAAAGGATGTATGTGACCTTGCCCTTACACACTTATAACAGATGTTTGTTAGCCATAGATGTGGTTAATATGGATGAAGCAGAGGGTGGTGAAGGCTGTTAAAACTTCTGTTTCCTAATGAGTCTATGCAAGTTTTACTGGTATTGCATTTAGCGTGGTTGCACTTCTCCAGAATAGCATCAGCCTCCTTTCTCACACTACTCCTTCCAATTTTTTAAATTTCACTTCTTTATTTCTTTAATTTTTTTTTTTTTTTTTTAAAGTTCAGCTTGCTGGCTTAGTGGGAAAAATAGAAGAGTTGGAAAGAGTAGAGGAACCAGTGAGGTTATTAAGAAAAGATGTCATCCAGAGAGGAGCAGCTCTTCAGCTCTGCTATTTAAGCCTTGCAAGACAGGTTGTAGCAATGCAATCTTTTTCACATTTAGTGTCTCCTTCTTTCTCCCAGGCCTCATTTTTTTCTCTGTGAGGCATTTAATCTCTTCCATCTTTTTCCTCATTCATGACCTGGTATCCAATTACAGTAACTATTCTTGCTTCCTCATGTCAGCGATATCTTTTCAGTATTTATCATTTTCAAATAGTATCTCTTGCCACAGACTTTCTTCATATTTTTAGCCTTAAAAAGCCAATTAAAATTCACAGGAGCTGATAAGTCTAACGTTTTTCACTGTTTTTAGCGATTTTCATCACAGTCAGTTTTTATATGCAAATATAGTCTTCAGCTTGATATTTCAGAGTTAGGCAAAAACCACAGCCATTAGCAGCTTATGATTTCTACAGAAACTTGCCCCAGGTAAAATGTTTGATTCACTGTAGCTGAAGATTGGAATGATTAGGATATTGAGTTTAAATAGCTATTTTTAATGCTTCGTTTGACATCTTAAAACCTGCAAGTCTGTCCATTTTTAAAAGAGCTGGCAATTCTGACACAAGACAGTGCTTGTTATTGTATTAATGAGTAGGTACTAATTGCCACCTTGAAGCTAAATGAGCTTGCACAAACCAATAATATGCTTTAATTTAATTTATGTGTAAGAATTACTTAAAATAAATATAATTTATTCATTTTTATGGGTGGTGTTCTGGGCTTCAGGAGTTCATAGGATAAACTACATCTAACTCAGATCAGTATTTTCTGTATTTCCCTATATATCATGGTTTACAGAATCGGAGAATCACAGAATTTTAGTGGTTGGAAGGGACATCATCAAGAGATCATCAAGTCCAACTGCGCTGCCAAAGAAGGTTCCCTAGGGGAGGTCACACAGGTAGGCATCCAGATGGGTCTTGAATATCTCCAGTGAAGGAGAATTCACAATACCCCTGGGCAGCCTGTTCAGTGCTCTGTCACCCTCACCGTGAAGTTCTTTCTCCCATCATTGCGGAAACTCCTGTGGTCCAACTTGTGACCACTGCCCCTTGTCCTGTCACCATAGGCCACTGAGAAGAGGCTGACCATCTACCTTTGTCTCCCACACTTCAGATATTGATAAACATTGATGAGATCCCCTCCCAGTCTTCTCAAGGCTGAACAGCCCCAGCTCACTCAGCCTTTCCTCATAGGAGAGATGCTCCAGGCCCTTAATCATATTTGTGGCCTCGTCTGGTCTCTCTCCAGGAGATCCCTGTCTGTTTTGTACTGGGGAGCCCAGAACTGAACACAGTATTCCAGGTGAAGCCTGATCAGGGCAGAGTAGAGGGCAAGGATCACCTCCTTCTAGCTTCTGGAAACACTGTTCTTAATGCACCCCAGGATCCCATTGGCCTTCTTGGCCACCAGGGCACACTGCTGGCTCATGGACAACCTGTCACCCACCAAAAAAAACCCCACGCATCCAGGGGAGACCAAGGTTTAGCTTTGGCTGAGAGCTGAACACCAAGCAGCTGCTCTCTCTAAACTGAGGGGTTGGGAAGGGAGAGAAAAGAAAACCAAGTAAGCCAAGCCTCGCAGGTTGGAATAAGTTTACTGGGACAGCAGAAAGAGAGAGATAATGGCAGTAGGATTTTATAGCAAAATACATCAGAGACACAACAGGCCCACAGACTAGCTAAAATTCTTTGGTTACATACTTAACAATTTTTGTTTTAATATATTACTTCAGTCACTGACAAACCTCTTTCCCATTAGATTTAATGCTCAGTTGTACAATGTATAAAAACAAAAAGCATGCAAAAAGAAAATATATAAGAATGGTTATTTGAAGCAGTCAGCTTAGTATTCTAATTTACCTTCCGGTAGGTACTGTACTTCAAAACAAAAATTTGAAAAGAAACAAAATGCAAGAAAATCCAATTACCCTAACTTGTAACTTAGTCTCCAGCTGGAGACTGTGATGAGAAATAGAAAGACAGTGCTGACATACAAAGAGGAAAATGGATTTTTCATACAAGTAAAATATAAAGTTTCTATAAAAGGAAAATATAAAGTGACAATGTTTCATAGGCCTCTTGGTATTTACACAGAAATTCTGTTATTAGCAGCCATCAGAATGTAGTACAGAAAAAAAAAACTGGTTTTTTTTTACAAAGGTCATATATATTTGATCTACATGGACTTTTAAATGTGTTTCAGAAATGGTAAGTTGATGACGCAGCATGAAATGAATTTATCTAACTTGCTAATTCTGGGAAGAAAAACAAAATATTTAATGAATTTTCAGACTACGAAAGGCTTAAACATGAGTCTCTCTGTTATGTTTTCTGGATGTCTTGAAAAAAACTGCTTCCACAGCTAATTTTTTTTTTTTTAATGAAAGTATAGGTGATAAGGACTTCAGCTGTCCCTTCAATGAGTCATTCTCTTATCTCGGTTACTGAAAATAAATTTGGAAGAAAATAACTGAGACTGAATTAAAATACTTTTTTTTCATTTCTTTCACTGAATGAGATGTTGAATTACATTTCAGCCAACTAAAAAAAAGATTTATTTTACTTCAAATATATATAATTTAAGCTCTTAACATAAAAAATAACTTTATATTCAGAAATTTGAAAGTGATAAAGCTAAAATTTCTAGCCATTTGCTAAGGAATTAAAACTTTGTTGTGAGGATGATACCTGATACTGTGCTTAAACCTGTATCTCAGGAAAACATCCTTACTACATGTGTAGCATTTAGGAAAGAGGTCTGCTTCTTAATTCTTCCTAGCAATACTATGTCATTCCCTGAATTGACAGGAAAAATTTGAACTTTAATTTTCCCAAGAATTCTTTTAACAGTGTAGAGAGATGGCATTCAGATGGGGATTCCTTACCTCTTGGTTTGTTGTTAAAAACACATCTGTGACAAATAAGTAGAAGAGCTTCACTTGTGTCATAAACATCTGAATTACACCCCATGTACTAGCAGACTGCAGGTCCAGGAGCAAACATGCCTAGATATGCTCTGTCTCATAGCACTCCACAGGAGTCACTCACTATGCCTAAGGTCTCCAATTTCTCAGCTCCTTCAAGAAAAGAAAGACACAATCAGTTGTAAATATACTCACCCCAAATTGGAAATTTATTTTTGCCCCAAATCTCTGCTCCAGTGTTTTTTAAGGAAAACATTTACTCTGAACTAATAAATTGTTTAAGGAATGCCAAAATGACAATGTTTTTGCTCCCCTCCAGTGCAATTCCACATGCTTAATCAAAAATTTTCAGAGATATACCCTAAAAGAATATTATTTAGTGCTTCTATAGACCTTTTCAGAAAGCTACAGAAGGACTTTTCTATGAGGATTTCAACATTTTCCTCTATTCACATTTATTTTTTCAATACTGAAGCAGCTCTCATATTGTTCCTTCTTAAAATCTGACTTTCTTTGTAATTTCAAGATTTATATGACAGAAATTAGAATTACTAATAAAATAATGTGTTTAAAATGAACACTAGATAAATTTGAGTTTTACCAGTAATTTAACAACACACTACAGCTCAAAATTCTAATTCAATTAGAAAGAGGTGGGCTAAGAAAAGTGTATTTTGTATCGTACAAATCAGAAGGTCTTTCTTTGGAAATAAGAAAGTAAATAATTAGTGTCTGAGAAGTTGTTAAAAATTTGAGTAATTTACAGGACTTAGAACTTTAAAAAATACTGCCAGCTACAAGCAATCCTCCAGGTCCTTTTAAACAGCAATGAATACCTTTATGATGCAGTTAGGAGACTATGTGAGCCACTTTCTTATTGTATTACCAGAATGCATCTGTGTATAGCATAGCTGATGTATCAGGAGATGTTAAGAGGAAGATGACAAGTGAAAGCTCATCCTCCTGTAAGTCTGGTGTTATACCTAAAAAAGAATTTTGCATATTTTTTTTAAGTTGCATTTTTTCCTGAACCTTCTTCATTGCTCACTGCTGTTTCCCAGTATGAGACAGTATTTAGAAAGCATTTAACGTTCGATACTGTGGTCAGTCACATCCTTCCTTAATATAAAAAGGGTTCTGTGAAAGTTGAGATGCTGACTTGAGGGTCTTTTCAGGTCAACCTCTTTGATGCAATGGTTCAGATGCTTTCAAAAATATTTAAATTATTGAAACATCCCTATGTGCATTTAAGATCATAGCAACTATTTGTGCTGGCAGGACCAGGAAAAAATCATATGGTCTGTCACAGTTTTTAGAATAGAGAAAATTTTTATGTTAGAAATGTGGAAAATAAATTTCTATATCTATTATTGATCTTGAATAAACCTTTTTGAAAGGCAGTCCATGGCTTTAGCTGAAGAGAGAGAATTCAGAATCACGACTCTTCGATAAACAAAATTTTAAAATAAAATTGATGTAAATATTTGACTTTTCGGTTCCTGATATCACACTTAAATTACGCTATTCTAAGAAAATATTACCAAATATATTGTTTTTTCCAGGTTTTATTTGATTTTAAAATGCTCTTGACATGAAAACAGACTACAAAGAGTCTCCTCCATTCACTCTTATTTTTAACTCTGGTTAGTGCAATGTATATACACCTATATTAACATTCAGGCTATGCATTCATCCTGCCACATTGCAGTAATTACTATGTTTTCACACTTTTCCTCCATCATTATTGATTCAAATTCACCCCGTTTAGTAGTCATGATCTTGGACAATGGGTAAAGAAAATCTGCTTCCTCAAAAGGATTTAGAGGATAGGAGTGGTCTTTCTGCAGCTCTTGCTGTATCTTCCAGAATGTAAGTTTTTATATATAAAAAAAAAATAAATTAAGAAAAGCCTTCACTATGTAAAATGTATTCGGGACCGTTCAGAAGAAAGCAATTTTTGTAACAGAAGAGTAAATTCCTCACATTCCTCTTACTGCATTGCTAAGTATGAGTGTAATTACCTGTATTGTTAACCAAAGAGCCGTTGATTGCCATAGCAGAACCAATAGGCTATGGCACTTATCCACTGTGACGAACTGTATCTGCCACCTCTGAGACCCCATTCATTTGGAAATGTTTCTTAAACATAATAGAAGCTTTTACTACACAGGGTTACAACGTTTTACTTCTAAAGGTTTCCCTTTTTCTTAACTGAAAAATTCCAAGTTTAGTCAACTGAAAACTGTTAGTACCGTCCTGAAAGTTGTCCAGCAGTGAAGATTTCTCAGTGTAGTGTGTTTTGACTATCTAGCTTGCATCTTAATAGAATCTTAGCACAGAGATATAAAAGAAGGAAATGGGGGGGNGTGTATGAAATTTCAACAGAATTTCTAAAATGCTGAAGGAAAAAGATTTACTTATTTTCCCAATATGCGTTTATTCACCTGACATTTGCAAAGAACTGCTAAAGGAACTTCTCCATCAATTATGTCATATTTTTCATTAACTCTACACCTTTCTTGGCATTTAAAATTGCTTATGTTGCCACAAATATTCTTTTGGGTCGGGAGCCATGAACAGACCCAGAGCAGAAAGCAGGAAGAAAATGAATTCCAGACCTTTCTATACTTATCTCTCCCCGGTTGGGTTTCACTTGTAATTTGAACTGTAATCATAGTTTGAAATCTTATTCTTAGGCAATGACAATTAGGGGTCAAAAATATAGGGCAAAAAAAGAGGTGGTATTACAGTGAGGTTTATGTGCTAAGTGCAGGGGCAGGAGGGAGTTGAGGTGAAGTGAGATGTTAGAGGTTGGGTCTAGTCACATCTTGTAGATGCATCTGGGACAAGTCTTCCCATTTGAAATGAGGGATCCAGAGGACGATCAACACCATATGTTCTTGGGCTGTTTTGCTTGTCAGATGCACAACTTAGAATGAAAGAAAATGAAGCAGTACTAAAAGCATCCTGCCACTGTTGCTTTTTCAATACAAGTCCCATTTTATTGAAAACTATTCTTTCTTCCCATTTACATTTCTCAGTGCAAAAGTTCTTAGTGTGGAAAAGTGTGATTTTACTATTACTGGCATGAAGTATATATTTCAACTGCCCAGAGTTTGGAAATCAGAAGAATTTTCTAATCAAGGAGGAAGAATAATGGCTGATAATTGTTTTTCCCCTCCTTTTCCTTTGACCTGCTTCAGAAATTTCCAAGGAAATATTTATAATTATTAGTATCATTGTTGGGAAACAAAGCCCATTAAAAATAAAACTAAAACCAGCTGAAGTGCATCACAACTGAAGAGATGCAAAGAAAATGATGAAATTATATAGGGTTGATGAAAAATTATTTTCTGAGTGGTTGCTCACAGTGATATATTCTCTCTTGCCACAAAGTCTAGAGCTATGTTTCAGAAGAAGATATAAAACCCCAAAAGCTTTAGCACAGTGGGATACCAAGAACCATGCCCTGGGCTCTATAGTAAGAGATGAAATATGTTACGCTATTAATGAAGCAAGAAATACAAATTCTGCTTAGAGAGCTAGAGTTTCAGTTTGAAATTCCTGGAGAGTAAAACATAAGCTTGAGGGTGGTTATCTCTGTCATTGAGAGCAATACATCCATAAAATTTTTAAAACTGTAGATCTAAGTTAAAAACTACATCAGCAAATTAACCTCTGTTTAGATAGCAAAAATGATTTACCAGGAAAAAAAAATGAGGCAGTTTCCTGTTCTTTAAGTGCCCACGACAAATAATGAATTAATCTTTCTCTTAAAGAAAATTAAGGGAGGAGAGCAGGAAAGGGTGGTGACTAGCTAGAAAGGATGGATACAACCTGATGATCAGAAGCCTCCTAGTTACCAGACTGTCCCTCGCTTTTCTGTGAACATCTAAAGTTGGTCAATCAATATAAGTTTTGTCAGCCAGACTCACTATTCCCAAGAAAGATATTTTGTAGGCGTTAACAATCACTGTGGGGACTCAGCTTCTAGAGGTGAGCAACTCTAAGTCATGCAAGGAAGTCTTGGCAGATAGCTTAGAATTTTGCATAGATAAATGTAAATCAGATATGGTCTACTTGGGTAATTGCCCATATTAACCAGTTGAATGTGTCCAGGATGTTTTCTCACACTGAGGTCTATTCATGTGATATGATCTTTGTGCATCCATGCTACCAAATGTTTTTACTCTCAAAAATGAGGCAGTGGCATACAAGCTGTTTTTTTTAATTGATCCAAGGCCCATGTTAATTCCACAGTTGCACTCGGGAAATTTTCAGGTGGTGCTATTTGATATAAATCAAAACCATGTCAGGGATTATGTTAAAAATTTAACAAGTGTGGCAAGTGAAGTACCACTGCATGGGAGTTTGGCCTGGTACTGTAATTTTGCAGTATAAAAGCAGTCCATACGTCTCTTTCCTTAATCTTTCTAGGCCACTTTAAAATCCTGTGATTTTTAATGGCCGTACCTACTACTAGAAGCTTTTACTAGGAGATACTCATCCATCACTTCTACATTAATTGCTGCTAGGCAGTGTAACACTGTATACATCTAAGTGGCAAGAGACAGGCCTCCTGATGAAACGTTCAAATGGTCCAAGTCTGTTTCTAGCTAGTTAAATATCTAGCAGTTCAGAGAATAGATTCAGCTCACTAGTATAACTCCACAGCCTTTATATCTTCTGCTTACAAATTAATAAAACTAGACTCTAAATTAGCATATTATATCAAAATGTAAATTTGTAGATTTAGAATTCTACCTCTGATGAATGTTCTTCATGCCAATTTCAGACATACACAAATTTTATTATAAAGTTGATATTTTTTTTAAATGAACTATTGGAAAAATACAGGAAATGAAGTACTGCCATCCCACTTAAAATGTCCCTGTTGCTAAATCTTTCATTACATTTTCAGTTTAGATCTTCATGGAGTGACAAGTGGCATAAAACCTAGAATTTTGTGCTATATAGAAAGAGTCGTATTCATACATACTGTATTATAGTAACAATGGTGTAACACAGACATTCAATCTTGATCAGAGGTTTCTTCAGAGGAGAACATTATTCATGTTAACTTCTGGTAAAAACCAAATAAGAGATTTTTGAGTGATGCTTGTAACTGTGATTATGTGAAGGACAAACAGAGAGAGATAAAAGTAACTGTGGATGGGAATTATCTATTTGTGGTTTATTTTTGGAAAAAGTTCAATTTCACACTTTGAGAACCAAAACAATGTACATGGACCTCTGACATTGACAAGATTATCATGTTTAGGTGACACAGACAGACATCAAGCTAAGGAAAAATCTGATGATGGCCCCAGAACTTTTCCATGGCAATGATATATTCCTATACAAATGGGAGATGTCTTGGAACATCACCTCTCTGTGTCTTCCTCACCTTCAAATTCTGTTTGTTTTGTCTACACAAAAGCAAAGCTGTGATAGAACCTAAAAATGCCAGCTGTCAATCATATATAGTATGAATACATATACATTTTATTTGTTTCTGTTAGGTTTAGTTTGATGTGGTAAAAAGTTATTTATTTGTAATATTTTCTTTTCCCTTCAGATACTAGAAAGTCTATTTGTGTTTACAAATGTTCATATTTCTTCTTCTTTTATACCCTCTGTTGCAGACTCTATTATATATATTCTCAAATTATTCATTTCTTTAAAAAATGTAAAATGCATTTAAATAATTAGCAAATTATTTTACAGGTTTAATTTATACAAACCACCTGGTTTAGCACATTAAAAAAAAAAATCCCAAAAACCCAACTACATTAAAGTAAACACAACTAAAGTAAAAATTAATTGCCCAAGGCAGCCCAAGTATATATACTGCATTACTGCTTATAAGAACTGTGGTACAGAAAAATCAATAAATCACACCCTCACAGTACTATTTTATGTTGGTGCGTGTTTTTTTCTTGTGTATTATTTAATTATTTTCAAAGAACCTTTCCATGTTAGGAAGAAATATATAAAAGTATTTAATCAATAATATGTTTGCCTTTGATGTTATCATAGCCCCTTTATTTTTATCAGGGTATGAAATGTTTATGGTTAAACAAAGCTTGCTGAATGTTTATATGATTTATCAGCTTTAGGCAGGTGGTTTCTTTTCTGAAAGTAAACTGAAGACTTGGGCTCTGATCCAGAGCAGCCTGCAAGAACATACTTAATTTTAAGCACAAAAGCAGTGTCCTTAAATTATGTGCAAGAAAACATATTTTTTTTCTGTTGTCTGCATCAAAACTTAAATTAGCAAGAGATGCCAGTCCAGACCTGTCTCTTTCAGCCTTCTCATTCTTTTCCCCATTCTTGTTACTCGGGGAAAACAAAATAGTTTTAATTGTGATATAGTGTTAAATCCTATGGAGGAATGTAAAAGCTTTGCCATTTCATGCTGCAAACTGGGTAGACACCTGGAAACTTTATCTTTAGTTCTCTATACATCAGCTTGTCACCATTTTTCAACATTAATGACACTGTAAGTGGGGGCCTAACTCACCGTAATCAACGTGCACCTGCTTTCTGCGGGGAAAAATGCAGTAGTTGATGTGCTGGCTTTTTAACTTGCAAGATGGTGATAAACTTGTATGCTGTAAACACTGGAATTTTACAGACTTTCCCGTACTGTTTGTAAATTGAATATGAGCAGCAGGACACTCGCACATGCATCTCTTTCTGTGGTGATAGTCCATAATGTCACTGGTAAAAAAATTATAGTCATAACCAGTAGAGATAGAGAAATCTCACTGATTCTTTCATCCAGAAAACGTAAAACATTAGTTATGATTATAATGTGAATATTCATATATTTCCACAGTGTAAGAACATGTGAGGTCATGAGAAACATAGATTAGATAAGTCCAGACAACTACATAAGTCCATCACAGATTGTGATACCACTGGCCTTCCAAGCTGCAAGAGCACACTGCTGGCTCACGTTCAGTTTCCCATCCACCAGGACCCCCAGGTCTTTCTCAGCAGGGCTACTCTCAAGGAGCTCTTCTCCCAGCCTGTATAGATGCAGATCTAGGCCTGTGAGGATAGGCAGAGGGAGCTGGGCTTGTTCAGCCTGGAGAAGAGAAGGCTGTGGGGGGACCTCATTGCAGCCATCCAGTACTTAAAGGGAGCATATAGACAGGAGGGGAATCAGATTTTTACAAGGGAAGAAAGTGGTAGGGCAAGGGGGGATTGATTTAAGCTAGAGGAGGGAAGGTTTAGATTGGATATCAGGGGGAAGTTCTTCACAGAAAGAGTGGTGAGGTGCTGTAACAGGCTGCCCTGAGAGGTGATGGATGTCCCAGTCCTGGAGGTGTTCAAGGCCAGGTTGGATGGGGACTTGGACAACCTTGTCTAGACTCAGGCCTGGAGGTTGGTGGCTCTGCCTGTGGCAGGGGGGCTGAACCTCAGTGATCCTTGGAGTTCCTTCCAACCCAGACCATTCTGTTATTCTGTGTGATACTCTGTACTAGTTTCTAATACCGTTTTTCCATGGTACAGTGCCACTTTCAGCACGTTGTTAAATAAACTAACCCAAGTATTATTTTACCTGTCTTTCTCATCATGTGGCATTCTGGCTAATATGGCTCACACCATTAAAAATATAATGAGTAAATATCTCTTTAGCTTTTCTATGGCAACGATCACTACAGTGTCTGAATATTTCATAAATATTAATGGAAATCTTCATAGCATCTTAGTAAGAGGAAGGGGTGGCAATCTTGTTAAATAAAACTGAGGGGAATTACAAAGAAGCACAATTTGAAATCAGACTTATTAACACAGTTAACATTAATGCATTTTCTATTTTCAGAGCAGTTCTTACATGCAGCAACTGCAGCTGTGAGCTCTCAGCATTTCTGAAGATAACATTCTCCAAGTTAAGTCTGTAGAAAATGAGGGAGGCATCATTAATAACCAGTCTTTTAGAACTTTAGTTCTCAATGCCTTAAAATATTGCCAGAGATGTTTTTTTTATTACAGGTAAGAAGAGGGTTAATTCATCAGGGCACTATTCCACTTAAATATACTCTGCCTCCTTATTCAGTATGAAATATCTAGTTGTGCAGGAAAAAAAGGCTGAAACGAGTGACATTCTTTCATTCTTTTGTACTGATTCACCCTGACAGCTTGCCATTCTCTCATTGCAGGGAGTGTGACATAGTTATCATATCACACAGATTTCAATAAAGCCTCTGTTCTGAACTACCAGTCTGTCCTGAACTTCTTGCTACTCATCTCAGTCTTATTTTCCTCACACAAGAAATCCTTGGTTTATTCTTCTCAGACTCCTCATTTCAGAGCAAGGGTCCTTGATCAGTCCACACTAACATCACAGTGTGGCAATCTCCAATCCCATGCTTTTTCTCCGAGCATCTCACTTTTGGATCTCTGCTTTCTGCTAAAAGCTCTTCCTTAATGTGAGAGTGGGATCTGAACAGAGGGGAGACAGTGGCACCCCAAAGCATGGAGTGGCAAAGAAAATCCTTGGCCTCAAGATTGACTTAAGTGTAGTGCAGTATTGGTGGTTTAGACACTGAGATCTGTGAAGTCTTAGCTCCTGTGTGAAACCTGTATTTTTTTCAAAACCTTTTTTTACACCTCAAAATTGAGATTAATGTCATCATAGACAGAAAGCACAGTTCTGGTACAAATTCCACCTTGCACACTGAACTAAGTACAAGATTGAAATGTTTCCAGAATTTATGTTGTGAAAGTCAATATGTTCTCCATATCAAGGAGGAACATTTTGTCTGATTTTTTTATTGAAAGAATAGGAAAAAAAAATCCATCTCAACTATCTCAGATAGCTATAACAAATTCTATTCAATAAGGTTTAGTATAAAAATATTGAAAATTACTGAAAACAAGGTTATACAGCTTTAATACAAGCATCTCTACTGGCTTCAACCATAATACTTCTAAAGAAGTGTGTTAATTCTTTCTTTTCCACTAGTACAGATGTTGCTAGATACATTCTAAAGATTTAGGTCTTGAGCAGCCTGATCTAGTAAGAGATGTCTCTGCCCATGGCAGGGGGGTTAGAACTTGATGAACTTTAAGGTCCTTTTCAGCCCTAACAATTCTATTATTCATATGATCTAGAAGAAAGGACAGAAGAAAAAGATGTCTGTGAAGATTCCTTGTCAAAAAGAGCAACTACTGTGAAGTATCTGCCAATTAAAAAAAACCCCACCCAACAATAAAGCACCACAACTTTAAAGTAACTGAGTCATCAAATACTTTTCTTACCAAAACAACATTTATGAAGATAGACCTGTTTCCATCTAACCTTTCCAAGCCATGTTAAGGTAAATATCATGTATGTAGCATGCTGGCCATTCACCAGACTTTTTTTCTGAGTGACCCTACAAAGCCAAGGCTTCCACAATGTCTTCTAGGAACTCCAATTAGTGCAAAAAGCATTGCTTCTCATTTTCCAGTGAAGCCCAGGAACCTGCGTCTCATGCTGAATAAGCAACCCACCACCTTTTGCAATAGGAGAAGAGATATCACAGGAAATCAAGGAAAATGTATTATTTCTGTCGTAGTGCAATGTTTTCTACTCAGCAACATTTGTGAATCAATGAACACTATTCTGGATTTTGATCTTTTGTGGGAAGACCTAATTCTTGTGCTTTATACTCATCAGCCTTGCAACACTTAGGTCTTCTGACTGTGGGGCTTAGTCACTACTGTATGCATTTTATTACAGCTTTTGTATTCTTTCTTCCCCTAGACAGTCATCATTTGATTATTTAAATGATATAGCAGATATCACAACAGTTAGTAATTTAAAGGCTTTCCTAAAACTGTACATAACCCCTGACTAGTTCTAATGCATTCAAACCATTTCTAGGGTTCTAATAACCTCCCTAAAACTAATATAATATTCTCCTAATATCAAAGTTCCAGCTTTCCAGAAAATGAATAACTCATCTGCTAGTTTAAAATGTACCATCTTAGTATTCATTTACTCAGGCCAACAGACTTTAAATTATTCCTGATTTAGTATTCAATAAAAAACATTTCAAGAGGTATTTTCACCATTACTAAATTACATTAGCTCTGCATTTTGGCTTCTGCAATTAAAAAACCATAGGATTTAATAAAAGACCCATGCAAAATGTGGACGAACAGAATGGATTAATCAAAGGCACAAGATATTATATATTTTCCTAGCATTTTCCTAAATTTAATGAATAATTAGCATTTCTATTAATTATTTAACTGATATGCTACTGGTTCTAAGGATAATTTTCTAAAGTCTATATTTATAGGAAATTGGCATTTCATGCAATAGCTATCAAATGGTGCCATATGTGCTGCCTTTTGTAAGAGAAATAATCATCTATCTTTGGAAACATTTGTTAAAATGTAAGATAAATACAATTTAATAAAGAGTTCAAATAAAACCGAATTTAATATTCCTTTAACTCTATTCCATTCAAGCTTTTATGCCAGCATCATCACCATTAGACTGTGTGAATGCCTACCCATTTTGCAGTATTGGTATGCTGGATTCAGCCCAATTAACTTAAACCATCTAAAATTTAGGACTGTCGCCTAAGAGTGTCATCTGACCATGTAGTCATAGCTAGTCACCATCAAGTCATTAAAGCATCTCTAGAGGTTGATTCACTCCACCCTCAGTTTGCTGTTAAAATAGAAAGGATGAATTGTTCTATAAAGGTTCCTAAAGATAAAACATTTGCAAGCAGTACTTTTTTTTTTTTTTGTGTGTTATTTTGTTTCTGTCATGCTTCACCACTGTTACTTCCTCGGGTGGTCAGGGAAAGTACATGCACACAGTATTCTCCCCTCTTTCTCACCAGACCCAGGACCAAGTGTCACATAAAAAGTATGAGTCTGATGTGTGGCTGAGGGAGGCCTTTCTGCTGAGTCTCTAGGTTCAGAAAGGAACCCTTGCTTTCCAAACTCTTCAGAGAGCAGCCTAGGAGTGTCTAGGACCTGTCCTAGTCCCAGACTTGGTCAATGATTTCTGTCCAAAGGATTATATAAACAGCCAAATGTCAGAGTCAACGTTTTCCTGTCAGAGCCCCTGGAGGACTTTCACTGAGACTGTGAAGCTAAAACTCATAGAAAGTTTATTCAAGTGACAGATATAAATAGTTTGGAATTGCTCCTGATAAATGCACTTACTGCAGTAGTGCTAATATGTCACTATGATTATAATTGCAATGATAGCCAAATGCTGTCCCAGATATTCTCAACAAAAGGGAAGGCATCCCTGTCTTGGATAGAGGATAAGGAGCACAGCTCAGCAACTGCCTCTGGGTGTCTTCAATTTCTTCTCTCCCCCCAGAGTTAACTTCTTCAGAATCCTTTATAATCCAGTTTTAGCTGTTCCCTCCCAGGGAAGCCATTTAACATGACCTGGGTGGAGAGTTAGCACTTGTTCATATAATACCTAAGTGGACACCGGTGTTTTTAATCTCTAAGATGCAATTCCCACACCATGAAGGTCTGATTCTCCGTGACAGTCACTGAGAGCCCTTGAATACCACAGAACCTTACTGGCTAGTGTCAAATTCTGTTACAAGTTCTATTATATTTTTTTCTCCCTAATGTTTTATTATTTTAAAACATTTCTTATCTGTTCAATATCTTCTATGTTTTTAAGTGGACATAGATAACATCTGCAGGTTAACTGAGAATATAATGACCAAACTCAATGAGTCTGATGTGTGATGAGACTTGGAGTCAGAGGAATATTTATGGTACATGATTCCACAGTGATGATAATGAATGCACAGATGCTCAAAAGCATGCCTGTACAGACTGGTAAGAGTCACACTTCTGGATAGCCTTTAGCTATTTGTGAAGTTCTGTTGTAATTTAAATATAATGGAACTAGGAATTGTATTTACTTTTCACCTTGTCATAATGGAAAGGTTGCAGGAATGCAAGTAAGACAAACATGTAGAGAGGTACAAAGAGACATAGGTACAGAAAAATCACCACTCCTCATCACTTGGAGCCTGCAAGGCTTTGAGAACTTTGTGGAATTATATTTACAAGAATCAGATGACAGAAGATCACTCCTGATATTCCATAGTAAAAGGAACAATTTAATTAATTTGAGACAGTATTACAGACATGAACAAAATGCTTACCACTTGATGTTGGTGTTCATATACCCCAGCAAAATTTCATAGGTACTACTTATCAAAATGAAGTCAGCTGTATTACAGAATAAAAATTTTAAAGGCCTTGAATTATTTTGTAATTTTAAATTGATTCTTTTAACCTTCGTCCTCACAGACAACTCTGTTAATGAAGATGACTTCAGTTAATATGTATAAAAATTCCAAACTTGAAGGTAAAATCTTGCATGATGCAATCCTCAATATTTGATATCATAAGTGGATGTGCTGACACTGTATAGTCACGCATGCACAAACACATTGCCATCCTGTAATCACAGTTACAGGCTCCTACTTCCAACAGTATCTGGCATCAGAGGACTGTGTGAGAATCTCACCAAAGGACTGAGATTTTTTTCTTTGATTTTACAAAATCAGGATCAGAATTTAGACATAAGCCCATGGGAGTTAGTAGTGGGGAGGCTGGGGAAAAAAAAACAACAAATAAACAAAACAGCATCTTGATTTGATTTGCATTCATCTTCACAAAAAAAAAATTATTTTTTTTTTCTTATTGTATAGTAGAGATGTCTGATGACCATTTAAAGGACTGGTGAGGATTATCTGAGATGTTTGTCAAATTTAACCTGTGCAGCATTGTTTATGGCCACTCTGCAGTGCTCTGCATAGAAGAGAGTACATTTTGATGCCTTTTAGATGTTAAAGCATTCAAATTTCAAAGTGATCAGAGGTTTCAATAAGTGTCTGTCTCTCACTTCAACATTCCAATACCTTTCTGATTTCACATCTTTCCTTCAGATTATGTAAACCTCTTCCTGTATATTCATAACCCAAAACATCTCCCAATTTCTTCATGGTCTTCCCACTCTCCTCAGTTAAATGTTCTTCTACTTCTTTCCCAAACTTTCTACTAATCGCCAATTTCCTACTTGAAAAAGACAACTCCCTAACTAGCTCTGAATTGAGTTTGCTCAGCTTACAAGTCTCTCTTCTATTTAATGTCCTTTTGTAGTAGCTATTGAGTTAAATTTTTTATTCTCTGGATCTCTCATATGCTTTTCTTTGATTTCATTAAAAAGCATAGCCTGAATTGAGGAACAGCTGAGGCTCATCACAATGTGTCAAGGCTATTGTTCATAACTGACAAGGAAAAAAGAAGAAGACACAGAAGAAAACAAGATACGAAAGTCACCAGAAGAGAGGGTATTGAAGACCAAGTAAAAACTTACACAGAAGCATTCTCTGTGGGATTAACATCCATCACAGGAAAATCAACTATGATAATTTTGAACTTGAAAAGGTAAAGAGGATACCAAAGAGGATGTCAAAGGAATTGAAAAGATTCGGGTTTTTCCATCTCTAAAGCTTTGTCTTTGCAACACAGGGACATGGGGGAGAAGTAGACGTGCCTAATCTTAATCATTGGAGTTATACCACAAGGCTTCTTCTCAGCCTTTAAAAATCTAACTCATTTCAGTTAGTTGCTGTCGAAAACAAAACAAACAAAAAGAATACTGCTTACATTATGCCTTTGTGGAGTTTTTGTTTGTTGTTTAGTTGGAGAGGGTTTTGTTTGGGTTATCTCTCTACTCAGCTGCTGCAGAAAATATGGAGATACATGAAATAACTTTTTGAATTAAAATAGGTGCAAAACCTGTATTTTGAGAAAAATCATAATGTTAGTTCATATAAAGTCCCTGTCAAGGTACTGCTTCCAGTAGTAAAAAAAAAAGGAAAGATAACAAGGCATATCTGAATGCCTTTGCTTAGAGCCAACACTGTGCCATCATTAATTTCCAAATGTGCTCATATTGCTACTGTGTTGTCTACCTGAGTACTAAGACACAGAACCCTGGTAAGCTAGGTCCATTCATTAATATAATAAAGTCTCAGTATCTCAGTATATGTATTAACTGGTCATTTTTAACAAAATAGCAGCACAGTACTATTTGTATTATTATACAACAGTCCCATACAAGTAGTAACCACAACTTTTATGCCTGTATTTCTGATTCTGTCCTTCAACATTTATCAAGTCTAAATGATAGATTTCTATATACAAAATTACATTAACATTATATAATTTTTACATATTTGTGGTAGGTCTACCAAGTCTGATTAAGCAAGCCCTAAAATTCTCCCTGTTTCGTGTTGCAAAAAGATGCTTGTTCTGATATAGAAAAGGCCAGAAACTCTCAATCAGGACTATCAAAGAAAGATTTAGCTCCAGGATACCTGGACAATCAATTACTGCTTAATTAGGTTTATAATTACTAGTGACTGACTTGTTATTAAAAGCACCTGGTATTGATGTGCTTCTTGAACTTATCCAGGTATCATGAGTATGTTGTAGTAAACACCACATGAGTGCTAATGTTTGGTTAGACCTAGAAATGAATTAAAACACTAGTATTGAAGTGGCAGAACAGGGCAATCTTTGTCCTATTCTAGACAATAGCATTCTGAATTTGTATTTTGGCAGTCTTTTACTGGATTCCCAGGAAGCCTTGATGTAGTCAAGCCTACACGCAATACTGAACTGGAGTTCCTACAGAAGAACTTACAATGACAATCCAATCCCCAACTGCCAGAGCAGGATCCCCTACATTAAATCGCACAGGAACATGTGCAGGTTGATCTTGAATGTCTCCA